>KK119055.1:162658-192977 GCA_000611955.2 Stegodyphus mimosarum | reverse complement strand
AAATCATTATTACGAAAATGCACTTACAACTTTTAAAACCTGAAAAACACATTACGTGCGATGTTATCGTCATGCGATGATTTATGGGTACTTTATTTTTTACCACGATAGTTTCGAAGACGATGTTTTTAAACTGCGAAGTTTTTGAACCTCTTTATTTTCAACCACGATATTTTATACCACGATGTTTTAGAACTGCGGTGTTTTCTTTTTGATTTCTTTTCATCCACGATGTTTTGTACTATGACGTTTTCCTCCGCGATGTTTACTATCACAAAGATTATGAGTCAAATATCACGTTAAAATATCCTAGCACCTAGCAGAATTTAATATTCAAGTTGAATTGAAACCTGCGGCAGCACTGGAAAATGATGCTTTGTGTACAGATGACCGCAAAGTAGAACAGGGTATAAGCAATGGTTTGTTAAGGTACGATGAAATTCAGATCTGGTCACAAAACCTAGGTCCCGAAATCTGTGTTTCAAGCCGAGCTCGTTGCTCTCAGAGCATCCATAAAATTCTGCATCCAGACAGAACAGTCCTTAATGTAGCAATTCTTCCTCCAGTCTGCAAGCCCTTCAGGGCCAAGAACGCAAAGTCCAAATAGTGAAAGAGATTCAGAGGCTATTGCTCACCCTGCCTGAGAACATAAGTCCAAATTTCCGGTGGGTTTGTGCACATACTGGAGTTTTCGGTAATGAAAGAGCCGGTAAAATAACAAAACAGGCAGCTACGGACTCAAATACTAGTACCCTTTTCATCCAAGCTTCAAGTTCGCATATGAAGGCCGCAACAAATTATCAGCTCACGGAAAAGTGGCAGAATAGCTGGAATGAGGACTCAACAGAAAGAAAAGTGTTCAGACACATGGCCTAGAGTCAGCGTGAATCTCAACAGCGGAATAACAGAGTTCATGTCAATTTCTCACAGGTCATGGTCCTTACATGAGTTATTTAAACCGTTTCAGACTTCATGACAGTGATGAATGAATATGTGGGGATGCTGGGGATCTTAGATCATATATCTTCAATTGGCCAGAAATAACCAGATTTCACCTGGAGAAACCAGCTAATGGACACTGCTAATTTTGGACTAAAAGCACCTTAAAGTTTATATGCCATTGAGCATATTAAAGAATATACCAAAATTTGACTTTGTTTTCCAACAATTCACAAAACTATGCTGTAGAAAAATTCCGAAATTCCTGTTGTAATGTCGTAGCTGTATGTCATGATGGCATGCTGCCATCCGAATTTCCGGTATTTACGTAAATCTATACATATTCACATATTTTCCCATTTCTTATATGTTTTCCTACGTCATCAGCTAGCAACTCATTGTATTAGTGCTTTCATATATCTATTACACATTAACAGCACAGCATCAGCATTAGTATGCGTACATATGTATCAGTGACACGGAATTTACTCGCTTACTTGTAATAGTAATTTATGTGTTATTATCCCCACACTGGAATACATGTATAAATACATATGCCTATGCTATATCAGTGTCACAATACTACCAGTGCCATTATCGGAATATATTGCTCCAATGTGCAGATACTTATTGCATTGACATCGATATTTATATGCTACATAAATACATCGCAATATCTGTGTAACTGTATTAGAGTTTCTGCTTCAGCATAACAGCTTGACAAGCTTACATTTTTTCATTGATTCGGATGTAAATACAAGTACTTATTTACAAATTTATCATTTGTGTAACAGAATCTGACTATCCATATATTTGTATTAGAAGTGCCTGCAACAGCATATTTGTTTGAAGCAGCTAATATACTTTAATAGTTATCGTTATATATACATGCATTTATTTATATCTGTAATGAAATTTCTATCTGTATATTTGTTTGAGCTATGCCCGCATCAACATTTGAACTAATTTATGCACTTTTAAAAGGGATGTGTATACACATGTGTTTATTTTAAGTTTTCGTATCTGCAACAGTTACTGCCTGTAGATTTGTATTATGAGTGTCTGCTTTAACATATTTTTGAACTAGTTATTGTGTTTCAATAGTGATTGTATACATACATATAGTTACGTATATCTGTAACATAACTCGGTATCGGTAAATTTATTTGAACCAGTTAATTTTATTTGAACCAGTATCGGTATAGTTATTTGAACCAGTTAATTTATTTTCATAATGATTGCACATATATAGATATATATTTGTGTGTGCACGCGTCGTTTTCCCTTGAAAAGACAGACCTTTGAGAAACATCCCCTAAGCCCATAAGAAATAACTGTAATCTTCGACAGGACTTGAACAGACCGACAAGCACCTTTCCTAAGTTGATCGGCTGCCAGCGGAGAAAAAAAGTCGTATCTGCTTCGATGAAACTGCGAATATTACCTGATTAATATTGGAAATATAATAGTGTAATGATTAGTAATGGAATAATAATGACTATTAATGGAATAATGAAATTTTTACAAAATAACAGTCAGACACGCCACATACAATGAAATCAATATTTGCTTTATAGATAAAATTCATAAATCCCTTTCTACTTCCAAAGCTTTCAGACAAGCCCTCATCCACCTACACAAGCTGGTTTATCAACCTTTTACATGTAATGGAATAATACAAGAATCGAACAAATACTGTCAAATATGCACAAAAAATATGCTATGTATTTTAAATGTATGGTCCACTTCTAAAACGAATATGCTGTACATCATTTAAATCAATTCATAACAAATCTAAATCAAATAATAGAATGGACTGAAATAGCATTTTTATATGCAAAATTTTCAGGTGAAAGATATTTAAGTTCTGCATGAAGTCGCTACCTCCCCATGTTGTTTTACACCGTCCAGCAATGCAAAGCGCTTAAAAAATGGAAAATTATTAAAAGTAATTTGCTTTCTCATCGTATCTCCAATTTTTAATATTTAATTTAACAACCGTTTGATTTCGAACTTATTCTCCACATTCGGGATCTCTTTATGCCTAAAAAGTGTGCAAGTATAGAAAAACGTCGAGGTTTCCTTTCAGGAGAAAGCATAGAGAGCCCTCATTCTCGCGACAGCTGGTGACAGAACTCTTACGACCTTGATGTCAGTTTCATTTGACAATGCAACGACTAAGAAACTAAATGGCATAAATGAACGATAAGTTATTCTGTTTTAATTGGCATCTTGAACGTTTGCACAACTGTTTTTCCACCTTGTTTCTAAACGTTATTAAATGTTTTCATGTGGCACTGAGTACTCGCTTTCTGTGACAGATCTAACTGCGTTGAAAATCACTAGCAGATTCTGAAGGAATTTGTTATAACCCTGGTGTAATAAATTTTACAGAAGTCGCCCGCTAAATCAGATTTAAAATTTATTTATTTTTCTGTTTTTAAATTATCCATTAAAACAGAGACTGGATTAATTCTCCTCTTTCCTCCTGTTCTGTCCTTATTTTAAAGTAAAATATGCAATTAATTTCAAATTTATTTTCTCCAACTATTTTGCATAAAATATTTCTTCCTTTTCTTCATTATCTCTCTTTCATGTCCAAAATAATAAGCTCTATTGCCCACTCCCCATTAATGGAGCTTAATACTGGGGACAACATCCACAGTTTACTCAAAATCACTGTTAATCCTAGGAGATTTAAAAAGAGAGGTAAAAGACAATAACCCATATTATGATTAACAGAAAAATGCTATTAACAAATTATTTGGATTTTCAAGCAGTTTATTTTGGAGAGTGATTACATTTGGTTACGTGAATTTAATTTGTATTCACAATAAAATGAAAGCACTGCAAATAACGAAAGTTCAAAAATCATTAAAAATAAAGAACGTTATAAATGACCTTAACGAACAGTATTTACAGAAAAATTGAACAATATCATTGAGTTCAAACTCACGCAATTCGCAAGCTCGTCTGTTAGGACTTCAGTGAATATGTTTACATATTCCGAATTATGTATAGTTAACTTAACGTGCTGTTATCGATAAAGCAACTGTTAAATACACCTGCTCCTATTTCAATATATTTTTCTTTTCCTTTTTGCATTTTCTGTCGGCAGTTTTTCTTTTTTTACAGTGATGGCTTGAAAGAGTAAGTTTTCTACAGTATTTTAGTAACAAAGTTGGCTAATTTTTTTCCTCCCTTTTAATAAGAAGTTTATCGTATTTCTATTTTTAGATGTAAAGATAAAATTCGGCGACTTCGTCAAGACATGAATTTGAAGATACAACATTTGCCAATGAATCTTTTAAAAGTGAAACATACAGAATTGATGGATTATAGCAGATATTAGAAGATGGCTTAATGATTTCCGCTTCTTAACGTTAACTGAACATTTAATAAATATGCTTCCCAAAAAAGTCACCAAATAAATATAAGTTCAAGAAAACATAGCAACTGCCTACCAGGATAAATAAGGATAAGACTGCAAGGTTCTAGTAATTCGACCAGAGTTCATGCCCCGCCGAAGGGGATTATTGTATACGATTTGCAAATTATTGGTATGTTTGATATGAATAGAAATTAGTTTCCTTTTAAGAGGTCTCTCTGAAAGCATTCTTCTTTTACCATGTAACAGAGTTCTTTACTGTATTAAATGAAGCAAACACTCTTACTTACTCCTGCATCATCAGCTACGAAAATACTTCTTCTATCATGAAAACTTGGTTGCGATAAATCTCATAATATAAGTTAAAGGTTTTTAAATAAAAAAAGCAATTAATTTCCATATATGCGCAACCGATTTGTAAATTTAAAAAGAAATGTTTGTATGCATGCTTAACCGAAGAATTACCCATTAATATTTCATTAGCATAAAATTAGTTTTACTGCAAGCATACTACAAGCAGGGAAACTACTTACTGTGGTTTAAACTAAGATTTCCATCTTCCAATGGCTGAGCATTTGCTCGCTGAATACTGACAAGAACGACCATCCATCAGTCATTGAACCGTCTCATCATCCAGAACGTTGCACAGAGTGCATCGAAGGGGACAGACCGATATTACATTCGCAAGGCCAATAGAACAACTACAAACATGAAGGTCTTTCCTACCTCCATGAGTACAAACATCCTTACTGTCTCCGAAATTCGAACCCAGGCACAGCGGTAGGGCTATCAGTATCGTTAACTATCTTATTGATCAGATAATCAGTCAAGAATCAATGCAATGAATAACACAAATAACTTCCTGCAATTATAAAATTGTTATGAACTCTTACATTTACTTCCAATTCCTATTTTCTTAAAATAGCAGACAATAATTTTAAAACCGTTTCTGTTTATTATTTTAATGTGGCTACCATTACCTTTTTTATGTAACATTTTGCCTTATTTTTATTTTACTGTATAAATAATATGCACTCTTAGGCAAAAAAAAAAAAAAAACGACGCACCAAGAAGGAGTTATCCGAATGGAACGAAAATCGGTAGAAGGGATGTACATGTACAGAAAAACAAATGGTTACAGTTTGAGAAAAATTGGATGATTTATTGAAGTGAAAGAGCTTCACAAAGTGAAAAAGTCAGTAAAGCGTTTATCCACCTCTGGCATTTACACAAGTAGTTATTCGGCTTGGCATCGATTGATAGTGGTTGCGGATGTCCTCCTGAGGGATATCGTGTCAAATTCTGTCCAACTGGCGCTTTAGATCGTCAACATTCCGAGCTGGTTGGAGGGCCCTGCCTATAATGCTCCAAACTTGTTCAATAGGAGAGAGATCCGGCGACCTTGCTGGCCAAAATAATGTTCGGCAAGTACTAAGGCAAGCAGTAGAAACATGTGCAGTGTGGGGGCGGGCATTATCTTGCTGAAATGTAAGCCCGTGGTGGCGTGACATGAAGGGCAACACAACGGGCCTTAGAACTTCGTCGACATACGGCTGTGCTGTAAGGTTGCGACGAATGACAACCAAAGGGGTCCTATTATGAAATGAAATGGTACCCAGACCATCACTCCTGGTTGTCGGTATGTCTGCGGGAAAACAATCAGACTGGTATCACACCGTTGTCCGGGGCGTCTCCAGACTCCCGTTCGCTAGTCATCGGGGCTCAATTCAAAGCGGGGTTCATCACTGAAGACTATTCTACTCCAATCAGTGACATTCCAGTGCGAATGAGCCCTATACCACTGCTAACGGACTTGACGTTGTAGAGAGGTCAATGGTAGTCGGCGCAAGGGGCGCCGTGCCACAGCCCCCTTTCTTTGAGCCGTCTTTGATTGGTTCTTGAGGTCACTGAAGCACTAGTTGCACGTACAGTCGATGATAATGATGCATCTGGGGCTGTGAGTGTCGCTTTGACAATTGCTCGGTCTTCACGTTCTGTCGTTTCTCTAGGACTACGCTTCCTTCTTAACGCTGTGTGCGGCCATGGTTCATCCATTCCTGCCGACATCGTCTAATAGTGACATCGCTCCTGCTCAATTGTCGAGCTGTTCGCCGATAAGACCAACCGGCTTCTTTACACAACCTCTCTCAAATTCTGACATCTGCGCATATCGTTCGCGCACCTGTATGCGAGGTATAATTACTGTCTACCAGAGGAATGAAATTCGTTTTTTTTTTCATAAATTGCTTTTGAAATAGAGTTGTGAATAATTAATAGAATTTATGTAATATTAAATGCGCTAGTCTTGGGAATATAAAACATGAATTATTTATTGGAAAAAATTTGCATAAAGTGAAACCTCATATAGTGATTATTTTCTTAGATACCACCTCTGAAAGTGACACATTTGTCAACAACATAATTAAGTAACAGTACTTAAAATCACTGATAGTTTTGTAGGGCTACAAGAAAATGGCATTATTTGGAATTGTGGAGTTAATTGTTTTAGGAAAGTTTCATTCTGTAACCAATTGATTTAGGTATAGCAATTTTTACGTGGATATGAATTTTGCATAAGTAATTGAGAGGTTTTACAAGACAGTTAAAACCAAAGTTTTTCAAATCATGAGTTTTGTAAGGGCACTGTTTTAGCATTACTTTCAAATATAGTTAGAGTAATATTTTAAGCATTATTTTCTTTCATTAGTTATATTGTGTGGAAATGGTCGTTACAATTTTCTGCACTAAATTTATTTGGTTGTATAGATATTAAAGTAAAAAACTGTTTGTAAACAAATGTAACTATATCTGTTACATCTGTTTAATTGCGATGACAGTAATTTTAACTGTGTGTATAAGGCTGTGTATAAGATTTATTTATATTGCTAAATACTGCACTATATGACTTTCATTTGGTAGTCTAAATAAGGAAATGCTCAGCACGAAGTGGTATTTTTATAGTATACAGTCTACGGTCAATAGCAATAACTATCTTTTCAGTACTTTTTAAATTTTACTTTTTAATTTTACTATTCAGAAATTTTATACTTCAAAATAATATTTCTATACAGTTTTTAAATTATTTTTTCTGCAATAGAAATCTAAATAACTTGCACCTAAAACACCGACTTAAATTATTCCAATAATGCATCGCTTTAACTAAATTTACATTCCTTGGAGATGATGTACGAAACACCTTTTGTAATAATAAATTATTAATATATACAGTATGAAAGTTAATAAGCTATTTTTACGTCGAGAACTACATGTCGTAGAAATACCTATCATGTTGGAAGATTGTACAACACTAAAAGTGAGATACAGAATAAGATATTATACGCTGTGAGATATTTCCTCAATTCCCGAACTGTGGGTTGAGAATGGGTATTTGTTGAGTTTTGTAAATTTTTTAAAGTTTGTTTTGTTACAATATAATTTATTGCATTTTGGGTATTATTAAGTTTAATATATTCTTATAGTGATGTTTCATTTATATTCTTACAGATACAGGTAACGTTCAAAGTACTGAAAAAAGATGGTCGGCACAGTATTTGTATATTATTATTATTTCTTCACTATATTATATTTTAGGATTCAAATTCCATGCAAAACATCTATGTGTATGTGTATCATAATAAGCTGCAGGGTTTTGCTATCAGTGGTGAGCGAGTTTTAAAGAGATAGCAAGTATGCTAAATTTGAACGCTTTGTTAAATTTCCAATAATCAAGTCCCTTATTCTTTTTGTTTGCTTGTTTATTTAATATTTTTTCTTCTAATAGTGTTTCTCTTCCTGAAAATTAGGAATTTGTCTAGTTTTGTTTAAATTTGGTTTAGTGCATTGCAGGTAATTTAAAATTTAAGCAGATGCTAGAAAGTACCATCATTTGGGAATGCATTTCTCGTTAGGTGTCAACAAGCTGATGTGATTAAATTCCATTGTTTAATTTCACAATTAAGGAACTGAAATACAGTGTAATACATATATATGCAATGAGATACAGTATTATGTGTAGATATTTATAATCAAATCAATAATTCATATATCATTCGATGGTTGTGAAACAAGACTTTGATTATTATCTTTCTATTAGTTTTATTTTCAAAATTATATAAGGAAAGTTTAAAATTTTTTAAAGATAATTTATGTAAATATTTTATAATATGTTTATAGGTACTAACATGCACAGAGAAAGACAGGGGCTTGTAGGCTTCTAGATATCTATAAAATTTTATTAAGTTTCTTCGCATTGAATTTTATTTAAAATTACTCTGTGCGCTTCCCCCTATTTAGATCTGTGCATTTCATCACTGCTAATTATGTACTTCTGCTGGTTTATGCTTATAATTACTAGTTTTTATGGAAATATGATCTACATTTCTATTTTTGTGTATTGTTTTTTATAGGGAATCTGTGTTTGGATACTCCACTACAGTATAATTCTATTGGTTTTGTTTATGGGTTTTTGTCTACTATTTTGTGCAGTAATTTTGTAAATGGGTACCTGTATTAGTCTGTGGATTTTTATGTACTGGTTTTTACAGAGATTTGGCCTATGGGTATTCGCATAGGTCTGAGTTTTTGTCTATTGTTTTTTATGGGGAATAGACTTACGGATTATCCATTTTTTAAATGGAGATTTAGCCTATGGATACGCATAAAATTCTGGTTTCTGGCTATGGGTTTTTACAAGGATTTCGTTTATAGTACCCATATGTTCTACGGGTTTCCTTCTATGGGTTTTTACGAGGATTTGTTCTACGGGTACCCGTACAACTGTATGGGTTTCTTTTTATAAGTTTTTACTGGGATTTGGCCTACGGGTACCCCTACAGTTGTACGAGTTTCAGACTGGGGGTTTTACGGGGATTTGGCCTACGGGTACCCGCAGAACTGTATGGGTACCCGTAGGCCAATTCTCCGTAAAAAAATTTTATGGGTTTCTGCGGGGCATTTTTAGCAGGGCGGTTTATTGCTTTATGTTATTTGGTTATCTTTTACATCACAATGTAAAATCATCCAAAATAACATATTAAAAGCACATATTAAATATTGACAATGAATTTCTAATTATTTTGTTTAATGTTTAATGAGATAATTTATTTTCTTTCTGTTCCAGTATTATGACATCTGCATAAGCGTCTGTATATTTGTACAAAGAATGTTCTTAAAAAAAGATTCAAAGTCAAATATTATCGTGAGAGTGACTGGAAAGCAA
The DNA here is from genome assembly GCA_000611955.2 of Stegodyphus mimosarum. Taxonomy (NCBI): domain Eukaryota; kingdom Metazoa; phylum Arthropoda; class Arachnida; order Araneae; family Eresidae; genus Stegodyphus; species Stegodyphus mimosarum. Next base: position 183,432 of record KK119055.1, on the reverse strand, counting down.
TGAATTAATTGACAGTATATGAATACTTAACAAATCTTACGAATTGATTATGTAGTATTTCTATAAAGCAAACCCCATGTAGCATGACATATGGCGAACATTTAGCTTCTCATATGTGACACCACTCGTAAATAAATAAAATCAATGAAACGTCAATTCAATGCAATTGGGGGGGAATGTTATTGTGTGCAGATTATGATAATTTGTAAAAATTTCTATCATTGCGAAGATCCCTCATTACTTTCCGATCAGCATTGTATTCATAAAGGTAAACAAATCAACTGAAAACAAGCAATAAATTAACTTCATGCATTTTTAGCTTATCCTTTCAGTTATAAATGCATTGTATTTTATCCAATTTATTGTAAAACCAATTTTACAGAATTTCTCATTAGTGGTGTTTCGCCTTAGTGAAATTAATCCTTTCTTCCAGGATGTCTTTCCAAGACGGCTTTCTTTATGTGAATTGCTCCCCAGATTACTCTGGGAATAACTTTATTCCTTTTCCAAGACTGGCTCTAATTCGCTGAATATCGTAAGCAAATGTCAAAGAATTTCGAAGAGAATAAAAATATTATAAATACAAGAAATTTAAGAATTTAGTAATCACATAAAATAATTACAGGCTATAAAATATGAACAGAATCTCTCAGTTTTTTAGTTCCGTTTAGTTTGAATCTTCCCAGTCATACAGGGAAGAGGAAAACTCACATGTTTGACTTCTTGCTGCTCATTTACTTTTGGATTCTTGAAAAGTTTAGGTTTGCAAAGTAATTTACTTCTCCCTTTTTAAGGATGATATATGTAATGTCACACTTGGTTGTGGACTGGGCAATCTCTTCTTCAGAAATTCTTTGATGATTGTATTAAGCATTTGTTCTTTTGTATTCTTTTCCTTCCTAAGAGAAACTTCCTTCTGAGTCTTCGCGTTCATTCTCAAGAAAAGCTTACGGATTATCAATGATGATCTCATCTTGGTACTGTTGCATGTGCTCATCAAGGTTCTCCTCAGCCACCTTTAAATTCAAGTATTTTGCGGCGAAAATAATCTCCTCCACGATATCATCATCATCCATTGGTTCATTCTAGAAGAACATACACTCCACCTAGCTGAATTGAGTATCCTGTGAGTGATTTTAGACTGCGACTTACAGATCAATCTGATGTCTTCCAGAGTATCAAATATGGTCTTGCAAAATTTTCTAACACTAATTTGTAACTCATGACTTGTCAGATAAAGACTCAAACTTTAAAGAATCTTCTCAACAATGCTCTGTATAAGTGAGCAAAGATCGTTTGATCCACTGTCTGAAGAAGTCTAATGTAGGTATTATTGGTCATTTGGAAAATCAAGCTTAAACTTCAATTCCCTCTTCAGGTGTTTTCAGTGGTTAACATCATTAACAGGAACATCAACATGAATACTTTTGGTAGCAAGTCGTTGTCTATCAAACATTTTTTGCACACGGTGCAAATATTTCTAATCTCTCTTAAATATTTATTGAATAAATCAAAGTTTTCTGGTTCGATTTTCACAGAAGCCTCGCATTAATTATATTTTTCTCTGAGAAGTTCTGCGGCTTTCTAGGTGATAAAACAGTGTGTTTTTGGCCCACGTTTTTTGATTAGCTTCAGAAAGGAGTGTTAGTTTATCTTTCATCTGCTTGTACCGAGAAAACTCTTTTCTTTTATTATGTAAGTGTTATTTGGCATATTTTTCAAAAATAGCTCAGTTTCATCACAGTAAAAAATCTGCTGTAGAATACAATTTTATTCTTAAAGTCATTTCTGAAAATTCTAAGCAAATTTACAACTTCTCTCTTTTCGCATTATTAGGCTGAAAATGCATTATAACACGACAGATATTATTTCTTTTCTTAAAACTATATATAATAACCACTGGCTTTGCCCGTATCTTCCTCTTTTTCTAAAACTCATGAACTCATTATAAGCATGGATATATTAAACTCTTCATAATGATCTTAGCTTTCTTACAAATTAGTTTCTGTGTAGTTAGATTTTTTGTCACCTATCTTTTCATTAAAGGAAAATAATAGCAACCTTTCCATTTCATCATTTATTAATTAATTTCCTGAATCAAGGAAACCCTTTTGAGACTCCCTTGGCCACCGTATCTTTCATAGTGGCCACGATATGTTCGGTATTAATAAAATCGCAATGATGCTTAGAACAGACTCAACTGCAAGATTCACAGGTTCTAAGTTTTCCTTGCCTATAATTTACTACTATGTGCTTTTCTATGCTTTTCTTTAGCAATCTTTTTATGTGCCATTTTAAATATAAAAATAAATAAATAAATAAATATGTAGAATATGCACAAAAAGCAAAGAAATTTCCACAAATTGTAATAGGAAATCAGAAATAAACATAACAGATACTTTTCTTCTACATTTACTGGTTGGGAAGTTTGTTCAACATGTTAAACTTCCTACTGTGGTAACAATGCTATGCATCTAGATGATTTCTTAAACCAGAATTATCCATTATTGTTTGTACTGCTGCGATGACTATGTTTCATTCTGATGGATAGAAACAGTGTTCACAGCTTTTCACTTTTGTGCTTCCGTTTAGCTAAAAATGACCGCTCCGCCATTTGTTGAGCTCACTGTCCCAAACACCGTCGGAGTTACCTGTCAACGAAAACGCCGAATATATCAACTAAAATCAAAGCTACTGTTGGATTAATCGTGCACGCATAAACCGGGACGAAATCAAATGTTTGTTTTATGCATTTAATATGCTACTGTCCAATACCTAACTTGTAACATCTTTAGGGGGATTTCTATCTAAGTATTTAAATCAAATTGTTATCCCTAAAGGTTAGCTTAAAGGTACGAATCCGAGTTATCACATGTAGCTTAAATTAAATGCGACAATACATTTAATTTAAACCACGCAAGCAGAACAGAAAAGGAAGTCCCGGAGTGGGTGCTTGCCATGGCGGAGGGAGATGGTTTCCAAGCCGCCGAATGTATTCTATATATTAGCAACTTACATCAAAACATTGAAAGAACGTTTCATAGACATTCGGACATTAGAAGTGTAGACAGTATACACATATATAAATATTATATGCAGAGTTAGGTTATTTAGAGATAAATAACTACTTACGATCTAGACTAGGCATGTACAAAGAAAATGCTTAAAAATTTTGATGGGATGTCTCATGGGATGAAAGTAAAGCTCTTGTTCGGAGAATGGAATCGATTTTCCACAATAATTAAAAATATGGAACAGTTTTGTAAGGACTGGACTTCGTATTTTTCGCCCATGCTGCCCAATTCGAAGCATTGCTTTTTGGTGCGTGCTGTTCCCTTCTATTGATTGACAAAACACATAGTGATCGAGAGTGCCCTTCTCTCCGCATTATCACTGATCTGATGTTTTCTTCACAAATCGCTTGAGCTAACTTAGAAAGATCCCATTGCCCATTAAGAACTGTTTCAACGATGAGTTGTTATATAGCTCCATTGTGACTTTTGGGCAAACCTGAAAGACACAGCTAATGTTTCGAGAATGCCACTGCTCCTGCCTATTCATAAGATGCAGATTTGTAATGTGCTTGAGATAAGACAAATGCTAATTGTTCTGGCATATTTTTTTGGTCTTTGTCAACTTGCTTAGAAAGCTCATGAGCAAGTTCATTCCCTTATATTCTAGTGTGGGCTGGAACCCAATAGAGAAGAGGTGTTTGGTTCGATGGGTAATGCTCGCAAGGTTTGTCTGACACTTTGTATGAGAGAGATTTTGCTACACGTATCTGCAACTGCCTCTAGGCCTTGAAGCCGAGTCGCTGGAAATGTTTACATGGTAATACCAACGAGGTTCCATATGGATTACTGCATCGAGGTTTAATTGCGCTGGATGGTGTTCGAAGGTAACTTTGTGATCCTCTGTTCCTTTTACAATGTATTCTGTGCCCAAAGAATTTGGCTTTGATTTAGCCAATCCGTCTTTGATTTAGCCTTGAAATATTGTCTAGAAATGCTTCCCACCCAAATATGGTTGTAGTATTCCCGGATAAGATCTTATGGTAGTATTCTCTTTGGACCTTGAAGGGAATTTGTGCGATTGGCCCCACAGATAGATAATGGGACTGAATATTGGATTGAGTTAATGATAAGCTTTAGATGTTACCTGAGGCTTTCATCCCATGCAATGATACCATATAATATGCCTCATTCTACGACGCAAGGTAGCAGTGCTTAAGAAAATGCACTGGCACTCCCCATCCAAGGAAAGGTTTTCGTTGCATTGAGTTTGCAAGTAACCGGGATCGCTGTTTATTGTACTTTATATGTGGTGGTCGCAATAGGTTATTGTAAATAAGCGGGGGTAAGTATTGTATTTGCTACAACACATGTAATGCTTTTCTCATTACTATGTCTGAAAGGATCTTCTCCATCAAATACGTGAGTCTTTTCTTTGATGACTGCAAGTTTCTGCGTGTTCGTCCAATCTGCGGATTTGCCTGCACTTGCTTCTATTTTTGTTCGTAGACTGCTAATTCCCGAGACCACCAGTAGGAAATCATCAGTATAATCCATCAGGCGAGCATGGTCATTTTTCTCATAAATAAGGAACACCTTGTTGGCGACAATATTCCACAGTGTAAGCCCAGAACATGAGCCTTGAAGGCACCCTTTCGTGATGTTCTGTCTCAGTATGGTGTTAAGTCATCTGAACGCTTCTTTGGTTGTGATAGCTTTTATCTCTTAAGTCAATTAATGCCCCTGGGCAACTGGTTTTTACTAGGCTGTTTATTATATCCGGCCACCACAATGCATGAAATACATCCTGAATATCAACTGATATGATTACGCTGTACCTCTTGTTCAAATAAAGAGATAGTGCAGTTGGACAATACCTACATTACTAATGGTTAAACAATGGGTGTCCGCTGCACTATAACCTGAACCTGTACCTCTTGTTCTGCCTTTTATCATGTATAGTCTTGACTATATCTTGTATTGAATGTTGTGTAGTACAACCGATTTTGAACCCCTACTGATTGGGAATACATCGTGCCACCGATATCCAGATAGTGGTTTAAGCATGCGGTTATTGTAAGTTCCAGCATGAATCCTGATGCTAATAGTGTAGCAGGGTCTTTTCCTTTCTTTAAGAAAAGTGCTACTTCTGCAGTTTTTGTGCAGGACGGGAATGATGCAACCGCCAGCAAGCTGCGAGAAGAGCTAAAATGATGTTCGGCTGACACTGACACAGTATTTTGATGATGGAGTTTTCCATTCCATCTCATTCTGGAGCACTTTACATGCATAGGGGTTCATTTCAACTGCATCTCCGAAACAAGGAACTATTAATCATCTAGATCAGCGGTTCTCATCCTTTTTATTAACGCGTACCATTTAAACAAAATTTGAAAATTTTTAACACCACCACAACATTTTACGATAATTATTTTTCAATTTCTCAACAGAAATATTAAATCCTTGCTTACACAAATAGCGTCTACTTTCACGCCTCTCGTAATCAATTTACATCTCTTCGTTGCCCTGCATTAGCAACACGCTATGGATTTGCCGTCGATAGAATTCGGTCGCTAGAGGGTAGCTCACCTATAACTGTTCCAATACATATTTTAAACCTCTAACTGTGTTACTGGATTACTGCTAGATGTTTATGTGTGGATATCTTATTACTATCTGTTTACAATTTGGTTTCTATAAACTGAGAGTAGTTGAATTTATTAAAGTTATTTCAAAGCAAAACTTCTCTTTCGATTTCTGCTTCTAGATTTCTTTTCTTTCGAACTGCTTCTAGAAACATCATTTATGACAAGTTTTGTTATGTCTGTGGCTAAACGAATATTTGTGAAAATAAAACCGAATTATTTTGCTAAAATGTTTGAGCGGCTATTGACCTTGAACAAAGCTCAGATCTCAAAAATTTACGAGTGACACAGGCACTTGAACACTATGCTGGGGTATTTAATTTTACTGTTTCTTTGCGTTTCACATATTTTTCTTTTGCTTTTCATCAGTGGTACGCGTACCACCGGTTGAGAACCGCTGATCTAGATCTTATACTAATATTTAAGTGTCATACCAGACATCGTTTTCTTGAAAACCTTTGAAAATTTTATACAAAGATCTTCCTACAAGTATGTTAAATTCCAGACAATAGCACATAACTTTCTTTTGAGTATAATTATTTAACAGATATTAGCCTTTTTCTGTTGGAGGCTGAATGTTGATCCCGGCTATATTTTTCTTAAAATGTAGAGTTATAAAAGCATATTTTAAAAAGCATAGTTCTCACTGAGTAGATCATTTTTATCTCCGGTGCATCAAATTAAGATGCATAGTTTTAGAGAAACGCAATATTTTGGGCCCATTTACTCGCAGCCATCATTCTGTTTTTGTCAATCAAAATAAAACGTAACTGTTCAATCACAGTCAAAATTTTTCCTTCGTATTTTGGTATGTCTTTTGTTTTCAGCCTTTAACACATTAAACTTCAAGATTATTTTGTTTGGTCTAATATCGGTTCTTATCGACCAATGCGAGGTCTAATGTCTTAAGTGTACTCAGCTTTAAAAAACCTTCTGTTAAAATTACTTTTCTACCGCTTTAGGCTGAACTCCATGTTCCACCGTCAAAGAATAATTACAAGATAAAAAGAATTGTAATAAGCCTTTCTTTGGAAGAAAAAAACCTTTAAAGCTACTTTATTTCCAAGAATTCTGAATCTTTTAATGAAAATTTGAGGGAGTTTTATTGCAGCTATTTGTTACTTCTTAAGTCGGCAAGATGTGCTTTGCAATAACAATAACAATTGCAGTAATTTTCTTCGTAATTTTCTACTTCTTCCGGTCGATTTAATTTCGAATTCTCCCTTGCAGACATAAAGAAATCTCATTGCACCGATTCTGAGTAGGCGGCTACTTAATGCTGATTTTGTTTCTGTTGGGGAAATAATACATCTGATATCCAAGAGAGCTGGTAGCAATTCTGTTCACTGGACTCCCGAGAGATATCTTATTGAAAGACGATCTAAGATTAAATCCTGAATGGGTTCAAAATTAATTTAGCAAGATAAGCACTCTCACTTTAACCGTAATCGATATTCGTTTTCGAAAGAGGTTTTACTTTGATATACGAATATCAACGAGTATGGCAAAAATGAATAATCAAATCTCTTTATTTTTTTAATTTTATCTCCGCTTAGACCCATTTTATTTATTATCAGATTATTCTATTTTGTTTCAAGCTTTCTATTATGATGTTCTTTTTCTTACTCTTTGGATTTGGTTTTTCATACTACCGTAAAGTGCTGTTTATATATCTTTCAAGAAAGGTCAGAAAAAGATGTATAAAAAAGAAACAAGTTTAATGCAAATTTCAGTTTAAAAACACGCATATCTTAGCTGTACAATTTTATTATTGCTGCTATAATAGTCTTATTGTGGAAATTTATGCAGTATATCATTCTGTTTTTACTTTGTATCAAATATAATCCGTATTTTTAAAAAGTATTTTATTATTATAATCAGAAGAACTGAAATTGCCTGATATTTAATATAAAAAAGAAATGTGATTACGCCATTACTTCCTTTGCTTATTTTTAATAATAATACTTTTATTGCCCAATATGTTTATACAACTGCAGATTTTAATATTTTTACTTACGAAAAAATATTCAGGAGTATCGTTAAGCAAAGCTCTGTATCAGTATCAAACAATAATATTTAAAACATTCTGATAGAATGGCACAAAAGTGAAACGTCTCATATTAACTAACCTCTTTGGTTAGCAGAATGTTGTGTTGTGTTATTGTGACTTACCTCACTTGTCTGGCAGTAACATCAGAAAAAGCCCCCGAAATTCATCGTGGCAAGCAGCGCAAGATTGCGCCTGTCGTTAGCAACAGCCTTGAGCACTTTGTAAGGTTTACATTATGTTAATTAACTGTTATTTTAAGTTTTGCATCTTTCCTATCTTATTCTACTTTCAGCTTACAATTTCTTGCCAGAATGTAATTTCAGAAACGTAGATAATGCAAATGAGAATTAGTACTATTTAAGTCGTGACTTAACCGACTTCAAGAGAGAGAGTCCGATTTCCTGACTATCGCGCGTTTGCCTTCTGGCTACGTCTCTCTTAGCTGTTACTACGCTCGACCATATCTTAGTTCCTTGCTAAGCTTCGTCGATTTAATTAATACTTAGGGGCCAACTAGTTAGATTTTGATAGCTTCGGCTATATTCTTTAAGAGCTTCAGTTAAGCTAGTTTTAGTTCAAATTATTAGTATTTAAGTTCAAGCCCGAGTGGCGGCTTTATGGAAAGTTCCAAGTCGGAACTGATTGTAAATATACTGAATAATAGAGGGTTTTAAACCCTTCTTAAGTCTCACGTGTTTTGTTCACACTTAAGCGATTATTCGCTTGTTAAGCGTTCGTGGAGTTCGAAATCAGAACTTTAGATTTAAATAGTTGAACCTCACAACCTGGCAGGTGACAGTGCGATTTGGCTCAGTTCCGCCCCCAATTTTGACGCAAAGCACCCCGGGAGGAACGGGTCCGAGGGTGTTCTCGGGGTGCTCTGCATCAAAATCTGAATTTCGTGGACTTGGGCTGAGTATATGTCAGGCAAGTGAGCATAAGCAACAACATCTTCCAAATGACCCAAGATATTATTTCCCGATATTTTCAATAGAAAATAACCTATAGCAGGGCAATAAAATTCGCTTTCCTTGTGTACATTCTTCGCACGTTCAATAGAAAGAAATTAAATTAGAAAAGGATCTTGTATTGCTTAAGCTCAATGTCAATCATAGAATTTTGCATAAAATCTACATTAACATAAATTTGCTTCTTCGACCAATTTTATATCGTCGTGTGTCTCTTACATGTACGTTGAATTTATTTTGGAGTTGTTCTTATGTGCAATATATCAATAAGGAAAGCAAATAAGAGAAAGCCTCTGTAAAATTTCAATATTCACATATGTAGGTTGCCACGGGTCTTGAAAGAAACAGACCTTTTTGCAAAATAATAATAAATAATATGTTAATAATACAAATTAGAGGTGATATTCCTGCGGGAATAATACTGTTCACCGTCTAGAGGGGATAAGTGAAACTATGGACTCTATAAGTGAACACTAAATGTTCAACTGTATAGATCTATCACAATATTATTCTTTAAGGTTTTAAAAGAAATATTATTGGTAAAATTTCACTTAAACACACCTTTTCCTGCTCTTTCTTTCTTCCCTAAATAGCCAAAACCTTTTATCCAAAAGTTTCGAGCTCTACACGTCAGTCAAACGAATTTCAAGCTGACAGCCTCCAGGAACTCATATCTCTCCGTAAGCAAAGAACCTTCGAGTGCTTTGTTTTAATCAAATTGCCAACATTCATTTCACAGGAAAAAACTTCGACTATGTTTGGCAGATAAAAACAAACTCCATTCGATGTTCATAAATTGTGAACAGATGAGAATCCGAGAGTCTGATTCTCGGGTGTCATTTATTTAATCTGATTTTATAAGGTGAAAAGTGGGCTAATGTATACTTCTGCTTGTATAGGCTTTTAATCGTGTATTTAAATACATTTTATGTGAAAATTCTGTTGAATTAATTTGAACGTTATAAATACCGTGGGAAAAAAAGGGTTTTTGTTCGCACTATGCGAATTTTGTGATCTTAAAAAACTGAGATTTTCGCAAGAACACATGACCTCACAGGACATATTTTTTTTGCATTCGGCATATGCAAGCGATTCAGAAAAAACATGCACAGTTACATCTTGAATAAATAAGTCATTTTGGTATTAAATAGTAACAAATGTTCTTGTGGCATCCATTGATGACGGAAAAATATTAAAGCCTTTTATTTTTTTAAATCCTTACCTTTTGTGAATTGTACTTTAATACCTCGGTTTTAAATATATAATTTAATATTTGATGTTTTGAATCTCTACAGATCATTCCTATCATTCGTAATTTCGTAATTTAGTTTTATTAGCAAAATCCTTTAAATAATATACGGTTATTCATAGAAAACACAGATCATAGACAGTCATCATAGTCATGATATGGCGCAGCTAAACCATATCTCCTTGGAATATTTGTGCGAAACAAAGTATATTGCTTGACATGTAAAACCCAAGTTTAAGTTTTGGATATTGCCGCAGGAAAGAGCTTAGACTTGCAAAGAATTTGATGAATTTTATAAAGGGTAATAGAAAAATACTGAGAATTTTGGTTTGATGTTTTTAATTGTATTTTAGTTTTAATCTGTGTTGGGTGTGCTGCATTAACTCTGAGGCCGATTATTACTGGCCAGGAGGGTTGCACCACACACGTATATTACATTACATTGCATTACATTACATTATAATTTATTGATGACTTATAGAAATATTTTATCCCAACAATAGTTAACTACTGCGCACTGACCGTGAGGTCATTTTTGTGACCCGCAACTACACTGGGGTCCAAAAGTTAAGCATAATTTGTAAAGTGCGAAAAACATGGAATAAGTATTCGTAAAATTATTCCAAATTTCTTGCGGATATTAATTGAGTGAAAAAGAAACATTGGGTTTATGCAAAACTTTTCAGTCGACTACGTCCTGCGCGAAACACCTCCATATGTCGGAACGCAAAGAAACCGATTCACACAGCATAGGCAGTTCAGACAAGTTTCGGGCAACTGCTGTGCGAAAGAACGTTGTTAACCATCAAACAAGATGAATGATGACACAAAGACGCTAATTGGAGATGTTTGCGAAAGGAAGAATCGTTGGAATGCTGGAATCCCGACGATCACAAACCGAAGTGTCTCGAATTCTGAATATGAACCAGTCTGTGATCTTAAGACTGTGGCAGAGGTTTCAAAGAACGGGACATGTTACCCGACGACCAGTATCAGATCGACCAAGAGTCATAACCCTTCGCCAAGACCGATATCTGGTAATAAGTGCGCGACGTCAGAGGGGCAGTACTGCCAGAGCACTGGGTTCGGCGCTCAGAGTCGCCACAGAAATACGAATTTCGAGACAAACTGTTTACAGGAGACTCAGTAATGCTGGCTTGTATGCCAGAAGACCAGCAAGTGACAAGTGACAAGTGACGGAGGACGTGACCACTACCTCTTTACTAACAAGTTAATTAGTATAGGGTCACGCCCACCCTTATCAAGAGGAAACCATGGGGGCCTCACGTGCGGCTCGGCTTACAGGGCAATACAAGGAGCTATTTAGCATAACTTTAAATTTCCTATTTACAAGCTGACCACTGTACACATGTGCCTTCACGTTTATTTTACCTTAGACTTGGCACAGGTCTGTACCAAGAGTCATTAGATGGTCCATTATTTGTACTATTTTTCGAACAGTGTGCTTATTATTGATAATAAACTTACAGAAGGCTTGGGTATTTGTTTCCGGTATTGGAAGGTGCCATTGTGCTGTTAAAGGGCAGGCTGATACATAATGTTCTGGTGTACCAGTCTCACCACAGATGCATTGATCCGAATCAGCTGTTCCATGCTTTCCAAAATATGCAGGAAAGGGTCCATGACCCGTAATAAATCGCACTAACTGTGCATTTGCAGTGAGATGGTCCTGGTTTACTTTAGGCAAGTGGTAGTGGGCGCGGCGCCCAGTATCTCCCATGTCCCAGACTTGCTGCCACTTGGCATTAACTGCCTGTATAAGTCTCCTTTTAAGCCAAGATATGGGTCTTGACAATTGGATCTCTTCTGCCTCAATATTTTGGGCCGCTTCCTTGGCAAGCTGGTCAGCAAGTTCGTTGCCAACATTGCCGACGTGGGCTTTTACCCAGGCTAGCTTTATCCTTAGGTGACTGTGGTCTTTTAGGAAGCGCTGGATTTTTGCGACCAAGGGGGAACTATGCATAGGGTTTAAAATTGCATGTAATGACGAAAGACTGTCTGTAAAGATGGTGACATCCCTCTGGCCTTGTCTAATTATCTCTTGAATGGCTCGTGCTATTGCCATAGCCTCACTTTGGAACACACTATTTTCTGGAGATAGGTGGCCTTTCCATTTGCCGACTTGTTCCCGATTTTTAATTGACACATACGCACAGCCAGTGCTGTTATCAATACGTGATCCGTCTGTATAATAAGACGTGGTATCTTCTGCAGCATTAATGTTTTGCTTTATTTTGACATTAACTCCCTCTCCATGATGTGCTGGGTGGTCTTGGAGTCTGACAAGTTTAATCTCAAAGTCCTTGGGATCATGCGTTTCATTTTGAAACGTCGCCAGTCTGCCGAGTTGTGCTACCAATTGATATGTGGCCTCGCGTTCCACTGTGAGATGCAGAGGCGGTAATCCAGCGAGTACATTTAGTGCATTGGTAGGGGACGTGCAGAACGCTTTTGTGATGTTTAAGAGAAAAGGCCTTTGCATGCTGGCTAGGTGCCTCACCTTGCGGCCTTGCATGGGTGAGGACCAGACCGCCGCTCCGTAGGTTATGATCTTTTCCGTGACCGTTTTATATAAAATTTTTTGTATGTGAGGGTTTAGTCCCCATTGTCCACCCTGCATGTACTTCAGCTGCTGTGCTATGCTCATAGTTCTTTTCTTCAACTCCAGCACGTGCGGTATCCAATTTAACTTCGAATCGAAAATGATGCCTAAGTACTTGAGTTCTTTTGTAATTTTTAATCTCTGGCCATTTAATGTAATTCGTGGCTGTCTAGCTAATGAACCCCCTTTTTTGGGGATCAATAGAATCTTTGATTTTGCCTCTGCTATCCTAAGTTTTAGCCGGTCGCATCTTTCCTGAAAGAGAGTGCAGGACTTAATCGCATTAGCCTGTAATTGCCGTCGGGTCTGTCCTTTTACTACTAGGGCGGTGTCATCAGCATACGCTATAATTTTCGTATGCACTGGCCATGAATGTTTCAGGACCTCGTTAAATGTGACATTCCACAGGAATGGCCCGGCGTATGAGCCTTGTGGGCATCCCTGTGTCTGTCTTTTTGATATAATGCCACTGTTATGTGGTAAAATGAGGCTCCTGTCAGTAAGGTAGTTAGTCAGTACCTTATAAATGTTCAGCGGACAGTTTGCTGATCGTAGTGCCTGCAGAATCGCTGGCCACCACAGCGTGTCAAATGCACTCTTCAAGTCAATGGAAATAAACGCTGTGTGGTGGCCGGCTAAGCGATTCTCTAGTATCTCGTCTTTTACTTCTAATAGTGCGTTTAGAGTAGACTTTCCTGGGCTGAAGCCATGCTGCGTGGGACTTAAGTATCTTGTTACATATAGGTGATGCCGAAGTCTTGACATCAAGATCTTTTCAAACACCTTCCCCAGTGCCGATAGCAGGCAAATAGGCCTATAAGACTCCGGATGTGCTGGATCGCGATGCTTCTTCAGAAATAACACCACCTGGCCTATTTTGAAGCAGCTGGGGAAGGTTCCTGTGTCAAGCAGCTTATTGAAAAGCGCCATGAAGAGGGAGGTATTTGCACGAATCACCTGCTTTATGATCCTGTAATCAATCCCGTCTGGGCCCGGGGCTTTACGTTGCGGCAGTTGATGCAGCACTGTCAGGATTTCTCTAATAGTTATTGGTGGGTCATTCTTTGTATCGAGAGTTGGTGCCTGGTTCCGGGTTATTGCTTGTTCAATTGTGTCCTCCAGTGGGTCATCTGTTGTGAAGACAGTATTCAGTATGGTTTTCAATGTGTCAGCCGTTAAATTGCTGTCTCCATCTGCCGTGGGAATGAGTTGCATGTTGGCCGGCTTGAAAAGCTTGCCAGTTGCGATCAAGTGATGCAAGCCATAAGTATCTCTACTTTCTGTGCAGAATTTCTGCCAACTGTCCTTTTTGGCCTGCAGGATCATACGTTTGTAGGACGCTCTCTCTCTTTGGTAGATTATTAGTGTTGGGGTATCCCGTCCCAACCTACGCTCTGTTTTCAGGCGCCTTCGCAAGGCGCGACACTTCCGTTGTTGTGTGCGCAGTGCACCGTTCCACCAATGGAGTTGTTTTATTCTCCTTGCGACTCGCTGTGGCAACTGTTCATCGCATACTGTCTGTATGATTTTAAGTAACTCCTGTGTGATTTTCTCCAGGTCGTCGCTGCTGTTTGCCTGCTGGATGGCAGTCTCTAGTGGAGCCAGTCTGGAGGTAACTGCCGTTGTGAAAGCACGAGCCTTTCGTCCCGGTAAATTGTAACGTTTGATTATGCGCACTGATGTGCTTTTTGCAATGTCGAATCTTATGTAGTTGTGGTCCGAGAGGCTAATTTCTTGAACCACTGTCCAGTCCTGGATGAGAGGAGCAAGCTGATGGGATATAACAGTCAGATCTGGCCAACCACGCGCATGGATGGTTTCAAAAGTCGGCGGCCCTGCCGGATCATTGTGAATTGCTAAGTTCCAACTACTATTTAGAAAATCTTCTATGCATCGGCCTTTTGGAGTTGAGTCTGCATAGCCCCATGTGGTGCTATGAGCGTTAAAGTCTCCGGCTATTAAGACATGCTCTGTTCGGTGGTGGTTCATCAAGTGCTGTAGTCGCTCTATGGTTGGACCCGCTTCCTCTGTTGGCGGTGGATAAAGGGAGACTAGAAGTATTGTGAGATTGCACACTTCTAGTAGAATTGCTACACAGTCTCTCTCGGCCATGATGATGATTGGCGACCACGTTGGGTTGCAGATGGTAATAAATGAGCGTGGCGGAAGTGCTGCATCAGTTCTTTGGTAGGTATTCCATTGGAGTGGGAATCCCACCAGTTTCCCCTCCTTATGATACGGCTCTTGCCCTAAGATTATATCTATGTTTTCATTTGCTACGTACACTGCTGCTTGCGATGTTGCAGCATGTGCCCGCTGGAGGTTAGTTTGCAAGCATCGAATGGTTGGATGTTGGTCGGTTACTGTGGCGTTTATGACATGCTCCGTATTGGAGCCTGGTTGCTGTGGGCTTTGTGCATCTGTTGTTGTATCGTGGGTTGAATCCTGTTCAGTATTCTGTGGAGGTCCTGACTGTCTGCACTGTCCTCTGGTATATAGCACATTCTGGGGCATGGCATAAGCTGGGTGTGTAAAGTTGAATTTTTTACCGTGCCTGTGGTTTGAGTCACCGCAATTAATGCATGACGGTGTTTCCGCTCGACAGTCCCTTGTTGCATGGTGTCCAGAGCAGTATCCGCAGTATACCTTTGACGATTTACATATGTCCTGGCTATGGCCGAATTACCGATCGATAGCACCTGCGAATTCCGAGGAACTCGGAGATGCCATGCGATTGCCAGCCTGTGAAATTTCGACGCATTGTGATGGCCGCTCGGAATGCCTCCGGGGAGCATTCCAAAATCCACTTAACTCTTTTTGCATTTCGTTCACGTAGTCGGAAGAGTGGCTTGAGCTGTTTGGCTGAAACTCCTGCTGCGGAGCTGAGTTCGTCAATGAGTTCTTCCGGTTTTGTGGTGTTATGTACATTATGGACTGCAATGCGAGGACGTCTCTTTTCTTTTCTGGTCACTTCTATATCTATCTCGGCCTTTTGCAGGTAGCTGCGTAATTGATCCACGTCGTCCGGTGTATTGCAGAAGACTTCCAGGCCTCCTTGATTTGTAGTCTGTATCCGCTGGACCACTACTGGAATTTGATTTAGTGGAACCTTAGCCTGCAGCTCCTTCCTTAGATCCCCAGGTGGCCTTTTAGATTTTGGTTTTATAATCAGACTTGGCTTGTTGTTATTCCTGAGAACCTCAGCAAAGCTTAGGGGGGCAGGTGTTGTCGGCCGTTCTACAGTCTGTCCACGTGCAGGCAACTGTTCTAAAGGCGGAGTGTGGACAATACCGCAGCACACAAACGTTGATGTATTGGTGCCTGCTTCCTCTGTTGACGGTTTTGTCCGGAATTCTGGTCCTTCTAAGGCAAGTCCTTGGAGGATTGCTAGTGACCCCTGTACTTTATCCCTAAGGTTTTGCGGCAGCAAGTACCTTCCTCCACGGTTGGTGTCTGCGACAGTCTTGATGACTTTGACTAGTTCAGCTACACGCTCTGCGTGCGTTAGATCAGTTTCCAGAATATCAGCTGTGTTGTGTGTGGGTTCGTCTATATCCTTGGGAATTGTCAGTTGGCGAGACATATCCTGGTAAAGTCTGTCTCTGTTGGAGATGAAGCTTGCAGGAGATCTTAAACAAAGTTGCTTGAATCTCTTTGAGGAGAGTACTGAGAGTAGCAAGAAATCACCAGCACACTTTCACACTGCTTGTGGGTTTAAATTCACTTACGTATGACGTAAACTGGTAAATCACTAATTTACGTGCTTGAACAACACGTAGACACTTGCACAGATCACTTTAGCAATTCACTTATGTTGCGCGTTATCACTTGCTAAACACAGATCACTTGGATGTAAATCACTTGCACAAAGCAAATCACTTTAATCATTAATCGTGACACTTTATAAAAATGATGCACAGATCACTTGGCTATAAATCACTTGCACTGAGCAAAGCACTTTA
The DNA here is from genome assembly GCA_000611955.2 of Stegodyphus mimosarum. Taxonomy (NCBI): domain Eukaryota; kingdom Metazoa; phylum Arthropoda; class Arachnida; order Araneae; family Eresidae; genus Stegodyphus; species Stegodyphus mimosarum. The sequence goes on along the minus strand of KK119055.1, from coordinate 166,924 downwards.
AAACTCTAATCGTGGTACTTTATCAAAAGGATCAATAACTCTGTGACACACCTGTCACTTAATTACTACGCACGGAGAGAGACACACTTTCTCCGATTACTCTCTGATATATTAATCACTTATGATTTCTTGCTGAAAATCACACTTGTTGACTCTTATGCAAATTCACTGAATATTAATTGTATGCACATTCACTGCCTGTACTTAATATGAAAGCACTGATTGCACTTGTAAGAACTCACTATACACCAATTATATACACTTTCACTTATTGCGTTGCACTGATTGCACTCATTTGAACTCACTGAACATTAATTATATTCACATTCACTGAATGGACTAATTATAGGTCGAACACTATGCACACTTAGCACAAGGTGTAGGTAGCACTTTGTTGCTGAATAAATATGTAGAAATGTAGAAATTATATTCACTGTGTGTACACGTCAGAGAACACTATACTATTCACACAACTTGGCTGCTCATACTTCATCTGTGTGTGAACCAGGAACAGTGTAATCCATAGGTAAAAGCGCGCACACACTTATTGTCGAAATCACACACAGTTAATTAATCGCACGTAATCACAATTAGTGAAATAAAAAGTAAAAATCCCGAAAGTAAAAATCCTCTTTTTTAAAGTTATCCTCTTTTTTTTTTTTTTTTTAGTAAAAATCCCGAAAAGCACAAAAAAGCTAACTGGAGTTAAATCCGTCGTAGAAAGTTGAAAATTATATCCCTGTAATCCTCGTGACGTGTAGGTTCCAAATCTGTAGGTCTTGATTAACTGCACTAATTAGCCGCGTAATTAGTATTTTGAGTAAAGAAACCACAGTCCCTATTCTTCTCTTTGTTGATAAGCTGGAGAACGGGAGCTACGGGGGGCGCCTTGGAATGCAGTGACCGTTGGGCTGCTACGAAAGGTCAGGGGTCACAGTACCTCGTGGCTGAGAAATTAATGACTTTAAAAATTAATTTCTCCGGATCTAATTATCCAATCAGCCTAAAAACGGTCTCCAATTACTCCTCGTGGTGCCCTCTTTCTCTTGAAACTATTTTCGATGGGCTACGGGCTCGGGCGGCTGCACGATGGTCGTTGCAAACACAGCGGCTGGGCGCGATCACGTTGTTCGTCGATCTCGGAAGCTAATTACTCCTCAATTAGCAATCTAGTTGTCACAGACACAAAAACTTGATATCGATGTGTTCGCAAGATATAGTACTATCCAATGCAACAGGAATCTTCTTCTGAAAATGAATATTTCCGCAATAAAAATCCTAAAAATACGGAGCTCGAAACGCGCGCGGGCTACTACGATGTTTTTCACTACCCTTTCCCAGAAGACCAGCAGTTTGCATTCCCCTCACGTCTGCGCAGAAATGCGCTCGTTTGAACTGGAGTTTGAAACATCAACATTGGAGTGTGGGAGAGTGGGCCAACGTGATGTTCAGTGACGAGTCCCGGTTTAGTCTCAGTACTGATTCTCGTCGGATAACGATATGGAGAGAACGTGGAACACGTTTTGAACCAACAAACATATCGGAAAGACATCATTTTCCATCAAGGGCAGTAATGGTATGGGCAGGCATGATGATGGACGGCCGCACAGATCTCCATTTCTTTGGCACAGGGTCTGTGACTGGTCAAAGATACAGAGATGAAGTTCTTGAGCCTTATGTTCGCTTGTTTCAAGGTGCTGTCGGTCCTGACTTCATATTCATGGATGATAATGCGCCATGTCACCGAGCGGTACTAGTTGAGGACTTCCTTGAAACGGAAAACATTCAGCGCATGTCGTGGCCAGCGAACTCCCCTGATTTAAATCCTATCGAGTATGTATGGGATATACTCGGGAGACAAATTGCAGCCCTTTCGAACCCAACAAGCTCCGTTACAGAACTGAAGAGAACTCTCCAAGAAGCTTGAAACCGTTTGAGCCCACAACTCATTCGTCATCTCATAGCAAGTATGGTAAATCGCTGTGCAGCGTGCCTGGCTGTCAGAGGTGACCGCACGCCTTATTATTACTACTTATTAAACTGCAGCATCAGTAATTTATTTAATGTTTTCTTTCATTTTTTATTAAAGTGTAAACCCTTGCTATTCTCAGTTTTATTTCAAACTGCTACTTTTGATAATAAAATTAATTATTATCGTTCTTTTGATTTGCTTCCTTATTTTATAACCATTTTACACTCGCATATCACGTTTCCCGCCATTCTCATTTACAGTTCCTTCTTTATTCACGTAATTATCAATTACGCTTAACTTTTGGACACCAGTGTACATTAATAATTCTTTTACATAATTATTGACGGTTCATGTTCAAATGTGGATTTATTGCTATACTTTTAGCTATGAGATAAATTTTTAAAGTCGAGACAAATTCCACTCCCACGGATCAAAAAATACGAAGTATTAGCACATTTTTAGAACAATTTCGATTATAAATAAAAGTATGTAAATGTTCTGGAATTAATAAATTAAAAACCTTTTAGCATAAACCTGTAACTTGAAATCAGAACTATAATATACTGCCTTAAAATTTATTCTCTTTTTAAGTGTTGCTTATAAGTAAGCTGTGAAACGAAAGATGTGTTTTTATTCTTTCTGAAGAAATATTTTTCTCATTCCTCAATTAGATACGTCGTGAAACGAAAGATTTTGCAGTTTTTAGTTGCGAAATATGCAATATTATAATTTAGAAGGAAATAAATCATCAGACAGTTCTTCTGCATGGAAAGAAGACCTGAAATGAACACCAGAAAACAGCAGGTACTATTTCTAACGTTTGTAAAGGAAAGTCTCATACAACAAGAGAAAATCCGCAAAAGTAGATGTAAATTGTAAAATCTTTAATGCATTTGTAGCAATAAAAAATTTATATGTAATGATTTACAATTAAATACCTAAAATTTAAAATAGCTAAAAACACAGAACATTCAGCAGTTTCTGCCGAAGTAGCAAAAACTGTCGAATGTAGAAAATATTGCAGTAGAAATATGGTTGAATGCAGAAAATACTATACAATGTGAATACCATACAGTTGGGGATACCGTAATTACAATGTTTCATTATTATAACAATAATTCTCGATATTTAAAACATTTTTATTCTAGATATAATAGTTTTAAGATTTTATTCATCAAAAATTCTCCTTGGCAGCCGATTGCAAGCAGCATGAAAATTTTATTGACTCGTGTAGAGGTTTAATCAGCTCATATGGTACGCATGGGCCTCAGGATGCAAATTTATATGGAAAGTAAATACATCGAATAAACAGTAATCATAACTCCTGTTTTATTTACCGCTTACAGACATGACAGAGGATAAGAATATTATAACAAAGCTGACATTTTAAAGAGATTGCATGACATAGATGTACTATAGATTTGAGAATAAGACTTCGGAGTTCTAAGGACTGGATGAAATATTCCAAATGGAAATTTTGACGATCGATAGAGAAAAATTATTTTCTTTTTCATAGTAATGTAAAACGGGCAACTAATTTTTTCATATATTTAAATCATTATAGGTAATTTCGCATGAAAGGAATTTACGTTTGCAATTTTATTTATAACTGCTTTTTTTTCCAATATATTTTCAAATTTTTTTTTCGTGTATGTATGGACATATCTGCATACGAAAAAAATAAACTCAATTATGCAGAAAGAATTATGCGCTCTGAAATACGCACCAAGCGTGCTGACCACTACACCATGAAGGCATGCGAAGAAAGTGGGAGAATTACCTTATATTCTCCCCCCTTTTAAAGGGCGACTGGGGAGGACCCAATCGCCAAATCTTGGTGGTGAAGAATCATCATCCACCACCTTTTAGGGTCACTTCTAGAGACATTTTAGAATTTTTCGAAACAAAGAAATCAAAGAATGAGCAATGCCCTCACCGGGGTTCGAACCACGAACCTCTGGAATAACAGCCGAGCGTGCTGACCACTACACCACGAAGGCATTCGAAGAAGGTGGGAGAAATATCTTATAATCTTACATTACATCTTTCATTACATATGTATATGATTACAGCATAGTCTAAGTCTACATAGTTAAATACTAAACTACAAGCTGGCTCAGTAACTCTAACGCGCGTAAGTTTAAAATATCGGCTGCTAGAGCACTAGCAGCCTTAATGCTAGCCGATACAATCACATATACCTAGAGCTGGTAGAAATATAACTAGTCTGCGCGGATGCCAAAACCTCTCTCTCTTTCTCTAGATCCAAAAACCTTAGCTTAAATACACAACAG
>KK119055.1:151625-162580 GCA_000611955.2 Stegodyphus mimosarum | reverse complement strand
AAAGAAGAAGTTAAAGTAAAGATAAAAATCATAATAACCGGTTAGTTTAACATAAGAACATTACAGAGTTTCAGGTGCCCTAAGCACTTAAAAGACTTTGATCCCTCCACATACATTTGTAGTATGAAGCCTGCTTTTTCCCATTGCGTTTCTCTTGTTCTTAGTTTAGTTGCACTGTACATTCCATAGTAAAACTAGCAATGAGAAATTTTTGTGGTGTCCCTTTCCTTTTTACTCTAAGTACTTGCCTACTTTGCTTAATAGTTAATCCAGCTCTGCGTTTACGATAGAAGTCAGTGATATTGAGCTTCAAAGAGAACCTATAACTGAAGTAGCTAGACAGTCATATGTTTAAAGATGTTTCTAAAATAACAACTTATTTAAATAGAATATGCTTCAAGCATGAATAATTTGTTGAAATTCTTTAGATTCTAAAATAAACAGAATTCTTTAAAGTTATTTGAAAAGACCTTACCCCTTTTAATTTAGGATAATTAAAATTCGAAGTGTGCTGTTAGGAAGTATGAAATAGGTATATCGGAATTAAAGTAAGAACCATGTGCTTTTAATTATTATTTTAGTTGCATACTTATTTAAAAATTAAAAAAGCACAGTTCTACATCTCCCGTTCTAATTTCTTTCAAAGCTTTCTGGATCTTTGTTTTGAGATAATGTTGATTCTTCGTCTTCTGCTTTGTAGGAGAATCTTTCCGGTGGAACCCCTGATTCTTTAGGGGAGGTTTTCTTTTCTTTAGGGGAAAGATTCTTTAGGGTTCCACCGGGCCCCTAAAGGGTTTCTTCACGTTTAATTTAACTCTTTAGATCCTTTTGAGTCTTCTGTAAAATCATCGCCAAGAGATGTTTCTTCATCGTTTTGATAGTTGTCGAAATGAATTAATTCCGGATCTTCAGCATTATTTGCATAAAGTTTGTCAGATGTACGAGAGTTTTCTGAAAATTTAACAGTTCTACTTACTATTATTTTCCTTCCACTTATACAAATCCTGTATCCTTTGCTTTGTAAATCGTATGCTTATAATATTCCTTCTTGCGCTTTGTTGTCAAATTTTCGCCGCTTTTGTTGTCAAATTGTCGCCGCTTTTGTTTGTTCACATAATAATATGTTTTACATCACGTGTAAAACATATAGTTTACTTAAGTTTGGTTACAAGTTACTTAAGTTTATGGTAACAAGTTACTTAAGTTTGGTTTTCTACCATTCCACAGTTCATACGGTGTTTTATCTGTGGCTTTAGTTGGTAATCTATTTTGGAGATAGGTGGCAGTAGCTGCTGCTCAGCCCAGAATCCTTTTGGTAATTTGGAATTTATTAGCATAGCTTTAGTCATTTCTGTTAAAGAGGCATTTTTCCTTTCTGCGACGCCGTTCTGTGCCGGACAATAATTAACCGAAGTTTGATGACAACTTTCTTTAAGTAATTTTCAGTAGTTTCATTACAGTATTCTGTACCATTTGTCAGATCTGGTAACTTTTATTCTTCTTTCTAAATTTATTTGTTGTCGATGCAACATACTGTTTAAGGTTGCCGAATACTTCATCCTTTGAAGCAATAAAATAAATTTGAGTATAACGCGAATAGTCATCAGTGAAGGTCACGAAATATTTTTTTCCTCCTAAGCTGTTAACTTCAATTTCGCCCACCCACATCTGTGTACACTAAATCTAGTGGATTTTTAGATCTAAAACCCGTTTTAGGATAAGGTTTCTCTTAATTTCGCTTTTAGACAGGTAGAACATTCAATGCTATGAGTGCATTCGCTAAGTTTAATACCGTCTGCCAAATCACTTTTCTCAAGTGTTTTTATCGCATCTATATTTCTGTGGCCTAATCTTTGATGCCATTTTAGTATGCAGTTTGTATTAGAACATGAAATGGCACTAGCTAAGTATGTTTTCTCATCAACTGACCTCGAGGTCAATTTATATAAACCTCGTTGAGCGTTGCCGTGGGCTATGAGTATACTGTTATGAGTATACGCGTTATGAAACACTTATTACTATCAAATGTATATCAAACCATACAACCTTTATTCGTAATAGATTGAGCAGGAAGTAAATTACTATCTAAATCTTGGACATACAGTACATTTTCTGGTTTTATTTGGGTAACCTGATCCTTTAAGTTTTGAACTTTAAAACAGCCCTCACCAATATCATAAGAATTTAATTTAGTACCATTAGGTACAGTTACAGTTTGCTTATTAGAATCATCTAATTGAGAGAAAAGGCTCTTATCACTCGTCGTATGAGTTGAGGCTCCTGAGTCGGGAACCCATTCTTGCGTTTGTGAGTTTTCATGTTTAGGTTCCACTTTTAGAACTTTATTAAATTGAACTTGCCAATTTCAGATGTCCATACTTTTAAGATACTTATTTTCCTTAACTTCTTTTGTTTTCATATTTTCTACACTTTGCGTATTTGCTATTTGGCATGCATTACTTTTATAATTTTGAGAATAATTTCTTACTTTACTGTTATTTACATCTGTTTTGGGGGAAGTGCTAGCATTCCGTTTTAAATCTAAACAGTCATTTGTTGTATGATCGTTTATTTCTATTACAATAAGTACAATATCGTGTAACATAATGCTTTGATTTATTTTCGCTTTTACCTCTTGAGGCAATTGAATCGTGTTTTTGAACTTGCTTACTTTTCACATGTCTACAATACTCAGCTATTAATTTATTTTTAACATATTCTATCGACAATTCAGCTTCCGATTTACTTTCTATTGAGGTTGTTAACGAGCTGTATAAAATTTGGTAAAGAACATAGTAATATTGCTATTAAGTTATTTTCTTTAATCTTCACCTATACTACGCAGCTTTTCAGCCAATTCTAGTACTCCTTTGACACATTCTTGCATTGCAGAACTTTCATTATATCTAATAGAGTATAATTTTCTAAGAAGACATACGTGCTTGTTAAATTTACACATTCATGAACACAATCTTCTGCCATACTTCTTTTGCAGATTTACTATGAAAAACGTGGTGAATGTGAAATGTGAAATGTTTAGGCATATTAAAGCTTTAGCTTTACGGTCGTTTTCCAACCAAGTATCAGCAACAGTTTCAGGTTTTTCTTGGAATACAACAACATCTAATGCTTCTTTTATAAGTTGTTCTATTTTAAATTTCCAGGCTGAATAATTTTTATCGGTTAACTTCTCTATATCAACTGATTCTTTTAGAATAGACATAATTATTCGTTACAATTACTCTTTCAAACTTTGTAACTAGTATTTTCAACAAAACATTTTAATACTTTATGCCCCTCAAATCTTACAACATTACATCATTTCAGTTCTAGAATTTCAATTTTTTAGAATTATTTCCACAAGGCAATTTTCTTAAACTTATTAACTTACTCAATCTCATAATCTTCTGTTTTATTGTACATAACTACGTAAAGCGTATTGAGTACGTTTCCTGTATTTAGCGCAGTTTTCATGAAAGAATTATAAAACAAAATAACTTTATTTAACAAGCATGAGAATATTGCTTAACTTAAGTAGAACACAAATTAAATTAACAATCTTTAGGATTCAAAACTTGAAGTATTGAAAAGAATAACTTAAATACGGATTGAATAATCGTCAGTCCTAAATATCATCAGCTTACCTATTTAGGCAATAAAAAAAGGAGTATACACAGTACCTAAAAGGAGAAAGCACTAACTGAATCAGACCTTTTGGTCCATGTACAAGTAGCTAAGGTGAAACTCGAATCCTTTTACCTTCTCTCGCCAATATATACACTCTTAGACAAAAAAAAAAAAAAACGACGCACCACGACGCACCTAGAAGATATAAAGATATAAAGCAAATTGGACACAAATTGATATGCATTCAGGTTTCGACGGAAAAAGCAAAATTTTACATTTTGGCTGCTAATGAATGAACGCTTGTCGCTACAGTGCATCTGATCTGCGCAACTGGCAGGATATTTAAGAGGAGAAATTACGATTTCAGGTCATAAATTCTTCACGAATTTTATTCCGTGTATTCTGGTGGACAGTAACTGCGCCTCGCATACAGGTGCGCGAAAATATGCGTAGATGTCAGAATTTGAGAGAGGTCGTGTAGTTGGCTCAAAGAAGCCGGTTGGTCTTATCGGCGAATAGCTCGATATTTGAGCAGGAGCAATGCCACTATTAGACAATGTTGGCAGGAATGGGTGAACCATGGCCGCACACAGCGTCTAGAAGGAAGCGGTAGGCCTAGAGAAACGACAGAGCGTGAAGACCGAGCAATCGTCAGAGCGGCACTCACAGCCCCAGATGCAGCATTATCATCGATTGTACGTGACACTTGTGCTTCAGTGACCCCAAGGATCATTCATAGGCGGCTCACAGAAAGGGGGCTGAGGTCACGGCGCACCTTGCGCCGACTACCATTGACCTCTGTACAACGTCAAGCCCGTTTGCAGTGGTGTCAGGCTCGTTCGCACTGGAATGTCACTGACTGGAGTAGAATAGTCTTCAGTGATGAGACCCGCTTTGAACTGAGCCCCGATGACCAGCGAAGACGAGTCTGGCGACGCCCCAGAGAGCGGTGAGACACCAACCTGACTGTCTTCCGCAGACAGGCCAACAACCAGGAGTAACGGTCTGGGGTGCCATTTCATTTCATAGTAGGACATCTTTGGTTGTCATCCGTTGCAACCTTACAGCACAGCGGTACGTCGACGAAGTTCTAAGGCCCGCTGTGTTGCCCTTCATGTCACGCCACCATGGGCTTACATTTCAGCAAGATAATGCCCGCCCCCACACTGCACATGTTTCTGCTGCTTACCTTAGTGCTTGCCGAATATTACCTTGGCAAACAAGGTCGCCGGATCTCTGTCCTATTGAGCACGTTTGGAGTATTATGAGCAGGGCCCAACAACCAGCTCGGGATGTTGGCGATCTAGCGCGCCAGTTGGATATAATTTGGCACGATATCCCTCAGGAGGACACCCGCAACCTCTATCAATTGTTGCCAAGCCGAATAACTGCCTGCATAAGGGCCAAAGGTGGACAAACGCGTTACTGACTTTTTCATTTAGCGAAGCTCTGTCACTTCAATAAATCATCCAATTTTTCTCAAACTGTAATCATTTGTTTTTCTGTATATGTTCATCACTTCTACCGATTTTCGTCCCATTCGGATAACTCCTTCTTGCTGCGTCGGTTTTTTTTTTTTTTGTTTTGTTTTGTTTTGTTTTTTGTTTTTCTGTCTAAGAGTGTATATCTTGGCGCACGTTCGCTTTGTATGCTTTTGAGTTTCGTTATGCAAAAATACCTAAATTTATGCTAATACAAACATCATGAGCGAGCAAAATAGAAGCTTATAAAAAGAACAAGACTGTTGCAATTTCAATGGAGCTATATCACATGTTTCTCACTGTGACGCCCTGAAAAATCATGTTAAAAATATTACTATTATTCTAATATGTAGATGCGTCTTTAGGATTCGTATTCGGTATTTCGGTATGAAGTCTTTTAAGATTCGGACTCGAGTTTGACAAAATATAGGATTTCTGCCATCTCTAGTATTAAAACTGAATGCATAATCACTTTTGAAATAAAAACATTTCTTTGCTTTAAGCTTATCCGTTACACTTAGCGTTACAATTTATCCGTGTGACGTGCTTCCATTACATCTGTCATCAAGAAACTAGTTACTTAATGCAAAACATTCGGGTTTAGATCTGAATTGTATTTATTCCCATTTAATAATTCAGAAGTTCGGAAGGCTGAAAATTTCCTTCCACTGATGAAAAATAGATGGCACCACTGTGTTTTCCGCGCTAGACAACGATTCAATTCAAAGTTCAATAGTGCAGAAAAATGTGTTACAAAATAGTTGTCAATTTTCATGTTGCTGTTATTAAGTATATTTATTGCTGTGCTTTTATATGGTTATGAAATTATGATTTAGAAAACTGAAAGTTGAATTTTTTATCTTATTAATACTAGAAACTGCATTATTTAATAATTTTATTAATCAAATCGAAGTTCTTCTTTAGTACGTAACAGGCAAAGAATTAATATTTTAGGAAGTAATATTTATAAAGCATTGGTATTTATTTATCTGCTGAATCATTTAATAGAGTAAAAGAACTTGGAGATATATTACAAGAATATTCAATGCCACGATTCATTTTGAAAATATTAAATATTTAATTTTTATTAATATATTTTATAGTGTATATAATGCTTATAGTGTATTTTAATTGTAATTAATATAATATTTAAAAGAATTAGGGGTATAAAACAAGACCCTTTCGGAAGCAGGAAAAAATTATTTATTTTACCTTACCCGGGGCGATTATGTACTAATGGAAAAAAAAGTAACTAAAAATGCAAAATCAATTTTCTTTTGATGTAATAGTTTTGTCCACAGGCATGAATGCAAAGAATATGATCAGTGTAGAAATTATCCATTTTATAAGAACTAATTATTATTGTTCCGTTCTATTCATTACATTTTAAAAGCTGTATAACAAATATAAAATCTTCTACATTCTTAGACATAGCTTTTTTCATAGGACTTTTTATATTCTTAAGGAGTCGGTGTTTAATTATGCTCAAGCCTATTTTCTCTCTCTTCTTTTCTCTCAAACCTTTGAAATCAAGAACAAAAAATTATGTTTAAAACCTTTAAATTGAATTAATGGACTAAGTGCATGAAATTTAAGAGAGGAAAAAAATTTGCAAGCAAACCCATAAAATTTGCAAGTCACCGCCTTATGTTCGTAATTAAAATGTACGCTAATCGCAAGGTTGCTGTTTTGCTAATTTTAAGCCCATGAAATTTAATTTTGAAATTTTTCGTATTAGTTTTCATTATTTTTATGTCATTATGTATTTTGATTTACTGTTTTTTAGCGTTTAAGTTCCTTTTGAGAGTTGCTAATGTGGTAGGGAAGCGATCTGATGCATTTGACAGACCATAAAAAATACACTCCAAAAGGAGAAAATCTTCAAATTGCTTCATGATTTATCTCAAATGTCTCAGAGGAAAGAAACCTACATTCGAAACTCAATGATCAACTAGGTACAAGGCTTCAAATCACTTTTCACTTGATAAGTTCTGTTTGAAGCTTTGAATTCGGGAAATCATTATTTACTTTAAAATATTTTACTCAGTTGATCTTTGTTTACTCACAAAATGTTTTACCTTAATTTCATTCCCGACTTAATTTAGTCAAATGTTTACTCCCTTAGGGCGACACTCTTTTCGAGATTCTAAATGATTAGGACCTTCACTCAACTAAACGAGCCATTTAAACTACCTCCTCCCCTTTAAAATATCTATTTAAAAATTTTCGAACCTGCAGCTTTAGAGCATTTCGACTTGGTTTTTTAACTTTGTTCCCATTGTCCTAGCAAAAATTTCCTTCTTTTGAATATATATATATAGATAGACAGATTTCAGGAGCAAATATTTGAAACTCTATTTAGTTTTATTTCTACTTTCCATAAATAAATCATTCGAAAATTTCCAATAGAATAATACAAATAATGAAAAATAATAATGGAATAAAATAATTCTCGTGTTTATTAAATTATTTTTACTCCGCTTGTTTGACTTTCGATGGGTTTTTTCCTTGAACAAGTTTCATTAAATGTTGATGTCAATAAAAAGCTTCTTTCTGTCCAATACAGATGGCGCCTGCAACCATGATTTTATTAAAATTTGTTTGAGACAAAGGGAAAATGCCCATAGTTTTCCCCTTTCTCGATGTTAAGACTTGCGAACTTTTCAAATATTCCATGTTAACTGAAATTAGTGTAATAAAATACATATTTTTGAAAGTCAGCGGTTTATAATATCTATTTCCGTAAGATATGAATTCAAATAAATCTCTCGTTTTTCTTTTAAATTATGTATGAGATTTAAAAACCTGAAGTTAATTTCTGAAATAGTTAATTAATTTTCTTATTTAGTTATTTCAGGGCTTATGTATGGAAAATAATAAAAACTAATATGCTAGTCAAAATCTCCTAAGGAAATAAATATTTTTAGAAGAACCACCAATATATATTAATTTATGAAATAAATAATTTTAGGCCAAAGTCTATGTTTTTAGAACTCTCATCTAAGCGCAAAACTACTAGGCGCTTAGATTCTAAACGCTTCTCGCATAGACAGTTACCTCAATGCTATGCTTTGCGACATAGATAGTTACCTTAATTTCGTTTCTATTAGTCTATTGGCTCTTGCAATATAAATAGCAAACTGGTTTATTATTTCCCGCTAAAAAGAATTTTTTAGGTTTTATTTCAGGAATGATTTTAGATAAAATGTCATTTTAAACGCCAGCTGTCTTTAAAATTGACATGTTTACAAAATAAGAAGAAAAGTGTCGCATTTTTCGGTAGTAACTATCCAGAAATGTCAAAAGCGGATAAATATCTGATCACAGTTCATGGCCTAATACCATTTTTTAAAGTGTCCACCTTTATATTTGATTTTTCTCTTTTTACATTTTTATATGCACATATTTGTTTGAAAAATTTCACATGACAGTTTTTTACTTCCTGGTACGAAGTAAGGAAGTATTGTAATCGAGAAAAATTTCGGGTATCATATTTCAACGAAAATATCCATTTTGACCGCTATCGAATGCAATTTAACGATGTCTTTGCGAGACACCGTACGTAAGGACAGAATAAAGGATTCTTTTTCCCCATAAAAATTATAAAACTGACTTAAAATGAATTCTGAAGAGATTTTTTTCGTGGCGTCTCTGTACGTACGTATGTATCTCGTATAACTCAAACACGAGTATCCTCAGAACGTTGAAATTTTGTATATAGGACTGCTATAACATATAGATGTGCACCTCCTATTTTGGAATAGTGGATTTATTGCCTATCTAGAGAAATTAAGCTTCGCAACAACAAAGATAACGCCTTCTTTTATTATTGCGAATTAAATCATGCTAATTCACTCTGTAATTTATTCGAGGGAATAAGTGTTGAGGATTTACTTAGTAATTTTTAATACATATATTTTGAGTTTTTTTATAATTTTGCCTTGTCGTGAAACGAGAACTGAATTAATTGAATGAGAAATACTGAATCGTCCGTGAAAAACTGTTTCTTTTTGTTTGCTTGTTTAATTTCTTTTACACATCGTTTTACATTTATTATAGTATTTGAATAGAACAGGTGGCAACGATTAGGTAATTCTCCAGTTGATATACATAGTTTTTGTACATTCTGAGTTATAAAATGAATGTGATGTAACACTGGTAAGTGAAGCCAGTGCCAGAGTGTCGCTATGGTAAACAAATATAGTGAATTTTAAAGAATGCATTTATTCTAATTTTTGTTTATGAGCTATGGGCGAAGTAGATTTAATTCATTCTGATAATTTTAAATGAAATGCAAAGCGCGTATGATTTAATATTCCGTACAAGGAAGTCATGTGGTGTACACATCAGATTTTTATTAAAAGTAAAAGGGTTCGACAATGCGGTGGATGTGGCGTTGAAACATCGGTAAACTAGTATGTAATACTGCAAATATTCATAATCATGAGTCGAATATGCAATAAAATACTCCATAAAACTTTTGAAAATTATGTCAGTTAAAGTATATCGTTAATAAATAAAATAAACATCTTTAAGCGTTCATTGTTTTAAATACTTAAGAGTAAGCGATTACGAATTCATTCGGTATGAAAGATATCTTCGTGAAAATATCTGTCGAGTGAATGAGTTACTTAAATTTTGTAGATTCCATTTAAGAAGGAAATTTCAGGTTACAGTCTAACACCTCAGACACTTTGCTATTAAAATTTCAAATTTCGACCAGCTGAGGCGGATTATACGACTCCTGTCTAAAAAAGGGGTTATGTATAATTATTGCAAAAAGGTGGAAAAATTGTTATCACAAATCATCAATATGAAACAATAATTATTTACCAAAAAATACGAAAGGAAAATAGAAAATGCAGCATATGATAGTAATGATAGTAGATAATGTATGCCAGACGAACTCTATTAAAGAGACAAAAAAAAAAAAAAAGCGAAAAATGTCCGTCCACATTTTTACTCGAATTTCAACGCAATGGCATTGTTCAAGCTGTCTTATAAATATTGTTTTAATGCCATTTATAATTAATTAATTTATTGTTCATTTAATGGATTTTATTCTTCTATTATTTCCAACGTGTCCCTTTTATTTAGAATACTGATTTAATTTGCGAAACCAAATGAACTTATTATCTCAAGATTAAACTGCTTGAAGATAGAAGAATAAAATGTTACTAGTAATCTTAGGTGCGTACAATTTCGTGAGGGACTGAATGCAGGCAGAACCAATGATAGCTTGCTGAAATTTATCTTTTAAAAAAAATGCAGTCCTGGAACATTTCACGCAAAAGTATTTGCATAGCTCTTCTCAGTATGATAAAGCAAAATCATTAGTTATCACATCAAATTACTAAACAATGCAATACAAAAAGCCTCAAATGCATAAGCCCGCACAGTGATCGCTTAATACTGTCAGTACTCTCAGTTAAACTCTCGACTAAACTGAAATTTGATACTCTTAAAAAAAACTGAAAACTAATATAGTTTTCCCCTAGCCTACGAGAAATTTTCACTAATTTCAATTTTTCGAAATTCATGGAAAGCATACACAGTTACAGTTCCATAAAGCCGAATACTGTTTCAGTTACCTAGAGATCGGTCCAGAATGCCGCCAAATGGTCGCCAATTTCGGCGACTTTTGGCAAACTTTCTCAGAATTTGGAAACAAGAATTATTCTCCAAAACCGTCTGAAGCTGGGCGCTTTGTGACATAGACAGTTACCTCAATTTTAAATGGCTTATTAATGTAACCCTATTTTTCTGACGATGCTCGGTTCCTGAAGCTTTTCATTTTGCATTATACAAGATCTAGTACAATTTGGGTATAATTTTACTAAAATTATA
>KK119055.1:93290-144639 GCA_000611955.2 Stegodyphus mimosarum | reverse complement strand
GCTTTAGAGTTCATGCTAGAAATGTTTTATGAATTTAACTATGGCTAGCAACTCTTTCCTGGCGACACAGTAATTCTTCTCCGGTTAGGAAGACACTTTCTTCAGCATGCCACGACGTGTTCTTGACCGTTTGTTTCTTGGAACAAACGACACCAATACTCTCATTGCTTGCATCCGTGTCAAGAATAATTGACTTCTCATGCTGAAAATACGTCAGGTTTGTCACAGATGTTAAAGTCTGCTTAAGTTTAAAAAACGTATCCTCACATCCTTTTGTCCACAAGAATATAGGCTTGCACTCTGTCAGTTTGTGAAGGAAGAAAAGTACTTCACAAATCTGCTATGGTAAATCTCCTATAAACTCTCAGAAAACTTCTAAGCTGATAGACATTTTCGAGGAGTTTCCAATCCTTAACAATCGATGTTTTTTCTGGATGCGTACACATACCTTCGGCAGAAATAACATGTCCAAAGTAACTCACTTCCTGTCTGAAAAATTTCCATTTGACAATACTTAACTTTACAGACATTCTTCCTTTAATTTCCTAAGCATAATCCTAATATTTTCTAAATTCTCTTCAAATTTCTTCCCGACTGTGATGACGTCATCCATGTATATCTAACAGGATTCGTAGTAAAAATCTGTTAGCACGGTCTCCACGAAGCCTTTGAATGCTGATAACGCTTCGCATAATCCAAGCGGATCACTTGGAATTCTTAAAATCCATGTCGGGTGGTAGTAAATGTCGTCTTTTGTCAGTCATCAGGGCGTATCTCTACCTGCCAACATCCACTTGTAAAATCAAGCGTCGAAAATTGATTGTCCTCGCTGTCGTCAATTCTGGCAAGAAGGTAGCTGCCTTTCTTAGCGATGTTGTTTAACTGACGATAGCTAGAATAAAATCCAGTTGAACTACCTTTCTTTCTAAACAGAATGATGGGACAGGCCCAGAACTGGTTGAAGGCTCTGTAACGTCACTTTCTTACACGTCCTTTAGACGTTTTCCTTGTTCCTGTTTAGCAATCGGTAGACGCATTCGATGTTGCTTGATTGGCGATTGATTCCCCATATCAATTTTGTGCTGTGTCAAACTACTTCCACCTATATCAGAAGATGTACAGGAGAAGCATCTTGAAATTCTTGAATGACAAATTCTATAACACACTTCCCTGCATTCCTTCTGTGCTTTCTCCAACAAAGGTTCTTCGAAGACACAGCGACTTCCAGTTAGTCAAACACAGGACAGGACAGGAACAAGTACAGGGGGCACCATATCATCGCTATGAGCAAAAATGGTATTGCCCCGGTGTACTACCTTTCCGTATTTATTGAGAATTAAAGGTGATATGCAATCATACAGATGCTATACATTTGGATATACAGAGTTGCATATTGTTACAGTTGGTGATGGTAACGCTTATAGGTAGGTAAGTTACAATAAAGTTTGATAATAAATAGATACAATATCATGATATGTAGGTAAGGCACAGACATGAATGAAGATTGAAGGCACTTTGGTGGAGATAACAATGGCACTCTGAAATTATTGCAGAATGAGAGGATTATAAGATTAAGGGTGGCACATATTGAGTCCTTGTCTGTGGAGGTAGTCGATGATGTTCTTTATCTGACTAAATGTTTTTCGGTGCTTGATTAGAAATCGCCTGAATTCTAGACCTGGGTTGCCTGGATGACGGATATGGTGAACAGACGTCATTGGACAGTTGAAGATGTAGTGCTCTGGGTCTCCGAAGCTTCCGCATATACATCTGTCAGAGGAGACTTTGTTTCTGTTGTAGAAGTAGAGTGGAAATGGACCGTGGCCCGAGATATACTGGGAAAGGAAGTAGGATGAAAAAGTGATGCTTTCATCTACTTTAGGGAGGATTTCATATGTTCGTCTTCCTTGTTCTCCGTGGTCCCATTGATGTTGCCATCGTGCCGTTGCAAGTTGTTTCAGCTTGCATTTCATTGCTGACTTTGACCATGGGATAGAGATTGGAGTGCCTATTTGTTGAATAGCTGCGTCGTTTGCTAAGAGGTCAGCGCGTTCATTTCCTGAAAAGCGCTGTGACCTCTAGTCCATGATATTATAAATTTGTTGTTGCTGCTGAGTATTAAATTCTGAATTAGATATGCAATTGGTGAGTTTGGGAACTGTTGTTTGATAGCACAGATAGATGACTGGCTATCAGTAATCACATGAATGGTGTCCGTATGTGTTGGTAGAAGTAGCTTGATAGCATTCAGAATGGCTGTAAGCTCAGCTTGAAATACGCTGTTTTCGTGTCTGAGGACACCTTGCCATTCAATGTAGGTACCTGTTCCGGAATTTATAGTGACTCCGCAGCCGACTTTGTTTCTGTCTTCGATCCATCAGTATATGCTGTGAATTTACTAGATGGTGGAGGGTTGTTGAGGTTGCAGTGCAGGTTATGAAGAAAGTTACTCGGGTGTCTAATGTATTTCCGTGGTATATCCTCGTAGTCTTGTGGATAGAAGATAATATCATCGTAGCTTGCAGATTTCTTCAGCTGAAGAATTTTGGAGGACAGTGCTTCAATTTCGGCTTGAAGTGGCAAAGGAGTCACACCTGCCAGAACTTGTAGGGCGTTGGTGGAGGTTGTTTTAAATGCACGGGTGATGCTAATTAAGAATGGACGCTGGATGGCATTGAGAGTGCGAACTTTCCTGGCCGTCATTGGCAACGCCCAGATGGCAGCCCCATACGTCATGATCTTATTTACGACTGTTGTCAACAGCATTTTCATAATATGGGAGTTGAGGCCCCAGGAGTAACCTCTCATTGACCTTAATGCGTGTGCCATTTTGAGAGTGGTTAATTTTTTATCTTGGAGATGAGGTATCCAGGTAAATTTTTTATCTATAATTAGACCAATATACTTGATAGTTTTGACGCATTTTAATCTATTTTGGCCAATTCGCAAAATAGGATTCCTTGTTAATGTTTGTCCAGGTTTATGAAAAATTAGTGCTTGGGATTTGACGTGTGAAATTTCTAGCTTTAAACTATTGCAGAGTTCATTAAATAAGCTGAGCGTGGTGTTGGTGGTTAGTTAAACACAGGTCACTGTAGTACATGCTGCAACCATGCCGCCTTTACAAGTAACTTTCATCTTATCACTTGCATTGGCAGTATACACGGGGATGGCGGTCGTGAACTCAACGAGTACTCCTTTCGGGCTGTTACGGTTCTTATGATATTCCATTATGCCGTACTGGAAATTTCTGTTTTCAGATATGGATCCAGGTAGTAAAAATTTTGTTCTTGCTGGTACTGTGATATTGCATTGAGCTATTATTTGGTGGACGGATTTAATTTCTCTATCTTTGATTCTCAATAGGGTTATGTCCTGAGAGGCAGAATGCAGTTCATTAAAGCCCAAGGAAAGATTATATTTCCTCAAAAAGTGTAATCCGAGTCGTAATATTATGGTCGGTAATATCTACAACGCATGCCGTGTGATGGTATGCGACACTCCCTAATGTTATGCTAAAGTTTAACTTTCAATCGATGTCGACCTTTTCCCCGGATACAATCTGGAGGATAACGTGGGCGGACGTCCAGATTAGTTTATCTTTGAATTGTTGAGCTAAATCTTTGCGGATGATGGTAACATTGGCTCCACTATCGATGGTGATATTATAAGGAACTCCATTTACGTGTATGTCCCATCATGAAGATATTATAAGGAACTCCACTCATTGCAGAAATCTGAAACATTTTATAATGGGGCTGGTAAATATTTGGCAAACTCGGCCGAGTTCTACGGCCTCTAGTCTCTGGTTTCCGTAGTAGGTGGAAGTGTTTGAAGGATATTTTAAGAATGTATCTGTTCTCTGAGAAGCGGCGAAATGGCAAGCATAGGTTTGGCAGTCCCATTCTTTTGCATCAGCCACTACAGATAATAGTCAGCCACTATAGTCTTGCACACTTGGCAGGAGATCTTTCCATCATAATGGATAGTTTTCGAGAGGGTCGAGAAGACACAGGTACGAATTTAAGGAGTCAGAATTGTGTCCAGCTGTCACTATGGACTTTTTCAAGCTCCCAACTTCTTGCCGACAGCAGCAGAAACACTGTCATCGATTTGTTGTTCGATAGCAGAAACTCGTTCTTTTATTTCTTTTTCGACAGCAGAAACTCTTCGTTCAGTTTCTCCAATTTCATTTTCATTCTTGTCTATTCCGTCTTCCAAAGATTCAAACTCGTTTACTATTATGGCACTAATTTCTCTTTTCATTTCCTCTTGACCTGCTTCAATCTTTTCTTGGCCCTCTTCCATCTTTTCTTGAACAGCTTTCATCTCTTCTTTAAAGGATTCTTATCTCCTTTCCTATCTTCTTTAAATGAAGGAAACGCTGACACCAACTAAGACACTAATTATTTTAGTTGCTACTCTATCATCCATGCCCCCGGTACGTCTGCCATCTTACTTCTGACACCGAAAATTGTTACGTAAGAACGAGTTCGCAGTTACATTGAATGTGCACAGAGCAGATGATATCTTGATGAAATTTACTTTTCCAAAAAAACTTCACTGATCTAGAACTTTTCTTAGAAAAGTATTTGTACAGCCCTTCTCAGTATGACAGAGCACAATTAGTAATTACAGCTTCAGACTGCTAAGAATTTTGACAACAAGGCAATATAAAAAGCCTCAAGTGCTCAATCTTGGAGAGCTCAAGTTTGGAGACTTTTGGCTATTTCTTGCCAAATTTGGCGACTAATTTTTGTCGGCAAGAAATAGCTGTGTGTTTGACTCAATGTTAAATGGTGTTACCGCTGTAACCTTATTTTTTCGGTGATGTTTTGCATCCTGAGGCCTTTCATGTTCTATTATACAAGAGATAATATAATTTATATATAATGTTACTAAAATTATTTACATACATGCCAAATTTGAAACAGTATACTTTTACGATTCGCGATTTTGAGTTACCCGTGGAAACGATATCGTTCCCAATACTATCCCGGTTAAACCAGACCTGACCGTTGAACACAAAGTCTGATATTTGAAACGAACTTTTAAAAATGGGAAAGACAAATTGAGGGGAGGGTTGCTATGGTATTATTTCATCATATGTTTAAGTTACATGGAGACTTGCGCATTTAATTTGTACATTTAACAAAGGGCTTAATGTTTCAAGATGTCATCGTGGATTTGCTTCACTGAATCGCTCGCGCACGAGTCTTGTAACAAATATTTCCCGAAGGTGTGTTCACGTTTATTATTTTGGGAAGACGGTAAATCAGAGAATTGAAAATCAAGGTGTTTTTCAAAAACAAGATTTTCTTCGAGATGTTTAAAAAAGGTACTGATTGAATTTCCTTCGGACAATGCTTGTATCTGTCCTATAAATTTAAGTTTAGTGTATATGTAAAGTCTATGCCTGTTTGGGAACATAAACTTTTAAAACAACTCTCGAAGAATTATCTTCTAGCCTTGCGAAACAGAACAAAAATCAGAAGGTGTATAATACCCTTTTATGATACCGACTACTGTGCACTTTGTCGGGTGCTTGGGAACGCGGAGCATTATCTGCATTCATGTCCTCTGTTGGATGACATAAGGAAAAAGCACCTGGGTGAGGGGCCAATGAATCTGGAGAAACTTAAGGGATTTGCCAAGGATGCCATGTCTTTAATAAATAGTAATAGATCTGTCTTTGGCATCCAAATATGATTTTATTTATTTATTTTTTATCTTTTTTTTTTTTTTTGAGCGGTTTTTTTTTTTATCTTTTTTTTTTTTTTTATGAGAGGGAGACCCTTTTAAGATCATTTGGTCTTATAAAGACTAGGCGGATCGGGCCTCCCCGCATTTCACATTTCACACCCTTTTATTCAAACATAAAATTAACAAATATCCAACTTGGGTTACAAGAAGCCACTCACTTCTGGTTTAGTAGAATAACGCACGTAACAAATATTAATTTCAAGACGTGGTAGATTAGCCTAACGCCTCACAAAATATTTTAAAGCGCAGGAAGAGCTCTGGTTTGTAGTAAACCGGCGAGACAAGCCTAATGGTTGAAACACTCCACGCCGCTAACAATCACATCAGAACGTGGCCTGGAATGGGCAGACACGCTCTTAAACTAACTTTCGAAACTCTTGCTTAAATAGCACTTCGTTTTACCTTAATCTGAATAAACTCTCGCTATCTCATTTACATTCTGGCATGAAAAGCGTGAGTGAAAAGAGAGTGTGGAGAGTGAGGAGTAACAGGAAAGATTTTTCAACTTAAAATGGACTATTAGTTAAAAATAAATAGATAAATCTCACATATATTTTCACTAAAATGTACTATGTGCGCGAAACTATTGCTTTCTAACTTATTTGGTTCATTTTTTAACTAGGACTGAATATTAATAAACTGTTATTTAATCATGCAATCTTTTGATCGTCTATATGCGTTGACAAAGTTTTTTCTGCCCCTATTTTCATTCAAAAGGGCTTTCCCTATCCTTTTACCCAAGGCAGAATTAATGTATATTATTTCGAGCAATCGGGATTTTACAGCAGATTAATCATGTTTAGACATTTATGGATGTTACGAAAAGCCACGAAGAAACTAAATCCGTGAGACGAATAAAATATCATCTTTGTGCTGAACTAGGGACTTCGAAAATTCGCTTTATATGAATGATATATAAACCTGAAGAAATAAAACATAGTAAGTTTCATTGAAAATAAATATTTTTTACCGTTATGTATTTATTCGTTACTTTTTTCTATGAATGATGTATCAAACTAACATTACGTTTCTCTGATGTATTACGGTTCTTTGAATTATAAATCAAATCTAATGTCTGGGATACATTTGAAAAAAATAAATCAAATATCAAAATTCTTCCAGTTGCTCCCCCCCTCTCACACTTTGGTAACTTCTTTCGAATGTATCTGAGCATTTTGTCAAGGAACACTGAAAAAAAAACTTAATATGCATTCAGACATTCTTAACGATGAGATTAATAAAACCGTATTTTTTTTCACCCACCCCAGTTTTGGAGGGCCAGGTTCTAAAACTTTTAAAAGCATTCACGTAATCTTCCCCTTTCGCAATGCGTTCACAGAACAAGTTCCCCGAAATTTGAAAAATGGATTCGTCCACGCAGTGATTGTTTTCATCATACTAGCAAAGAAAAATCCTCTCAAATTACTTGTGGAGCTCACCTGAAACTTTCCCTTCTAATTGTTAAAATCTATGCCAGCCTAATGTAAGAACTGACCATTCACAACGATGCGAAAGCAAACTCAAATTCAGATTATGTTTTCGCTGAGCCAGCTTCCCATTCACCTTCCCTAATTATGTATAGATGATTTGAGGCCTATGGAGTACCAGAGACAACAATAGGAACGGACGAGATTCAAGTAACAGGGAAATAAAAATGAAGATATTTTATTAGATACTGTCATATTAATATCGCAATATCAATATTAATCTTATTGGAATTCAGGTTTCTTTAAAGAAATAATATTGTGATAGTTACCTGTAGTTAATGCACGACTATTTTTCATTTTTTATGCTCTTACTGTAGCCACATCCTTTGAAAATTAAATTATTCGCGGAATTTTCCTCTCTCGATTTTAGGATGAAAAAATTAGCAAAGAAAAGAGGGAAAGCACGCGAGTACTTCCTTGCGTAGTTACATGCTAATTACAAAAAACAGCTCCTGTCAACTTTTGTATTTGCCAAAGCAAATTTAAGTTTATCCAGGATCGAGGACCACACAGTAGATTAAAAAGTTATTAGCAAATATTTAGGACTGTGTTATGGAATACAAGTTATATTGAGATTCGTGAGCTTCATTAATTTCAAACAATCTTTATATGAAGGTAGCAATAAGATGAATTTAAAACTAGGCAAAAGAACATCCTTAGATTGGTTTAGATTTTAGATAAAACTCCAGCGAATTCAAGATCAATGAGATACAGGTCTCTTTCCTACAAAAGCGAAATTTTTTACAGGGGTTGAGAGGAGCAACAATCATATTTATAGAGAAATCAATAAAAGAAGTAAACAGAAGACGAGCGTAGCATCATCTGTTGAAAAAAATCGTATCAAAAGTGCTGAAAAAAATCCCTCTCTCGCGGGGGAAAAAATACACAACACTTTTAATTTCTTTCTTTCTTCTGTTGTTTTCTTTTTACAGCTGTTTCATCCCTGAGAGCATTGGGAGAATGCCCTTTTTCAATATGAATCACAGCGTGACCGTCGCATAAACCTAAATTGCTCGATTTACCTCAAAGCATTTATAAGGTTATTTTTCCCCTCCTTTCCGTATGCCTTCATGGTATAATTGGAAGTATATTCTACGCGTATTCGAGAGTTCCAGGGTTCGAGTCCCAGCGAGGGTGTTGCAGATTTTCATCTCTCATGTTAAAAAAAAAAACTCTTCAGTGGCGGCCGAACTGAAAGGCGATGGTCGATAATTCGTCATGATTTGGCGATTGAGTCACATAATCACCAGTCGCCTTGTAAAAGGGGGAGTATAAAAGGTATTTTCTCCCTTCTCGTCGCATTCTCATTCCATCCACTGAACTCATAGAAGCAACGTGAATTTTTCTGAGCTGTTATTTCTAGCTGCATTAATCCTTTAATTATGCTTTTCGCAATGGAGATGTCTATAGCCCTGACTATAGGTGAGTAGCAGTGATTTTATTCAGATTACCATATTTGCTTGGTTTTACTAGGCTGCGCTGATATCGAGGAAAATGTAAATGTAAATTTACTCAAAAATTTTAGTGAGGATACAAATTTTAAGCCATCGTCTGAAAAGTTGAAAGAGCAAGAGATGCCCTATATTAGCCAACTCGAGTTTGTCAATAGTATGAGACCGGAATTCAGCCATCGTATAAGTGATCTAGAATGGCAGATTCAAACAACGAATACCATTTTAAAGGAGCATCAAAAAATAAAAGATAATCGCAACGACACTCCAAATCTAAAAATTAACAACAATGCTATTTCCAAACCGGAAATTAAAGCAAAAAACAAGGATAAATCCAAAAACTCAAGTAAAAAGCGTACACTTAATGGATAATGAGGGTTTTATCTTCCTCCGTAACTTATTGAAACGTACACATCCTGAGCCACTTGAACTACCAGAGCAAAATAAATTCTCCGATCTTAATCAAGAAGATCATACGGAGGACTATAATGTAGAGGGTAATACACCCCCAGTTATAACTAGCGAACATAATCCGTCAATTATACTCGACGATTTCATTACAAATTGGGATTCATTCAAAGAAGGAATCGAAAATAACGGAATCCATAGTTACAAAGCCAATGTGAAAGGTGACTCACTCACCTTAAGAGTTTACGAAATTGACTATTATCGCTTCATCATTAAATTGTTTCCAACGCACGCAGTTCCCTTTCACAGCTTTAAATTAATCTCGGAAAAAGCTTTAAAGGTTATGATAAAAAAAACTTGCAAGAAATACCAACCTTGATGCTATTAAAAAGGAACTTCTCGATAAAGGAATCCCAGTACTTAAAATAAAGGAAATAAATACTGTAAAAGATGGGAACATTATTAATCTTCTCCTATTTCAAATCGAGTGAAACGCACGATAGAAGGAAAGAAAATTTACGACTTAAAGAATCTAAGAGGCCTTGGTATCGCAGTCGAGAATTACAAATCCAAGCCAGGTGCCGTGCAGTGCCATAAGTGCCAGCGGTACAGGCCCACACGGAAACTGTGCCACTACCAGATGCCTTAAATGTACAAAAGGACAAGAAACATATCAATATACTCTGAAAAAAGAAGACCGAAAACCAGCTACCTGCGCCTTATGCGGTGGAGACCACGTCTCATCGTATAAGGGTTGTGTCAAATATCCAAATAATATCCTTAAAGCCATCGAAAAAGCGAAAAATCGAAAAGTTACTTCAAAAAGTGATAATTCACAAATTTTATCTTTGATAGTGAAGATTTGCCTGCCCTTCGAAGTGTAAAGGAACAAAAATCATCAGATTCCGCCTCAGCGTGGAACAAAAAGCGTATCATGCATAAAGAATTCCCAAAAGAAAATAATATTTTATTCTTTGACTGGATTAAAATTCAATTAAGGAAAGTAAAAGAATTCTTTGCGAAGTTTAAAGAAGCGAAAAGTATTATAAATAAATTCGAAGTAGGCATTGCTGCCGTAGAATATTTCTCGAATCTCAACTATGATTCTTAAAGTCGTTCAATAACTGACGCAATTTCTAAAATTGTTTCTTTTATAAAATGTATTTTTTGTAGTTTTATACTTTTATTTGTGTATTTATTTGTAGTGTATGAATTCTGTGCTTTACTAGTTGTTTTTCTAATCTTGGTGTTTTGTACAGTTTGTTACATTTTAGTTTCATTTGTCATTTGCTTACACTATAACAAATACTTCTTCACAACAATGTATCCTCGCATTTGTAACATGCCCTATCTCAACACTTATTCTTCTAACAAAGTATCCCTTTAGCAATGTATCCACATTCGTAACTTGCCCTTTCTAAGTACTTATATAAATATTCGTGACAGGTGCCTGGTTTGTTTTCCAATCGGTCGTCTTGCTTGTAAAATGTAATCCGTTTAGCTTCAGGTTTAATGTATATGCATGTACCTGTTTCTGGTGCATGTAGTTTATAATGCATGGTGCATACTCTAACTGGCAGACGGATTTTTTTGTATCTCAGTAGCATGCATTCTCTAAGTAAGTTTTAATGTTTTGAATGTTATTGTTTTTAGTGCATAGTAAATGCTCTGTTTCGCGGACAAGTTTTGTTGTAAATCGGTCTACATTATCGAAAGGCAGAATTTGTTAATACTTCATATTTGGTACTTTCGATTCTTTGTTTATATGTCTTCACATTTAGCATGCTCAATCAATGTATTCATTCATATGTAACATCTGGTTGTGTAACTGTTATGATTTTCTTTTTTACAATTGAGACTCTTCTGCCATTTTTATTTTAAAATGTAAAATTTAAAATGTGTACTGTAAAATTATTTTATGTAGTGTTCCAGCGTTTGCCTTTGTAGACGGCAGCTGATGACTGTCATGTCACTACGCTTTTGTAAAACTTCTGTATATCACATTAGACGTACTCTTCAACGTATGTTATGTACCTAATCAATTTGTATTGATTGTATAACTGTAACCTCCGTAATTTTAACTTTGACAATAAATGCCCGACTGATCTGCTCTGGCCCTTACCTGAGGTTGTGGCTGGCAGATAGTAGATGGTCCCACCTCTGGGTAACTTATTCCGTTAGTTGCCTTAAGGCTAACTCAGGTCGGAAGTTGCTCAGTAGGTGAGTGTAATAACTAACGCAAATTTCAACTTTATAGTTTTATCATCTAGACTTTGCATCACCTTTATGAGCTCTATTTCATAGCAATCGCTTTTCTTATTTTGGGGGAATTGTATATAAACTGCACATAGTTATTTAATAAATCGATTACTTTATTTCCTATTTTACTTTTTCATTATTACTTGCTTTTACAAGATTCTGGCAAAAGAATAGTCTTTATTTAATTTGATGAAGCCGAAAGGACTTTATTTTACCTTGCAGTATATTTCTGTTTGTGTTAATTTTCGCTGTTCTACACTGACTGCTACACCCTCATTGGCTGCCCGTTATCACGCGCAGTCATTTACATGTTTTTTACTCATGCTCAGGTTTTTTGCATTTTAATCAAGTTTAATGAAGGAATTATGAAAAATTTGTATTTTTCCACTAAGTATATAATTACGTTACCCTTTACTTATTACTCAAGCTTATTTTTGTTATATTACAAGTTTTTGCGCTTCTCTTCAAGTTTGGACTCCTTATCAATCACGGACGCTCATGCAATCACATGCACTCAATACTACACTAGCCGCTCCCACAGTTAAATTTTCACTCGAGTAGCTGCCCCTACACTACTAACATCAAATTGCTTCGCTTCTCACAACCATATGCCATGTAATTGCTCTCAATCTCCGTACGATAACTAATCTTTATGCAAATTCCTATTCACGTCTGCTGGGGACGATGCACAAGGGTTCATCTATGTGTTTTTTTAAATCAAGCAAATGTCAATCGTTTAAAATTAATCTACTGGTAAAAACTCTTATGAAGTTAAGACCAGAAAGGAAATGGTGATCAATGATCAACGATTGCCGCATGCTTTTGTGGTGTGATGGTAGCACACTCAGCGCGTATGCCAGAGGTCCAAGTTCGAGTCTCAGAGAGGGCATTGCACATTTTTCAAATCTCCTGATTCAAAATAACTTAAAGACTGTACACATTAACAAGTGTTTATTTGTGGGTGCTCGATTGGGCAAGCACAGTGTCTCTCAGCCAATTCACTAAATAGTTTTTCCTGCATTTGTTCTGTCATTGTCATGGAAGTTATTACACATTGCCCCCATAGATCTTGATAAGAACAAAAAGCGACTTCAAAGCGCGAAATTCTGAGAAATAAGAGTTTCGGGGGGGCGAGAGGATCAGTTTTTGATTTTAAAAAAATAACTTCCTTGCTCATGTGACGTTGTGCTAAATGATCAAAAGAGCTTTTAATTTTACTTTATAAGGTATTTCTCCCGCCTTCTTAGCATGCCTTCGTGGTGTAGTGGTCTGCATGCTCGACGCGTAACCGAGAGGTCCGTGGTTCGATTCCCGGCGAAGGCGTTGCTTATTTTTCACCTCTCTTGCTTCGTAAACCTAATGTCTCCCGGCGAAGGCGTTGCTTATTTTTCACCTCTCTTGCTTCGTAATAACCTAATGTCTCTACACTGGCGCCCGAACTAAAAAGGTGGTGGATGATGATTCTCCACCACCGCGATTTGGCGATTAGGTCCCCAAAACCCCAGTCGCCCTTTAAAAAGGGGGAGTATATAAGGTATTTCTCCCGCCTTCTTAGCATGCCTTCGTGGTGTAGTGGTCTGCATGCTCGACGTGTAACCGGGAGGTCCGTGGTTCGATTCCCGGCGAAGGCGCTGCTTATTTTTCACCTCTCTTGCTTCATAATAACCTAATGTCTCTACAACTTACATTGCAACATTACACTATCGAGTTAACGTCAAATTCAAATATTACGAATTTCACGCCTTTTATTCGATTTTTTTAAATACAGGATTAATGTTTAAAAATAAAGCTATATGAAACTGTTTTCACTTGTCCCAAACAAATCAGATGTACACTGTTTTACAAAAAATAATGGAAGCATCGTAAAGGACTTTTGCGATCGTAATGAAATTTGGTATGTAGAAACATCTTGATGGAACATGCAAATGATCAAAGTTTCAAGGCAAATGAACAGGAATTGCGATATCATAGTGCGCATTTTTAGTGTGAAATTCGCAAGTACAAAACCAGTAACAGAGGCGGAAAATTGATCTTTTTCTGTTGCTGCCATTGTAATTCAGTAAAGAAGCAACTAAGATGCCATTACGACGATATCGAAGACCTTACAGACAACTAAACGACTTCGAACGTGGTCGCCTTGTGGGGTTGCGTGAAGATGGGTGGTCAGACCGAGCAATAGGCCGCCACCTGCAGCGCACACATACTGCTGTGCAAAGATGTTAAGATGTTGGCGGCAATGGTTGCTACAAGGAAATTACCGACGAAATGAAGGCTCTGGAAAGCCAAGGAGCACAAATGCGAGACAGAATAGGACGATTGTTCGCCAGGCCCGAACTGCCCCAACGGTATCATTGCCGACTACTCAACGCATTACAGCCACGTCTATACCTCCCGTCGCACCGTCCACCATCTCCCGCCGCTTGTCTGAGGTGGGGTTACGCTCAAAGAGGCCTTTAAGAAGTTTGCCTTTAACCCCACAACATCGACGGAGTCATATGGTGTCACAGCCGATCATCACGGCTGCCATCAGATTGGCATCGTATAGTGTTCAGCGATGAATCTCGCTTCACTCTTGAAACAGATGACAACCGTGTTCTTGTATGGAGAGGACGGGGCCGGCGGTTCCAATCACCCTTTGTTTTACAAAGGCATACAGCCATAACCGCTAGTGTGATGGTGTTGAGCGCTATTTCGTATGACAACAGGCCATCTTTAGTCATCCTCCGTATATCATTAACAGCTCAACGATATGTTCATACCATCCTGCGGCCCTTCATGGCACATCATCCTGGGACCATTTTGCAACAAGATAATGCCAGGCCACATACCGCTCGCATATCTCTGAACTGTCTCCGTGCGGTTGATGCTCTACCTTGACCAGCAAGGTCACCAGACCTTTCACTGATCGAGCATGTCTGGGACATGGTAGGCCGCCAGTTTCAGGCACCACAAAATATCGCAGATCTGGAGCGACAACTGATGAATGCCTGGCAGAATGTGTCGCAGGATGACATTAGGAACCTCTACCACTCCTTGTCTCGACGAATTCAAGCATGCATTGCCGCCAGGGGGTTCAACCAACTACTAATTTGAACACTCAATGGGTGATTGTGAGCAGTGAACAGGTGCTATGACCTTGATTTTTGAATCATTTTGTTATCTGTGTATGAGCTATACACATATTCAATTTCATCAAAAACAACAACGAGTTTTTTGCAAAAGAGTGTATTTCAAAAAATGAAATTGCTTCTAAAGGCCTTGAAGATTGGTAACTTCACTATATTAAACTCGCTGGTTGATAAACTCAGCCGCTTATCACGTTCCAGTTTTGGGGAATAAAACAAACATATAGTAATCAACAAAAAAAATCACTTTTATTAAGCTCATCGCCATCGCTTAGAAAACTCAGTTTGGACAAAAGAAATCGCTTACAAACCTCAATTTTGGTTTTTATGGTACTCAGTTTTCCCTCACTGATTCTTCGGTGCCCGAACACCTGACTTAATGCCTATCAAAGCTTTTCATAGTTCATCCATACTTCCCATTTTCGCAGTCTATCCAATATTAGAAGAAGTCCATTAAGAAATTCTAAAAACATTTGAACTGAAAAATGCTGATCAAAAAAGCTACGAGTAGTTTTACGAAATCGAGCATAAAATTGGAAAACTGCTTCTGAACAATATGAAACAAATACAGGTAGACTAGTTTTTGTTTGTAAGAAATAAAACTAATCAGGAGAGCAATTCTAAAAATATTTTATACAGAATTTAAAAATGAATTTCAAAATTGCTTAATTATTTTAATTTTAGCATTACGTTTTAATTATTACTTTAGGCTAAATTATTGAATTAGTTTGTCACATTCTACTTCAGTTAAAAAATTTAAAACTGATATTACAATTTGCAATACACAGATGTCCATATGTTAAACTCAGCCGCTTAATAAACTCAAATATATTTCGAACGGAAGTTTTTTTAATAAGCTGCGCGTACTGTTGAAGATTAAATATGCTGAAATAAAAACAAGAAATAGAATCTGTACAATCAAGGGAAAAAAGCTCTGTGCTATATATTTTATTGCTGTCAACATATATTAGATTCACGAACAAAAGCACAGAAATTTAATTTATTACTACTGTTTAGTGTGACGTGATCCAGTTGTTTATGTCACACCTCACCTGTTACTAAGATCGTTAAACACTGAGAGTTCGACCCGGATTCAAATCTCGGGGAACGCGCTTGTTGCATAGGGGTTTCTGTGTTTTTGCATGTGGATAACCTTGATAGGAAACAATTTACCTTGCAAAGTCCTCCACGAAGGCGTTCCTTCCTTTTCAGGAAAGCTTCTGTGAAGGTTTCTGTTAATTTTATTACCCAAGTCAAAATACAGAAGTTATTTTGACTTGAATATAGTTTTTTGACTTGATATGGAAGGTATTTTGATTTGGGTAATTCCGTAAGTTTCAGTTCACTTAATTACCAAAGTCAAAATACAGAAACAATGAAAAAGTATTGCTTTCTAATGAGTTAATGATTATTAATAGTTATTATAGCTTGAGAAAAAAATACTATTATTCTCAATAAGGCTTTTTGTATTATTGAAAGATCCACTTACACGCCGTTAAAACGTTAACAGCGATCTCAAAGCAATTTAAGCAGCAGTTTTATTTGCAGCAGTGTAAAATTTATGAGATGAAAATAGCTGAGTATTTTATTATTATTAGCTTATCTGAATTTCTCTAAACCTAGTGGTATAATTTACGCTTGCACAAACGGAGGAGATAAATGTGACATATAATCAAACATTTACAAAAAAAAATCTTCTATTAGAATTTTAAACGACTGAGCCAGATAATCTTTTTTGCTCGCATTTTACGATAAAGTGGCAAACCGGGCCATAAAATATTTGTTTTTCTTTTTTGTTGTATACAGAAAATTTTATAAGCATAAATTTAGCCATTGGATTAACCTGAACTTTTTCTTTCTTTCTCCCCTGTCTTTGTTTTGTTTTTGTTTTCTTCAAATTCTAATTCAAGAAAACAGCGCATTTTAAAGAAGAATTTTGTCATTATGTCCATAAAAACTTAACCTTATATTATACTGATACTGATATGCAATACTGATGAAAGCAAGAAATTATAGTTGGGGACCCTGGAAAATCTCAGTAACTAAATGCTTGCAAACACATAAAAATTCTCCCAACAAATTAGCCTTGAACTTCTTTTATAGTGTGAGTCACTTAAAAGGTTGGAGGAACAACTGGCTGTGTTTGACAGAATAATAACTATTTCCGATCCTTCGAAACCTTCTTCTGTTTTTTGAATATGTTCTCTTTTTACCCTAATTTTACAATAAAAGAAGCATAGAACTAGTCTTCTTTCCCGGAAAATATCGATAGACCTTGATATCATCATTTTTAGTAGTACAAAATATTATTCTCAAGGTGATACAATTATTAGACATATGTTAATTTAACACTGTCTTAGTAAAATTCATAATTATGCCATGCATTACGTAAAATGTACGGACATATACTAATGTGAAAAACGTTTATATGTAAAAGTATGCAATGTATACAGTGCTATAATACTGTATTATGATAACTATTTTTTCAGTCCCCGAACATTTTTTAAAATGTTGCGAATAAAGAACGGGTGTCATAAACACATTTGAAGAGTATTAACAAAATGATAAGCAAAGAAAAAAAATGGAGCAATGTTTAATGTTCAACGAAGGAAAATAGTACTTATAAATAAAAAAATAAATATGTATGAAACTGAAGCTTCGGAGACGCAAAATTGTGTAATGATCCGAGTACAAAAATGAATAAGGTAAAAGGGGATTATCAGAAAAAAATGGAACAGTGTCAATAAGCGCCGAATCCATTGTTTCTTTTGACTTATTATACTTGCAGTCCAAAACCAGGTTTAGCATGAGTTATTTTTTTCTCTTCTTTCTTTCTTCCTTTTCAGAAAACCAATTTAGCTTCCTGGGAATATAATCTGAACTGAATGTTAATTCAAGTTATCCATTTAACATTTACCAAACTTTGCAGATACATAAATTAGGATCGTATAATAAAGTGAAATTTATTTTATGATTTAGCAAATTTTGTGTTTTTAGGCTTCATTTCATTAAAAATCAATTATAAATTACTTTTTCTGTCTCCAATGCATCACTTCGAATACACAAAAACAAGCTTAATTTCAAGATACAGAACTTTCGGTCGTGCACAGGCATGGGAGTTAAAAGTGCAAAATACCTGAATGTTTCTGGGCAGTGTGTAATGTATCGTTGAAAACAATTCAAAGGACAGAGAACACTTGACAAAAGAGTTGTACAAGAGAAACAACACTTTCCAACACGAAGTTTATAGTTAATCACCAGTTCAAGAAGCTTAGAACTACTATTGTAAGCTTTGTATCACAGCAAAGTGTACGCCCTTGCATTCAAAACATTTCTAGGAAACGCTTGTAAAGTTATTGAAATATGAAAATTCAATAACTTTAGAAGCTTTACAAGTTATCTACTCGCATTTGTAAGTGATATCTTTCGGAACCCAAATCACTGCTCATTTTCAAGTGACATTTCAGGAAACATTAGAAGACTGCCCCTTTTTGGACTATAACAGATTGGCCATCACATCATTTGGGATAATGTGAACTTTAATCAGTGAGAACAGTGTTGATAAAAGAGAAGAGCAGAGTCAAAATATATAAAGTATGGCAAATAAAAGGAATTATAGCATGACAGAGATCTCTTTCTGATTAACTGTCAACTATAGTTTGTATCCAATAATACAACTGCATGACCCAAACCGTAAGCCAGGCGGGGGGCTAGGAGGTGTGCTCCTTTTCAAGTGAGAGTAAGCAGATTTGGCAAAAAAAAAAGATAATAAAGTCCGAAAGCTTTGTTAGCCTCAATTCAAACGAGGAGAAGGGCTTTTCAACTCTCTGTAAGAAGAGAAAACATTCGAACCTGCTGTTCGAAATCCTAGACCCGCTCGCAGACATCTTCTGTAGGAACCAAAACAGAATATTTTATGCCCTCAAGCTGACACTATCAGAGTACAAATTTCAACCAATGCGATAAGTAAAACCCCTGGGGAGGAGGTTATTTCTGTTTAAAGAAACCCAAATTTCTTTGCTCAAGCGCCCTTTGCTTGAGGTGTGGCGTAACGCCAAATGATCGAAAGATGCTTTATTTTTTTTAGCATCCAGAACAGCGTTTATTTTAATAAAGCACAGCGTTCCAAATGCTTTGCCATAATCAATTACCCTGACCTGTTATGTAATACATACTTAGCTACTTCAGTTGTTGAATTAAAATATCTTAATTGTAATAGTTTATCTTTATTCTGTTATCAGACTTAAAGGTTATTCATTTGTTTTTATTTTGTAGTTGATCTTAAATTTCTTTGCCTTGTTGAAAAGTAATTGTTGTCATTTAATTTTTTTTTGGCAGTTTTGGTTAACTCTGAATTTAAGTTGCTTGAGTAATTTCATTTTTTTTTCTTAAGGTAGTTTGGTTAACTATTTAAATTTTCTTTTGTTTAGTTAATACTTATTCTTAATTTGTTTGCTTAATGTTTAAATTCTTGTTAAGTTGACCCTTAAGGTCAAATTTTTTTAAGACACTTTTAAGTTTTTGCCTTACACAAGGGTGTTAAGGTTTAATTAAGTTTTGTTAATGTACCCCCTTTTCTGCTAAGCTGGGATCCATATTTTCTGTCTATGGTGGTCGTGTTTGGTGTTGTAGAAAACATAAAAATTTTTCTATGTGATTTTTATATTTCAACTGAAGAAATTTTCTTCAGTCTTTTATTAAATTAGTATTTAAAAACAAATCCTTAATTTTTTTCGAAAAACTTTTTTACGTTGCTTTTGGAAATCAAGATTACCGACTTTGTTTTGACTCTGCCGGACAGTGGTCTGGAAAATATCTTTCGTCAAGTGCGAAATCTGCACCCTGCTGGATCAGCTTGTTTTGTATGCAGCTACGCCACGCCAAAGTTGAGGGGTCGGGGTGATTCGCTTCCTTGCAGGCGTTCCCCATGCTAAAATGGGACCCTGGACGAGACTAGCTCCTGCTGACAGGTTGATGACCCTGGAGGATCGGAGATTACTCGCCAACTTCTGTCTTACTAACTCTCTTGTTTCACCTTCCAGTGTGGTTTCCGTTCCTAGGGTTGCCATGCGCTTGGCTT
This sequence comes from Stegodyphus mimosarum, assembly GCA_000611955.2. Classification (NCBI taxonomy): domain Eukaryota; kingdom Metazoa; phylum Arthropoda; class Arachnida; order Araneae; family Eresidae; genus Stegodyphus; species Stegodyphus mimosarum. The sequence continues at coordinate 125,066 of KK119055.1, read as the reverse complement.
GTTTTGGACCCTCTCGGATCGCCAAACGAGTGATTGGCAAAAAGAAGAAAAAGCGCGTGCAGCGATCTACGAGAGGGAGGAGACGTTTGGCCAGCCGGGAAAAGGAACATTTTTCGGAAGGTGGTCGACAGACAAAAAGCAGTCGCTCCATCCCGAGGACGCTGTCTACGTTAACAGTGAAAGATGACTGAAGAATTTGAGGAGAGAAAACCACTGATGGTCGGCGACGCAGGAAGGAGGGAGCCCAGGTAGAAAAGGGGCGGATGGCTCAAGAAAAATTTCCACTACTAACTTGTTTTTTTCTCTCCTTCCAAAATATTTATGGCGGACAATTTGGTTGTATTCAACTGCCCGCGGCAGAGTCTACACTAAAAGTCTACTTCAAGACAATGGACACGTCATGGTGATTTTCATACGGGGTACCAACTGTGAGAGGTAATGTTTTCTCACTTGTAACGCCGACACCTCCACCACTTAATGTATATTGTTACTTGTTCTGTTTACCTTTAATAAATGAAATATTTAATTTTAACTTAACTTGTAATGTTTTCACTTATAACTTAGTACACTGGACCCAATAAATTTAATTAAAACTTGAACGGGTTATTATATTATATTATATTATATTTAAACACAACGCAATGTTATTACTTTCTGTTGGAGTATTATCTGGTAATATTTACTGTTATTTTTTAACACACAGGTTTTACAGTCTAAATGTTGTTTTATCTTGTCTGTCACACAATTTGACACCCATGCAGTATTTATTATAGTCATGTGATTTAGAGTTGTTATTCATATTCTTGACTTTCATGTGTTATTGAACATTAAAAACTTTAAATTAGAGAAAAAACTCCAACAGACCTAACATAACCTCTAATTTCACTACAAAATTCTCCGAAAATCTATAGTAGTGGAAAGAGATGGCTTACGCTTTTCTTTTTTTTTTCTTTCGGGGGAGTGGGATAGACTTTAATCACTTTCCATAGTTTTGTAGCATCCATCAACCTCAACATTAGGAGGCGATATTGAAGATATCATGTAATTATTGCAATGAACATCAGCATGTGATTCGTATGAAGCAAGCTTTGGGTCGCAAACCTCAACAGAAGTTAACTCCCAGAACCATAAGAAAATAAATAGTACGACAATGATGAAGAGAATGTGTGATGTGACAAACACGTTTATTTTCGGAAACCCTTTTCTTCCTGACATGAGTGAAGGCTGCATAGTCATCTAAACTTTGAATCACATTTTAATTTCATGAGATGGCTATTCGAGCACACACTTTCTTTGATTTTTTTTTTGGAAAGGAATAAAATAGTCTCTTTTTTTTATCTCGTTGCAAATTCTAAGTTGTGAAATTCATCGCAGTGATAATAATAGTAACTAATTAAACGAAAAATGTGGCTACGCGAGCAATGTAAGGAATTAACTATCGATAGAAGTAGCAGAAGAAATCGATGACGATTATCGCCAGGAAAGAAGCAACGCACTGCAATTCTAATGCATTGCAAATTCTTGAACTCTTTTATTCGATTCGTCGTAACAAAACATTCAGCATATTTTTCCTGTAGCATAACTCAAACAGTTTAGAAGAATTAAAAACATGTAGCTGCTATATTTTAAATTCTGATTGAATTTTAAACTGAAATTAAATATTCGAAAAGAACTACATAAAATTAGTCCCAAGAGATTTAAAACATCCAGTTTTTAAAAATGCTTAAATTTCAAGAAAGAATTTTGAAGGTGTTCATTTTTTACACCATATTTGGACAACGTACTTTGGGCGAACATTTTTTGGTAAAAGATTTTACGTTTTTTATTCGATTTTACTGTCAAGATTAACATCAAGGTTTTTATTTGATTTTTTGGATCATCTCAAGTAGTTTATACGAAGAATGTAATGCTGTTTTTTGTAGTTCTATGAATAGTTTAGCTTTAATTTGCTTATTTTGCTATATTTATATATACGTTTGTTTAATTTGTTTATTTATTATATTAATAGTTTAGCTTTAATTTGCTTATTTTGCTATATTTCGTTTGCCTATTCAAATATTTGCTCAAGATTGTGCAAATTTAAGTCTCTGGCTGCTTTCTTCCTATTTGTTAGGGAAAGTAGGAAAAGGAAGGCGACAGTCGATTGATCGCTAGTTTCATTCTTAAATTGGTTTACTTTACTTGACCCAAGCAGAGTCACAAAAGACATGTGCTGACGCAGGAATAGAGGCTGTGGATGACGGAAGGTGGCACTATTGCTGTGCTAGTCATATGAACTGTTTCATTTGGGGACGATATGGCTGACTATAAGAAACGAAGAATACGTGGACATACATTTAATTTTAAAGGCAAGCAAATGCAAGTGGACACTTAGCACAGGGGATTCATAAGGAGTAATATCTGAAGATCTATACCCATTATATCACTTTTGTTTTTATCAGTTGATGACTATGAGAGACGGATTCCTTCACGATACCAAGCTGTGATGTAGGGCGATAGTGCACTGTGTGTACACCTAAAATGGACAAACGCGTACTGCAAGGAACAGTCAGTTCTCCGTCAGCAAGTGCACGAGCGATTGCAGATCAGCTTGATGTTCAATACGCGGTGCTTGGAACCTCAAGTTACCAATCTGAGTGCAAAAAACACATTACCCTTCCATATACACAACGTACAACTCCTAGCCAAAGATGGCTATCCCAGTTGAATGCAATTCGTGCATTAAATAATTGTTGTCACCGGAAGTAATCTACAATTTCCCATGCCCCTCAGAAAGCTCAATATAGGTTCAGGATTCGATAGAAATCGAACAATTCGATAGAAATCTTCGATGATTATCCATTAGGCTGTATCTTCTGCCCGAATGCTGCTACTAACTGCACTATTGACAGTGCTCAAGGACATGTATATCATGCACGATGATGCCCCAGCACACTTTTCCAGCAAAGTAACCACCTATATGGCTAATATCCCAAAACGGGTTTGGATGCGGAGGGAACATTGTTCGGCCTTCACATTCACCAGACTTCATTTCCTTGGACCTCTTCTTTGAGGGATATCTTAAATCCCTAGCTTATGAAACGCTTGTAAAGATTTAGCAGAATCTCACAGAGCTGATGCAACAGACATCAGCAGCGCACCCAGTGTATTCGAGCCCGCATGGCTTTAGCGAGATTGGCTTGACCTGTCCTACGCTGTAGGCAGTCAGGTCTGCAGATCCTAATTCGAAAGCTTCGAACGAACCTCTAATTTCTCAACTGTCTTCGTTCCACCATTGTACTTTGCACCAAGAGCTGTATTAGAAACATGCTGTATAGTAAAAAGGTGTTGTAATTTTTGCGAGTCCCAGTCGATGTCATATCCTGCATAAGTACTTTGTCACCACTAAATATGATTTTCGATAAGCATGTTCCATAGAAATTATTGTTCCTTTTGATGCATGCCTACTGCCCCCTGTCTGAGTTTGTGATCGCATTAAGAGAACGCATAAAACATGTAGAGAACATATATTAAATAATTACACAGGTTTTGAAAAAAAATAATGTTGACTTTGCTTCAATAAAAGCGGAAGAAAAATTAAATTATAAAATGTTTCTTGAAAATTATTGCAGTACATTTTACATAAATTTCATCATTATTTATACTAATTTCAGTGTTATTTATCAAACAGTATTTTTAACGTTTTCGAGTTAAAAATTATAAATCATTACTCATATAATTTATTTTAATATATAAAACTACTATAGAAAATTTACGAGAGACTATCATTATTTAAAAATTTGTTTGTCATGAATAGGAAAATGAGCAAATAAAGCATTTGATTATATAGAGAAGTGCAAATTCATCTCTTTGCGTTAGGCGAAAAAAATATCTAGACACTTTACATTTGATATATAGAACAATATGCAACAACTTCCTACATATGTCAACAAAAAAATCTTTGATTACATCATATTACAAATCTTTGTCTGATTTAATCTTTTAGTTGCATAAATATTTTTTAGTTGATAATTCACTGATGTAGATGATTAGATATTAAAAAATGCGTCAGAGGGATTGTAGTAAAAAGCTGTAAAATAGTATACCTTGTATGTACTGGAATTTTTGTAGTAATTATAAACGCTTATTTTGTTTATATGAGTGTGGAAAAGCAGTCGAGGGTTATATTCCGAGGAAGAGCAATGACTTTGTAGAGGATTTTCTAAAGGAAACTGGCTTGTGTGCACGTTACGCATGAGGAAAACAACGAAAACGCACATACAACAAGCCCGTTCCTCTGGATTCGAACATTGAACCGAACTACTAGTGTTTCGTAACTTTACCGCTGTGCTGCTGCATAAGCCCAGGATTCTATTTAGACAGCATATGGAATTCTTTTCTGTAGAATGCATGAGCATGTGAATGTACTAAATTATATCTACTGTGACAAGAAGAATTGTTTAGATTTTTAAAAATACGAAATTTTGAACAAAAATGTTTAATATTACTTACTTACCACGCAACAAGATTTGAACTCTTCGAACATTTTAAGATCTGAAATACATTTTTAAAGATTTGAAAACAACATACGATTAGTAAAAAATGGAAAAGACATTTATTGATTTCATAAAAGGATACCGAAGTTTTATTGCACAAAATAAAATGCTTTTAAATAAATATGTATTTTTCACACTCTAAACCATTTTCTTCAAAATCTGTTTCATCATCAATCTTCTTGCATTTTCTTCTTTAAGCCTTTAATGGCATATGAAAATTCGAAGTGCTATTTTTTATAAACTTCAATATTTTCTTTTCAGTTTTCAAAATCTGAAGCGTAAAAAAAAGGAACTACGATTAATCAAATCCTCTTTTAACTTACAAATGCAAAAATAAATTTGTTGATTGCTTTAAAAAGAGCTAGGTCAGTTCAGTTAAACCTTTCAGTTAAAGGTTTGCGATTAAAAGTAAAAAGTTTCTAGATTACATTAGCATGTGAATCTTTTAATATCTTTTAACTGAATATTTAAACGTCAGATTTCCTCTACAATTTTAGAGAATAATCTAAACTGCCATAGTTGTCATTTTATTACCTCCATCAAACCATTAATAGCTCAGTTGAAAATCTTTGTAAGATCTTATATTTATAAACTGCGAAATTTTGCAGAATTTAAGAGACTAAAATGATTCCTAAGGGACAAGTTGAAAGAAATAAAATGTCTGTCTTCTGCAACTAAATTGAAATTTCGCAGCACTAATGCCTCTCACTGGTATCATTTGGCTCGCAAAAATGATGTAAGCTTTTATGATTGCTGCATATTACGTACTATAAAATAGTACTCATAAAATCTTAATTGCAGTCCTAATTCGGAAGTTGTTTCGTTAATGGAAGTTACATAATTTTTACAAGTATGAAAATATTATATTAAAATGTAAATTTGCATACAATTTAACTTATATCTATGTGTAAAGTACATGAGACATTTATAAGTGTCTGTCAGATCGTTGTTAAAAATTTTTATTAACCCATTATTTTTAACTTACTTTATCTTCTAATGGAAGAGAAAGACGCTTGTATGAAATTTGAGATCAAGGGGAAAAACTGTTTGTTGTAGATTTTGAATAAAACTCTATCGATTACGAGTTTCTGCAAAAATTCTTTTGTTCCTGATGAAGAAAGCCTATGTCTAATTTCCCTTGAAATCCATAGTCGTCTACTCAATACCTATACTACTTTTAGTCCAAAGGGATTTAGTCCCTAAGGACTATTACTTTCGTTTTGCGATTTTGCGTCGATTCACTCTGAATGCCCGTTTCACTTTTCAAATTGTTGCCACTAAATGTTATCGCTCTGCATTAAATTTTAAAAAATGAAAAATCTGCATAAATGTATGCATGTTTCTAGCATTGTGATAAAACCTAGAGCCATCGAATTTTGAATGACGTAATCCTACTGCGAATATGGGCATCTGGAAGCCCTAATTTTGAATTTGAAATTTGCTTTATTATCGATTTTATGTTTTGTAACATTTCAACGAATTTCTGATTAACAAACTAAATGATTTCAAAGCGAGCAATGGCAACACTGTACGGGAAAAAAAAAACATTTTTATCTCCAGCGCACGAGACTTACGGAAATTCTAAAGATATGTTCATTTTAAAATGATTTTGCGATATTGATTTTGAACTGAATTTTATGGTTTGAGTACGTAGTACATGATATTTAATAAAAAAAAGGTAGCACACGAAACGTTAAAAAAACGCGACTTTGGACGTAATTTAAAATCTGAAATCTTTCAGATTTTTTTTATTTTGTCTTTATCTTCAACTGCATTGTTTTAATTTGAATTGAAACTTTTCTTTATTCGAATGCTGCTTTATTTACATTTCAAATGCTAAAACATTTGTATATTTTAAGGCTCTTGAAATCTCCTGAATGTAACTTGTGGCTTCTAAGTTCAACTTGCCATCTAATGAAATGGAATTTGTTGCCACCTACTAAAGCAATTGTGGGACACAAATTCATCTTACCCGATTCAGTATATCCAAAGTAGAGAAAAAAAAATTGTGATGGAATAAGTAACAAAAATTCTCATTTTATAATTAAATTTTCAATATTATCGTCAAAGCAACAGAAAAAACTTATTTTAGATAGGAACAAATATAAAGGAAATGCTTGCAAGAATAATTCACATTTTGCTACTTTGAAAATAGTAGATAATCAACAAAATACTTATTAGACATCTAATTTAATTTAACTAATTTTTTACTTATATCTATAATATACATTCAGCATTTTATACATTCCAATAAGTTATTACCTACTTACGCTGTCATTTATCCTTTATCCTCCAGCATTTGTCATGTCATTTATCCTCCAGCACATTTTTCAGCATGGTAACCGCCTTCATTCTAACACCTGTGGAGGGGGATTGGAAGCGGCGGAAATTTTGCTTGGCCTTCACCCTCAACAGACTTTTCCTTGGAACTCTTCTTTTAAGGACATCGTAAATCACTCGCTTATGGGGCGCCCGTAAAGACACTTCACCTCCCTGTGGGTCTACCTCAGCGTGATGGAGAGATGACAACGTTCCCCGGGCGGGAAGCAGCTAATGGACCTGCCGCCAAGCTGCGGGGGGCCTCCCAATATGGGGCCTTTAGCAAATCTTGACGGTACATTTTAACTTCACGCTCACGGAGTTGTGCTGGGCAGTGAATTCTGGGTATGTTCGTAATAGGAGTCTTCTGGTCGGGCAGGTCTGAGCGCTACATACTGGTGATAGTACGTACTTTAGTCTTGGCACCGGTTAATTCCAGATGGTTAAAGACACAACAGGCTCTCATAACGCGGATGCGACAAACGTAAGCAGCGCACCCGCTATCTTCGAGCCCGTCTGACAACTATCTGTCAGTCGCTGTAGGTTCTACAATGAAACAGAAGCAGAAATGAAGAGCTTTTTGTAACTAGCAATTTTTAAATGTAAACTCATGTTTCGGAACATTTCTTGAAAAATATGTCTCTTATCTTACCAAGTATCGTTTTCAAAATTGTACTCATATTCAGATGATCATCTCTGGCAACATGGATTATTCTTGGAATGTAATTTTTGCAATGACAGAATTTCAAAACGCGAAAGATACGTGATTTTGAAATACTTACCTAACAGTTCTTTTGTCGCACACATGTGCTTCAAATATGACTATATATTTCCTTCAGCTTTTCTGTCGTATGGGACTCGGCAGTATCTGCCATCTTCTGGAGCATTTGTTCAGATACTCCGACAATGCGAAAATGTTTACAAATTTGTGTTCATATGAAACTATCCATTACCGTATAATTTTACACCTGATATTGTATGTATCCGTAATTAATAAGAATTAGTTATAATCATATATTCGATCTATCTGTCATTCTACATCTACATGTCTTTATCATTTTATGCAACTAAATGCAATTTTCTCTCTGTCTCTATTTATATATATGTATGTATACAGACGCAATACGTGCAATATTTTTGGATGGTACGGTCATAGAACTAATTACTTCGCAGTCCTGGTGGAAATGGTGTAACAGATAACTTAAAGCTGTTATACGTAGATGAGTAGAGTTTGGAAAAAACATAACTAGCCTGGTAGTTAAAACATTTTTATTTTTGGACAGGAACAATTCTTTAAGCGTTTGGTCTCTTTATAATGGAGGCACCTAAAAGGTGGGCTACCAGATATCTTCCTTAGATATTCAAATTTGGAATGAAATTAGAGAACAGTTGATCCATTAGTGACATGGTACCTGACTGGAAGTGGCGGACATACTGGTGGCGTCCATATATATACGAAATTCGTAATATTTGCTCTCAAGGACTGCATTTCCTAGGCATTGCAATCCCCTGGACAGGAAGACTTACAACGAAGGCAAATCAATGCAGTACCTAAACAATTGCAATAAATGACATAAAACAAATCATACATTAAAACAATAAATAAATGCATAAATTTATATGCAAATGACCATGGTCTTAGGATACTACTTACATCATAAAAAGAGAACAAAAAAAGACAACGATTATCATCAAAGAAGATGCTCGAAATTACAACCTTGGACCGTGATACAGGCCTCATATCTGCGGCGCATGGAAGATCCTGTGTTCTGGAAAATGCCAAGCGTGTCCTGGACTTTCCCAGAAGTAGCACGATGCGTGCAACAAGTTACTCAGCACTGTTAACGGGAATTTCATACTCCAGTTCGTGGCGTACCCCCCTCCCCGAGGAAGTAGTCAATGCAAGTGATGTCTGGCAATTTTGCTGGCCAATACACCGGACCACCCCTGCTAATCCCATGTTTAGGATACGTTTCGAACGTAATTTCGAGCATTTTCTTTGATGAGGATCGTCTCAAGAGAAGGACGCTAAAGCTCTTTAGGCAAAAGTCCCGCAGTACTCGTACACGCAGTACACGTGCAGAACAATGTTTAGAAGACTGCCACAATACAGATGACGTTGATAGCTTCACTAATACCTTAATTAAAGAGCAGGTCATTTCTGACTCGACTTTCCAGATCAAATCCCCAAAGGTACACTACGTTGCCAACTGGTGGACTAAAAGCCTCAGGACACAAAAGAGTAAGACCCGAGCTCTTCGTCTCGAACATAATCCAGAACGCCGAGAAGAGCTAAGTATTATCTACAAAAAAACACAAGCCCAGTATAAAAAGGCCATTCTACAAGCCAAGCTGGACAGCTGGACAGCAGTTTTCACAAACAATAAAAATCCCCATGGGGTATTGCACAAAATCGCAACGAATAAAGTCTTTGCCCCTCCAATTCACAAGGTCTACTTAGACGGCCCCAATAATGCGCAACTGAGAGAGGAGCATAGGAGCACTATTGCGGCAACAGTCACCAAGATTCTTGATGCAGTCTTTCAAGACGACAATACATTGGACGCTTCCAATCTAGAATATCCAGCTTAACTTCTACGCTCCACAACAGAAGATGACGTGTTATTCACGCAACCTGAAATCTGCGCTGTTTTGCGAAATCTACCGAGGAACAAGGCCCCAGGGCCCGACTCGTTGGATTACAACATTGTCATGGCGATGCGTCAGGTAAAACCAACTTTTTTTAAAAATATTTACAACAGGTTGCTGCAAATGCGTTATTTCCCAAGCCCTTTAAGACAGGACAAGTTTTTCTCTTCCAAAAGAAAGAAAAGGACCCCCAACGATCCGACCTCTTTTCAGCCCATCTGTCTACTGCCTGCTATAGGGAAAATCTATCAGAAACTTTTAGTTCAGAGAATAAAGCACTACTTGGAGATTAAGGGGGAGATCACGGACTCTCAGTATAGTTTTCAAGAGCAGAGCTCAACTATCCAAGCACTTAGCGCCATACGAAAGTAAATGTATGACGTGTATGACTCTAACAACCATGTAGCCGTACTCAGTCTGGATCTGAAAAGTGCGTTTGATTCCCTGTGGTGGCCAGCAATCCTGGAGGCATTTTATGACGCTCAGATCCCTGATAATCTGTTGCAGGTGTGCAAAAGTTATCCGCACTATTGTAGCAGTGCATGACGGAGGAATTGTTGAGAGAAAGCAGACCAGGGGCTGCCCTCAGGGTTCATGTGCAGGTCCTGACCTATGGAATGCAACTTTTAACTCCATTCTCAAAGCACTCTGGCCAACCCACACAAATGTCATTGCTTTTGCTGATGACGCGACATTCATCATCAGAGGCAAATCGAGAGGCCAGCTGGAAAGTAACAGTAAGGAGACCATAGCGCAATTTGTATGGCTCTGTGAAGGCAAGAAACTCACCATCTCGGAGCAAAAGTCAAAGTATTTGATCGTACACAAAGCAGGTCAAACTCTTGTAAGAAATCCAGTTTTGAAACTAAAGGGCCGTACAATCAAACGAAACCGGGAACTAAAACTGCTGAGACTTATAATCGATGAAAAGCTCTCCTCGCTGCCTCACCTCAGAGCAGACCGCTTGAGGACACACGCAAATGCAAATACTTTAAGGGGCTTCCAAGGCTCAGAGTGGGGCCTCAGACCACATATCCTAAGCGTCCACTATCAGTCCATTGTGGGAAAAAGGGCCATCTATGGAGCGGCGATCTGGGCAACTCCAGTGAACGAAAGGAAAAGGAAATTGCTCAGTAGCATACAACGCTCCTTTGCTCTGGCTATTACAAAAGGATACCGTACAACAGCGACAGCGGCAGCCACAGTACTGGCGGGACTTTTGCCACTACATATTAGAGCAGCACAAGAAGCAGCAGTAACGACTGTCCTGCAATTATATCTCTGCACCACTTTTGGACCACTACGTTATGATCCAGAGGAGTATGAAACAAAACGTCTCATAAATGCAACACATCCACACCATGGAAAAGGGGTTATAGCACACACCCCCTATCAGCATAGCCCTCATGAAGAAAGAAAGCCAGTAAATGTTGTCTATCCGTCTAACTACGAAAAAGGAGTCTCAGTCCACACTTCACAGAAAGATGACTCTGATATAAATGATCAATACTATGTATACACGGATGGTTCAAAAATTGACGGACAAGTAGGCAACGGCCTCTTAGTAACTAAGAACAAGGAAACGCTGATAACATGGAAAGGTCATATGGGACACAATAATTCAGTTTTCCAGGCTGAAGCAATTGTGATTCGGACAGCTATCGAGTTAACAAGCCCCCCCAGTAGGATCCACTATCAATATTCTCACAGACAGCCTGTCGGTCATATATGCCTTACGAAATCCCAGACATCCTTCTCTTATCATAGCGGAGATTCAGAATCGCCGACAACGAATACCCTCATATCTTGGATAAAGTCGCATGCCGGCATTCAAGGTAATGAGGAAGCCGACAGGCTAGCAAAAGAAACAGCTCACAGTATCGGTGCTCAAAGCTTTATTACCAAACTCCTGTGGTCTCACCTTAAAAAAGTGACAAGGACAGCAGCTCAGCACCAGTGGCAATGGGAATGGGGCACTACCGAACAAAGCAGGAGGACCTATGAATACTACCATAAAGTTTCGCTCGATCGTCTTGAGTCATCCCCACAAATAACGAGATTTGTGACGGGGCACGGAGCCTTTCCCCTCCTATTACTATGAGGGAGGAAGTGCAAATACCGAAAGTTGTGTCTGTGGAGCCATGGGTAAACCAGACCATTACTTGACCCAATGCCCCCTAGCCGCACAGTGGCATGTGCAGCTTCCGGAACAGGTAGTTTCTCATAAGTGTTATCTGATCAAAAGTCAGCATTTCGCAGCAAAATTTGCACGATAACGCAGAAACTGGAGGAATTGGGAACAGATTTGTGCAGTGTGGAATAGATCCCAGCCAATCTCTCTTCTCTCTCTCACTCTCTTTTTTTACTGTATATATTATGAAACATGTATGTATTATGGCCAATGAAAATTATTATGAACTATGTAAGCATGTGTTATGTAACAGGCTCAATGTATTATGAATTATGTAAGCATGTGTATGTAGGAACTATGTAAGCATGTATTATGAAAGATCTATGTATTATGAACTATGTAACTATGTAATCATATATTATGAACTATGTAACTATGTAATCATATATTATGAACTATGTAACTATGTAAGCATGTATATATGATACAGGATCAATGCATGCCCTTATAGGGCCGATGTGGTGTTGCCCCGGATAGTTGTTGAGTCTGGACTAGACCCGAATAGTCTAAGTAAGCCGCATGGGTGTTCAGACTCTGCTCTCAACTATCAAGTGTTTTTGTTCTTATTTCTTGGTTTCCGCTGCACTAAACATAATAAGCATATATTCTGACCCTTTTCGTGTTCTGCCTTTCCTGTGTTTTACCGCGCTAGGAAAGGGTTTCCGATTATGCATTGCTATGTATTTTTACATCGTTTAGGTGTACTCTATCTCTCCTGAAAGGTTTTAACGATTTACTGAAACACCTTATACATACACATATATATTTCTTTAGAAAGTTAATACTTGAACGATAGCATTTCATGGTTTTAAAAAACTGCGCATCTAGCTGCCAATTTTATTATACTATAATTAACAAGTAATAATGCAAAAGCTATAGCACACCCGAAACCCTCTGAATCCTATTCGAAGAAGCACGTTAGTGCCAAGGTTCAATATGTAACCTTGGCACCAACGTGCTTCTTCGAATAGGATTCAGAGGGTTTCGGGTGTGCTATAGCTTTTGCATTATTACTTGTTAATTATATATACATCTATCTGTGATTGTGTACTACTACAGCCAGCTCACCGATTGTAGGCCGATTTCCCTCCCCATGTAAACGCTAATTTTCTTTCCTTATTATATACTGGAAACCATCTGACCCTCTTGTTTAGTGCTTATTTGGTTGGGAGTGCTATGTAGTACTTAAAAAAATGGGATAAATAAAGAAGACTGTAGCAAGATTTTACCGTAATAAACCGAAGCATGTCTGCGAAACTGAGTACTTTTTTTTGAAAACAGATTACGTTTTTTCACCCACGCGTAGAATCATCACAGGAATCAACTTAACATGGGTAAACAATATATCCTTCTATCCCTTGTCTGTATTAATAATTTCATTAACAGTTGTATATATACAACTGCTAATGAAATTATCTGCAAATATATGAAATTATAATGCAAATTCATATATATATTGAATTTGAATTTATGTGAGCTGTCAGTTATGTTTACCGCTGTCAAAAGTTCCGAAATTTGCTCAAAGATCTTGCGCTCATATACAGCTGTAATTTATATATCCATAAACAATGTCATAAACAAGCTGTTGTTAATTAATAGACCCGAGCGCGAAGTCTATGTGATACAAAGCATGATATGTCCCAATCATTTTGTCACAAGCGTGTTCACTACCCTCAGTCTGTGGTCTATGCCAATTTCTTGAGGTTTTCTTACGGTCACATGTACAACCCGAAGGTACAGATTTATAGATAGTTGAATCTATCGACAAAATTTAAACAAACTGATAAATATATTCCCATCTGAACATGCAGGCAGATGGTGTTCTGCATGACAGTGAAGGTGTTCTGCAGGCAGTGAAAAGAAAAAAGAAATGTTCCATATACTTCATAGGTATTTCTAATAGAAATGATGGTAAATCGCATAGAAGAATTGCATTGAAAACTGTCTCCTAAAGTTTCTTTGCCTTTTACTCCATTGTTCAAATTTCTAGTAGCATTTCGGGAAAAGTTTCTTTCTTCAAAACGTAATCCAATTACATCCATTATTTCAAAATTCCTCCGAACCTGAGAAGAAATATTAATGAATTATCAGCTCTTAAATTTTGTATATAATTTTTGTTTTCGGGAGCAAACACTGGAAGGTATCAAATTGGTTAACAAGTATTGTCGACTTAGTGGGTAACTTTGTTTACTCCACAAGTTATTGCTTACAAGTGGAAAGCTTTAAATACTACTTAAACGAACCCCAAAGAATTAAGAATTTACGAATAAATTAGCAATAAACTTAATTTGTTTCTCCTGCAAAGGAATAAAATATGTAATCTGGATTGCTAGTTTTCCGGTATGGGCAAATGCTCATCTGCGTTCTATTTCCATAACACATTTACTTTTCAAAAAAATAAATAAATAAATAAAAGGTAACACTAACATATACCTTGTTTTTTATTTCGTAATTTCTTGTCTGTGAAGATTCGCAATTTCTTTCTTATACTCATTATGTTCTTTCTGAATGCATATTTTAATAACTGATATTAAAAAATTTAATCACGCAGTTTAATTTCCACCAGCACGATATGTATTATTCGGTGCCTCTAAGAAATTCACAAGATAAATAAAAGTTATTTCTTTCGGAAATAATTAAATAATTTAATGCATTCCTTCTAAACTTTGTACGATAAAAAATCAGAGCTTTTCTTTTCATTTTCCTTTCTACATCAATAAATGCAAAACGATTCGTTGTACCAAACATTTCGTTCCTTGAAAGAAAACAAAAACATGTTAGGAAACTTAGCATTAAAGAAATATACGTGAACAGGCGAACATATTTATATTATTTAGTGTCAGTAGAAATTACATATTTATAGGCGAAGTTAATTATTTAGATGTTATGCCATTTGAGTAAAGATTATTAACAACAATTACGATTATTCAACATCAAAGGAACGAGAAAAAGAAAACACATATATCTTTGCTGAAAATATACTTCTATAAAAAATTCTTTTATTATCACAAATATGAAATGAAAGATCAACTCTCCAGATTTCGACGTATATTCAGATAGTCAGTGTGTATGCGGTTTTTGATACAGCAGATTGCAGTATATTTCTCGAAATATCCTTGTTAGTGTAGCTCGATCATTTGAGCTGACGGCATTACCCATACGTTGCTGCACACTGCGCAAAAAAGATAAATAAATAAATAAATAAATAATCTGAAGGATTTTAGATTTTAAATTACGTCCGAAGAGGTGTTTCTTAATGTTCTGTGTGTTAACTTTATTTATTAAATATCATGTTCTTCGCACTTAAACCATAAAATTCAGTTCAACAGCAATATCGCAAAATAATTTTAAAATGAGTATATATTTAAAATTTGCGATACACAGTTCTGCGCGTTGGAGATAAAAAGGAGTGTTGCCATTGCTCGCTTTGAAATCCTTGAGTTTGTTAATCAAAAATTCGTTAAAGTTTTACAAAATATGAAAACGATAATAAAACAAATTCCAAATGTCAAATTTGGACTTCCAAATGCCCATATTCGCAGTAGGATTACGTCATTCAAAATTGGATGGCTTTAGGTACCGTTGGTTTTTCACAACGCGAGAAACATGCATACATTTATGCAGATTCTTCCTTATTTAATTTCTTCAAATATAATACAGGGCGATAATATTTGGTGGCTACAATTTGAAAAGTGAAACGGACATTCAGAGTGATTCGACGCAAAATAGCAAAACGAAAACAATAGTCCTTTAGGGACAAAGCCCTTTTCGACTGAAAATTGGTTACGAGTATTTTGAATGAATCCGCATCCTCAAATATAATTTTGCATTTTTCATATAAAGAAAATTTATTACTTTTCTAAAGCAGCATTATTCTTCAAATGGTCCAAAACGCATTTATAAAAGAAAGTATCACCTTGAACATTTCTCTTGGTCATTGCACGTTTTACACTCTAGGTAAATATATAACATTGCTAAATGTTCTCTATGTTGAAATGCAGAAATCTGCTAAATGGATTACATCTTTTCATTTTAATTTAAATTATGAAGAAGTTTATATTTTTGCCATTACGAATCATTATCAGAACAAAATACAGACGGCAAAAACTTGTTTACAACTAACTATTTTTGGTACTTTATGTTATCAGCATAAGGTTTAGAACAAAATATGTATACTTTATTTTCGCATCCAAAAATATCTTCTTACGATATTTCTCGTACAGTAATTCTAGCCTACGGCTACAAAAGCCAACCTTGCGGTTTGCGGTTTTGGGAGTGTCTTACAGTGCAGGATTAACTACATTCCCGCCTTTGACGATATCCTTGAAGTTTAACTAATTTTCCCTTGCCGGATCGTCTTTCCCTTGCCTTACGCGTTAGAGTGTTTATCAAGTTGATTAAACTTTGCAGGTTACATAGCACTTCAACTTTAAAGGGGAAGAAGCTGTTGAATATAGTGGTTTTACAGGCTGCTTGAAGATGCACTTAGTCGCTTCTTTGCCATTATGCTGCCACGTAATCCTTCTGCAAGTACAGTGGTTTAATCGAATTGGTTAAATGTCATTTATGCTGCATATATAAACCTTGAAAGAAGGCTGCGCCAATTTTTGTTTCAGAGCTGCTGTTTTGCTTATTTAGATTCTTCGTTTTTCTGAACAAGATTTACCTTCAATCTCTGTAATTTATATATAGAACTTCAAACGTTTGAGAAAAGTGCAATAAGTCCACTCAGATATTCGAAAAAACTCAAATAATGAATTGAAGGCCAAAATTTATACGTGTAAATCATAGAATTTTATTTTTCCATTTATTTCATTTATTTTAACAACAGTTAGAATTCAATAAAAAATAAATAAATAAAATTGAAAGGTCTTAGATTTTAAATTACGCCTAAAGGGATGTTTCTTTAACATTTTATGTGTTACCTTTAGTTATTAAAAATTACGTTCGCACTTAAACCATAAAATTAAATTCAAAAGCATTATCACAAAATAATTTTAAAATGAGCATGTCTTTAGAATTTCCGATACACGGTCTCGCGCGCTGGAGATAATTTTTTTTTTCTGTGCAACGCTGCCGTTGCTTGCTTTGAAATTCTTGAGTTTGATAATCAAAAATTCATTAAAGTTTTACAAAATATGAAATCGATAATAAAACAAATTCCAAATTTCAAATTTGGGCTTCCAGATGCCCATATTCGCAGGAGGATTACGTTATTCAAAATTTGATGGCTCTAGGTACCGTTGTTTTATCACAATGCGAGAAACATATATACATTTATGCAGATTCTTCATTATTTAATTTCTTTAAATATAATACTGGGCGGTAATATGTGGTGGCAACAATTTGAAAAGCGAAACGAAGCTTGTAGTGAATCAACACAATTTGCCAAAACGAAATTAATAGTCCTTCTCGGCAAATTGCCCCTTTGGACTAATAATTATTTCGTTAAAACAAAATCTAAAGTACACAATTTTGGCAAGAGTTATTATATATATGTTACATATGTTTAATGCCGACAGCCGTAAAATTCTTGGCTATTTTTCACTTATCTTCTTGTACCAGATTATTTTTACAGTTTTAGCAATACTCGTACCAATTCTTTTTTCTCTGTTGCCTAACTAAGCGTGATATTTGAATTTGCTTTTAATTAATTTTTAATTTAATTAAAAATTGTTTTCCAAAACTGAAATCGAATCAATATTTTACCTTAGTTGGTAATTTCTTTGTTGCTGCGTACACCAAACGATTTTGCTGAAAAGTTCATATGCTAAATACGATGGAAGAAGTCATCAGATGACACTATATTCCATCATATGTAAATAACATGTGTAGACAGGCTTTACATATCAAATATACCATGATAGTACGTATGAAATCAAGAATATTAAGTTTCAAACTGAAATAATTTCTACTAATAATATACTTTAAGTAAAGCATTATCTGCTGTTCAATTTGTCAAACTAAACTGAAGGATTGAATTGAAATTTTGCGGGTACATTCGCAATGGGTTGGAAGACATATGTAATCAAGCTATCCGAATTTCAATCATGTTCTCCTTCTCCCCAAAATAAATAAACGAGGCTAATTCAACAATGAACTAATTTCTAAACTAATAGCAAATGCTGACTATGTACTTCATCTCCATAAGTCTGTTGTGAAACGTGAACCACAATATAAGGAAATCGCACAAGCAATGGAGTTGCACAAGCAATAAGTTGAAAAAGAAAATATCAATGACTGAGTAACGTAGTCAAAGGAATCGGGGAGCCTAATGATGTTTAGATTTTATAGATAAATAATCGAAGATTGAATGAGTAAATATAAGAGTGTTTATCTCGATTTGTGATTTTATTAGTATTATAATAATTATATAACTATTTTTTTATGTCCTAAAATCTGACGTACTTACATTTTTCTAAACCTTCCCTAACGCCGTGATTATACAGTTCGAGTTAACTTGGAGCTACGTCGGAAAATATAAAAGCGTATTAGTCACAGAATTTTTCGGAGACTGGAATTGGACAAACTTTGCTGCAAGCTAAGTAGGTAGCCGTCCTTATTGCTATAGTGGTTAAAGATGCTGGTTGCCATATACGTATTTAGATCTATGTTAGAATCCCAAATAATTCGAAATTATTTTTATTATAGCAAACCACTCGAGGGCTATCTGCTTAAGAGGAAGAATGCCTTCGTGGAATACCTAAGAGAAACTAACTCGTATACACATTGCGCATGCAAAACCACGAGAAACGCCCATTAATCGAGTCCATTCATAGAAATTCTAATGCTGCACAGAACCACCTGTGTTCAGTGACTTTATCGCTCGAGCTTCGGTGGTCTCGAATCCCGGAGAAGTCATGTAGGGACATTAGGTTTTTTTTTCTGGTTTTTTAAAGCAGAAGATGCCGCCCAACCCGTCATAGTGGTTAGCGTCGCTGACTGCTGTGCCGAAGGGCTCGGGTTCGAATCCCGGAGAAGGCATGGATGTTTGTAAATGTATAGTATCGGTGCGGCATGGCGGCACTTTAAATATGCGGCGAGCCGAAAGTCCTCTCGTGTGGATTGGTGGGAGAGGAGAGGGGTGGGAGACCCCTGGATTCCCCCCGGGGTGCTATCCTTCAAAAGTGGGGGTGGAAAATAGAAGTCCAACCTCTCTTCGGAGTAAGCTCTGGCAATCATTCTTCCATGTGGTAATGGACACGACAACAACAACAACAACAACAAAGCAGAAGATGTGAAAAATGAGCAATGCCCTTGCCGGGGACCCGAACCCTGGACCTCTCGAAATACGCACCGTGTTAGTGTGTTGGCCATTACACCACTGTGGCGAAAGGCTAATGTCACGATAGGCTAATTTTAAGTCGAAAATCTATCCTATCTAAAATCTGTCTACATGAAGAACGCTATATCTATGGTTGATTCGAAGAAATGTTAATTTAAATATTCATTTACACTATATACAGTTAAACAGTTAATAAATCTACATATGGCATTCTACAAAACAGAGGATAAGGTTTAATAGGCCTTTCCCATCTAACATCTAATTAACTTTTTTCTAATTCAAGTGGGGTCGCGGATATCGCTATATGACATCATATTTCTCTACACTCCCCACCTGAACTCATAATAGAGTTCACGCAATTAAGAAGAATAACAATTAAATTCAAATAAAATGAAAATACTTACAGTTACTTACTGTCACAAATTAAAAAAAGGAAACAATATTTTGAACATCTACTAAAATATAAAATAAAACAAAAGGACGACATGTCCAATCTTTAATTCTTTTCTAGGGTTAGGAGTATCTGAATGGTGGGCCGTTCGCAAGTCAAGTAGATATTGTTTCTTCCAACTTTTCCAGAGATGTTCTAAAACTCTTGTTTGGTACACTTGTCATTTCATCAAATAACTTCTATTCGAATTCTTATTAATCATCTCGATAAAATGAAGTGGATGATTATGATTTTTTCGACCAAAGTTGAGGAAGTGTGCTGGTGTCAGAGGCTTTGGTTCTTCCTAGTCATTGTAAGGTCTTTGATTTATGACATATTCAACTTCTGTCAAAATAGTACTCAACTCTTCGAAATTGAATAGTGCTTTTCCAAGTAGTTTTCTCAAACAGTCCTTCACAGACTTCACTAAACTTTCGTAAAATCATCCCCACCATGCAGCACGTTCTGCGATAAATTTCCAGTTTATCTTTTTACTGGCAATAAAATCTTGAAATTTGGAATCCTTCAGTATTTTTGAAAAATATTCGAATTGTCGATCTACCTTTAGAAAGGTTTTGGCATTGTCCGAATTAATTGTGTCACAATGTCCTCGCCTTGATACGAATCCTCTAAAAGCTGTCAAAAAATTTTCTGTTGACAGACTGGAGACTAGCTCTAAATGAAGGGCTCTGGTGACAGGAACTATGTACGATTTATCAGTTACGATTGCAGATCTAACCCAAATAGGGCCCGCGAAATCCACACCAGAAACAAGAAATGTTGGAGTCTCAACTATTCTGTCTTTAGGCAGCTGTGCGGTCATCTGCTGAGCAAGTTTTGCTGTATGCTTTCTACAAATAAGACAGTTGCTAAGCCTCTTCTTCACAAGCTGTCGGCCTTTCGGTATCCAGTATTCTTTTCGAAAGCTGGTCAAAGTGGCTGTAACTCCACTGTACATCAACTTGTTATGTTCTCTTTCAATAATCGGTTCCGTAACTTTTGAATTTCGAGGCAAGAGGATAGGATGTTTTTCTTCGGTGCTGAAATCGGAAAATTACAATTTTCCAAGCCGTAAGATTGCTTTGTCGTCTAAAAACGGAGAAAAGAAATATATGGATGACTTCTTAGATATGCTTTTATCAGTTTCTAATGCCGAAATTTCCGAATTATATGCTACTCTTTGAATTCTACGGATCCAGAATTCTTCTGCATCTTTAGGCTCTTCAGCTGTGGGAACATCTGTCAAGTTTGCATGTTTCCTAGCTTTCAAAGTGAAGCGTTTAATCCAAGATGTTATTCTTAATATTTTCATAAGATTACTGTACTTGGAAATATCAAACAATTCATCCTTCTCTTGTACGATACATTTATACTGTTGGGTACAAAAAAAAAGTTTTTCTATATCCGAAATTTTCTTCTTCAGCAACGTCTACATTAACAGAGAGCCAAAATTCTGAAGACTGTAAAAGCCAGGGTGGAACACGCCACCAAAGTTGGCAGTTTCTTAAATTAGCAACACTAGCTCCTCGTGATATGAGGTCAGCTGAGTTGTCTTTCCCACGGCAATAATGCCAATTACTGCTTTTAGTTAGTTTCTGAATTTCATAAATTCTATTTTTGACGAAAGGTTTAAACCTTTCGGGAGACCCGTGAATCCAAAAATAAGTTATTTGAGAATCAGTCCAATGGAAGGGGATTACTTCGTATTTTAAGCATTTTGCGATTTTATAACTCAATCTGGCAGACAAAGCGCGCCCAAGACTTCCAATCTAGGAAGTGTAACGGATTTCAGAGGTGCAACTCTACTTTTAAAAGCAACAAAAATTGTTTTAAAAGTTCCATTGTTCCAAACTATTCTTAGATATACCACGCATCCATAAGCTTTCAGACTAGCATCAGAAAAGCTATGGAGTTCTATTTGTTTCACATCTACATCTAATATTCCCTCTAAATAGTAACGGGGAATTCTGAAGTGGTTCAGTTCAATTTCTTCGTACCAGGCTTTTCATTTATAACTAAGATGAGGTGGCAGTTCATCATCCCAATCAATTTTGGCAGACCAGATTTCTTGAATCAGACACTTTATTCTAATGATAAAGGGTCGTAAAATCCGACAGGAGCAAAAATGCGCCCTGCGGTTTGGAATAGAAAACGTTTTGAGTTAATTGACGAGGATATGAAATTTGCTGAGTGTCAAAATAAAAATTATCATTATCCGTATCCCAGTTACAGTTTTGTCGTTTTGAGTATCACTTTCTGAACCTAAGTTTTCTAGCTTCCAAAACTGTTGTAATTGGTCTGATATCAAGTTTTCATGTACTATTACTTTCATAGTTAGTAATTCACTAAATTCATTATTTACTTTACCCTGCAAACACCACCCAAATAAAGATTATGTGGCTACTACATTTCTTGAAATTCTTTTACTTTTACCTGTAATTACAGAATAATAGAACTCGACCTCTATGAGAATATCAATTTTGTCACTTTGTCTACAACAGTCAGCTAATTGTAAATTTTGTAAAACTTTATTTTCCTTAGCAAACTTCAAATCTGGAGCAGAGAGGACAGCATTCGATACATTTTTGTCTTCGAGAAATTCAACATATATACTGAAAGTTTTTTCTAACACAGTTATAAACAGAAAGTGATTCTTTTCTAACGATCGGAAGCTCTATTTTACTACATACATCTTTAGTTAAAGATCTCATTGAGCCATTATCAAACAGAATTCTCCCATTTTTTAGATTTATCATTATTTAGAATTAATGCAGAAGCAGTTTATAATAATATTCTATTAGATCTATTTTCATCGGAATTATATTACGAAACAGCGGTAATAACGTTGGAATCCAACGTTTTCTTTTCAAGTTTATCATCATCTTTTTTCTGATGAAATGAAAAACAAATGGCTTGCGAATATTTATTACAGGAGAAGCTACAGTTTACCTTTTGTTTGCAGTCTTTAATTCTATACTTTTTATACAAACATATGCCTAGCTTCTTCAAAATCTCTTTTTTTCTTTTCCACACTAAAAGTTTCGCAATCCATAGATTTATGACTTCCGTTTCCGCAGAACAGACACTGTGATTCGGCTGAAGCTGCTAATAATTCAACTGTCGACGGCTTACTTGTTTTGGCTGAAGAAAGTTTCGATAATCTAATAGCAAGAATTTCTCTGTAGAATTGTAATTAACAGAAGCTGCGCTTTTTCTACTGAGTACTTCGTTCCTCAAAAAGTTTAATAGACCTTTTAAATCCCAATTTTCGTCTTTAATTTTTCGGCTATAATCAAGAACGAACTCATTAGGAAGTAATTTCAAAATTCAAAGAGTTAAAAGATTTCCGTAGGAATTAGAATCTATTTTTAATGCTTCAAGATATCTTATCCGCACTTCGGTGTGATCGAGAAGTTTTCTTAATCTGTTTACATCATTAGGATTTCTAACGTGTGAAATACTTAAGAGTTGTCCTAAATGCGAATTAATTAAAATGTTCGTTTGCCCAAACCTGGAACGTAACAGTTCAAGAGCAGCTTCGTAATTATTTTCGATAAGAGCGAAACTAGAAATAGCTTTGGCGGCTGAGCCACCAAGAAAGCTTTTCAAATACATTAATTTTTCTATTTTTGATAAATTCGGTTTTTCTCAATCGCATTTTTTACCTGACCTATAAATTCTAACCAATCTGAAGGATCACCATAAAATTTAGAAATGGTTAATTTAGAAAGACGAGTGAATGTATTATTTTCGTTTTTCGAATCTGTAGTGGTTTCATTAGAAATGTTCCTTATTTTCATTGCCCGAATTTTCGAGCTTATTCCTAAATTAATTCAATTCCTTCAATTTTTTCTTTCCTCTAAATTGCCACAGTTGAATTTTCTCATCGCATTCTAGAACTGTTGTGATTTCAAGTTCAAATTCCTCCGTTTCGAGTTTTAAATCTCTTTCCAGCTGAGCGTCTAAATCTTTCAAAACATTTGATTTTTCGTTTAATTGATCTAAATTTTCTTCTAATACATTTACGTTTATACTAATGTCATCTTTATTTAATTCAGTCTCGATTTTCTTTAATATCTTGGACCTGTATACCTTTCGTTTCGATTTGAGTTTAGGAATAAGATCTTCCATTTTACTAAAAATAGAAAGTGCAGGCTTACCTTGACAGTCTTCGCAAGTGCTAATCGAAAATTAGAAAACACAAATTTTCAAATTACCCAAAGATTCATTTTTTGGCTGGATGCACCATTGTGGCGAAAGTCTATTGTCGCGTCAGGCTAATTTTAAGACGAAATTCTATCCTATCTAAAATCTATCTGTATGAAGAACGCTACATCTATGACTGATTCTAAGAAATGTTAATTTAAATATTTATTTACACTATATACAGTTAAACAGTTAATAAATCTACATATGGAATTCTGCAAAGCAAAGGATAAGGCTTAATACGCCTTTTCCGCCTAGCATCTAACATCTAATTAACTTTTTTCTACTTCAAGTGGAGTCGCTGCTATCGCTGTATGACATCATATTTCTCTACAACCACGAAGGCATGCTAAGAAGGCGGGAGAAATACCTTATATGCTCCCCTTTTTAAATGGCGACTAGGAATTAGGGAACCCAATCGCCAAATCCTGGTTTGTGAAGAATTAACACCCACCACCTTTTTCACTTCGGGCGCCACTGTAGAAAAATTAGGTTTTTTTTTTAAACAGAAGACGTGAAAAATGAGCAATGCCCTCGCCGAGACTCGAACACTGGACCTCTCGAAATACGCGCCGAGTGTACTGGCCATTACACCACGAAGGCATGCTAAGATGGCGTGAGAAATACCTTATAGGCATAGATGTTAGTAAGTGTATAGTGCCTGGGCGACATAGAGCACATGAGCCGAAAGTATAGAGCACATAGAGCCGACATAGAGCACATGAGCATTTGGAATGATTTGGTGTAAGGGAAGAGAAGCGAGAAGCTCTCAAGTCCCTGGATATTCTCCAGTAAAATTAGGACACACCTGTCAATTGATGTGGTGGGACTATACCTATGCAAAGTATGAAAAAACTTTGGTTTCCCGCCTACCTCTAAGTGTACAAGTTAAGTAAAAATATTGGCAAACTGCTATTTAATATCTGAGTGTCATTTACACTCATGTCCATAAATTAAGGATAATTCGGAGTCACCGGAAATCGAACTCTAAAATAAATATATCACCTGTAAAATCACTACACACATCTTCAAGAATCATATGCAAATTTCAGGAAGTAACCAGATGACACCGATAATATATAAGGAATACAGGCTACGAAGTAAAATTGGTCTCAGGCGCTTTATAAGCATTTCAGTGCAATAACCGAATAGTTATGACACAGAGGACGCATTTGGATGATATTTTACGTGGTAGAATTATCGGCCATCTGGAATGTGGGCGTACCCAACTAGAAGTATCAGACGAACTTGGAATTGCCCAGAGTGTCATCTCAAGGATTTGGCAACAATTCCAAGATGATGTTAATGTGAGTAGACGTTACAGCATAGGTCGCCCCAGAGTTAAAACGCCGAATGAGGACCGGTATTTGGCAGTTACTGCCAAAAGAAACAGGCGGAGCACAGCCTCAGACCTGTCTCGTCAGCTCTCTTCGGCCACTGGTACGACAATTTCAAGGCAGACCGTGTACAGATGCTTAGGGCAGATTGGTCTATATGCTCGTAGACCTGTCAGATGCGTTCTACTTACTGCAACTCACTGTCTCCTGCGGTTAGCCTGGAGTAGAGAGCATGCATTGTGGACACCGCAACAGTGGGCTTGTGTGATGTTTTCCGACGAGTCCAGGTTTAGCTTGCAATCTGATTCTGGCCGGACTTTCATATGGAGAGCTCCAGGTACCCGTTACCACCAAGAAAACATCATTGAACGACACCGTTACGATGGTGCAGGAGTCCTCGTTTGGGGTGGAATTATTCTGGGTTCCAGAGCTGCCCTGCACGTTCAAATTGGAACCATGACAAGCCAAATCTATCTGGACGTCATTCTGGAACAACATGTACGTGTGTTTCGGGGCGCCATGGCGCACAATTTGTGTTTATGGATGACAACGCCCGTCCTCATCGTGCAAACATCGTAAGCGAATGCCTTCAATCGGAGGATATCACCCGTATGGACTGGCCAGCATTCTCACCGGACTTGAATCCAGTAGAGCACGTGTGGGACTTGCTTGGCCGGCGAGTTGCAGCCCAACAACCTCCTCCTACATGTCTACCGGAACTTCGGAGAGCATTGCTTTTTGAGTGGTGTAATATCCCCTAAGATCAGATCGATAATTTGATACTCAGCATGCCTAGGCGTTGTACGGACTGTATTGCATCGTCTGGGAGACATACAATGTATTAACAATCATACCAACCATGTAATATTGGTTTTTTGTAAATAGGTGTTTTTTTTGTAATTTACTCCAAGAAGAAAAAATCGCTAATTTTTTTAATAATATTAAACATATAGCATCTTTTTTGCTCTTTACCTTTTGTTAAATAAATAAGCTTTATAAATAAGTCAAATTTGTTTTGCTTCTAACTCTTCCTTTGCCTGATTTTGCATTATCCTTAATTTATGGACATGAGTGTATTCCGTTCCCAATGATGCGATATCTATCAGGACAAAAGCCGGGTGACATAGTTAATATCGATGCGTACATCTTTCGAGATTACATCGGTATTTATACATCAGGTATTTGTTTGCTTTTAGGATGCGCTAGGAAATATTTGCAATTAATTTCACTGGAAAGTAAATTTAATGATCATTATATACTCTACTTTTGTAAATAGGTATAACATGCTAATAATATGCACAATTGCGAAAGTGCTCTGTATGTTGTAAATGGCGTCTGTGAAACTGTCCGACGCACTCTCGTTTGCTGATTATGTTCAGGTTTTCATTTGAGAAGTTCAAGAAAGTGTTTATAATGGCACCCAATTCAAGTAAAGAATTATAGGAGTACGTATGGCCTTCCGTTGTGAAGACTGATGTGCTTAGTCCACTATAAAAATTTATTCCTGGAGATTTCCAATCGACATTTCATATGATCGGGATTTATCCAGCCCTAAACAGAAGGGGCTGAGGGTGGGTGATTTATAAATCTTAAATAGATATAATGAGAATGTAATCATAAACTTCAGTTTCTCAGTTGTTGCGTATTTGAGTAGAAGCGAAGAGCCGGCTATCTCCGTGCGTATGAAAAGGCAGAAAAGATTTCAGTTCATGTTTGATATCTTCATTACCAGAAAAGCATTGAAATCTGATGAAGAGAATCACATTATATAAGGCATTAATAATAATTCCATGAAGCTCTAATGATTTACCTAACACGCTAGAGATAAACCCTTTTTCTTTAGCTTGAGAATTAAACTCTACTAGTTTCTACAATGGAAAAATAAGCTTTAGAGTACTTTGGATGATACATTTCTCACTGCAAGCTTGATAAATTTATAGCGTTTGAAACACTATTGAAACTTTGCCGATGAAACAATGTTCAAAGGGGAATATCTTAATTACATTAATACTTATAATTAATTATGTTCATCTTCATCTGCAATTCATGAACAAATATATATAAATTTAAAAAAGTATTTTACACTTTTCATCTACATTTTTAGTGAAAGGAAGGATATAATTATTTCCTTAATTATTAAGCTAAAGAAATGTTATACCGATGTAAACAGAGATTAAATAAACTTATTTTGCAGAAGACATTTATTGGAATGGCATAGATTAAACTGAAATATATTGCATTTTTCTCAAAGAAAGGTTTCTGAGAAAACGAGAAAGTCGATTGCTTTAAACACATTGGTTAATATTAGATTATTTTACTTATTAGGCACTTCATTTACAATCAAATTAAACATTCAGATGCAAATGTAACGCATTATTTAAGTATTAGATGATGTTCCTAATCTTCCTTTTCTATGTCATTTAGAAGGAAGATCTCATTACATACAAAAATAATTCTTAATAAGCATTTCGTAAAAATTTGCTGCTTGCTAAATGCAATTTCTAAATTCTTAGTAATATAAACTATAATTATTAATAAAATAATCGATTGTAATCTGATACATGAGTACAATATTTGATTTATCTTCAGATATGACCCTGTGTAACATTGGTTTTTCATACTAGTTCAGTTTATCACATATTTTACAGTGCAGCACTGTTTATACATTTCTCAGTTATACGTCTTCTACATTTATATGTCGCTTCAGGTTGATGCCGATTCAGTCCTACTTATTTAAACAGTAAAATATTTCTTTTACATGTCATATAAATTTGGTTAAATGTCGCTTTTGCTTGACTTACTGCATTTAAATTTTGCGTTTGCGTTAAATTAATGTTTTAAATTTTGCGGTCTCACCATTCAAATACTTTCTTCAGAAATAGTGATAGAAGAAGGAAACAAAGACGTCACAGTCTGCTAAAGGACTTCAAAGCCAATTTATGAATATAGGGGATGCTCAGGAGAAAAAATAGATACGTTTTATTCTTCTGAACAGGATTCTGTGTTAGATAAACTTTGTGGAACAGAATTAATTGATATAAAATGTCACGAAAGTGAAAGCCATTTTCGGTAAAAAATAAAATTAAAATCTTAAACGAATTTGATGAGAATACTGGTTTGACGAAAACTAAGGTAGTAAAGAAACCGAGTATTATAAAACAGCAAATCGACTGCCTTGTATTCGACGTAGATTTTGTAAAATCCCAATCGATTTCGAGGGAAAACGGGTCCCCCTTCATCAGGAGCTTTTAGCGGAAAGTTTTGCTCCTGATGAAGGCGAACCGGTTTTGTCCTCGAAATCGATTGGGATTTTACAAAATCTACACCAAATACAAGGTTGTCGATTTGCCTGATTTATTTTCCACGTCGGCGTGTTTCTTTTGCGTCTTGAAACCCGGTATTACTGTGACAACAGAGCAGAAATTTGTAGACAGTCTACTTCAAAGAAATTAACGTGTTCAAGATGGGAAGTTTACTTAGGTCGAAGTCACTTTGCCAAAACTTTTAATTCAGTGTTGTGCATCCAATATTCCAGTTAATGGCCCTATGTTAAGTAATATCATTTCTATTGAATGTGAAGCTTGCTTTTCCTTGGATGGTTGCATAAGTTTAAACTGAAGCATGGAATCTCATGTCATATAATAAGTGAAATCAAAAGGCGTTCCTGAGGAGCTGGAAGAATGGTTCTTGACAGGGGTTCAAGAATTTATCCACCAAAATAGATAGATACGAATTAAAAGACATTTTTAAAGTTTATGAAACTGCTCTTTTTTTTAAACTTATGTAGATTCATTAGGTTATTTTGATGTAGGAGAGATGAAAAATGAGATTCGAGTCCCTGACTCGAACCTCGGACGTCTCGAATACGTGCCGAGTGTGCTGACTATTACACCAGGAAGGCATGCTAAGAAAGCGGGAGAAATACTTTATACTTATGCCTGCAAGAATCCTAGCTTTTAAATATGACTAGGATCATGGAGCTAAACAAAGAAAGTCTCCTTGTTTTACTTTGTGCAAATGCTGACGGTAGGAAAAAATTACTCCTTTAGTTTTAGGAAAGTCACAATAACCAAGATGCTTCAAACATGTTAAAAATCTGCTATTTGAATATGAAGCAAATAACAATGCGTGGATGACTACAGACATTTTTTACAAGAATGGCTCAAGAAAATAGACAAAACTATGAGTGGACAAAACAGCAAGATTTTAAGTTTTATGGATCAGTGTATCGCCCATCCTCAAACGACAGATTTCTTGCAAAATGGGAAGTTTTTCGAGTTGTTTTCTTCCCGAAAATTTGCACTAGTGTAGATCTGGATGTTATTAAGAATTTGAAAATGTTCTACAAGCAAAAGTTGATTCAAGTAGCCTTCAAAATATAACTACAGAAAATACACAGAAAAATTTAAGTATTCTTGAGACTATGAATATGATTTCACTTGCTTACGCTCAAGTAAAACCATAAATAATTAAATATTGCTTCATTAATGGAGAATTTTCGAACCTAGTGAAGTGAACGTATTGACGATGAAAATGGTGATGAAATTGGAATTATGGATGAAGATGACTTAAACTACTGGAATTAGACATTATAATCGCTACATGATTATCTTGCTGTCTTACGCAGCGGTTCACAATATTGCCTACTGATTTAGTTTAGTCCCTTTTAGTTTGCAAAAGGATATGCCGGTCAACCAAGAAATTTAATGTCAGTGGTTGACCCACGGGTATATCTTTACTATTCTAGTACTTTGGAAGAGTCTCGAAATACGTAAAAATACACTGGTATTGATAAAAGTCTTTTAGGTGCTTTCGTCTTGCTAGATAATTCTTTAAACATATTCTTTCAGATGTGAAGTCGTGGAAACGGTTCTTTTAGCTATGTTACACGTAAACTCACTTGCAAACGAAAATCCCTTCATCATCCTTTCGTTTAGAATCACACGTTGCGGGCATACACTGCAGCTCGTTTTACGTTTTCTCCTGTGGCTTGTAATATCTTATTTCCATAGCTTACATATAAATCACTTAAACTATCCAATAAGGTGGACCATGAAATGAAGTTTCTTTCTCTAAAGAACTCTTGTGCACTAATATCCCTTGTACGTGTGCAGACTAATATTTTAACATTATCAGCTGTCCATTAAATAATATATTTAAAATATTTATTATTTAACATTTAGCTCAAAATATCATTATAAATAAATGCCTACAGATAAAAAAAGTGCTAAGATAAATTTTAAAGTGTTAAAATTTTAGAAGAGGGTAGGCAATTAGGGCATAATTTGTTGCCCTTGATTTGATTAAAATATTACTTTTGTTTCATTTCCCGTTTCAAACGGTCCAATGACGGGCGGGTGGCTATTTAAGCACTAAATAGTTCAATCCTTGTTAAAATCCTGATGGAAAAGCTAAATGCATAGAAGTTTCGAGGTTTTCCTCCATTCATAACGTGAATACGAGCCATTTTCTTTTAAAATTTTTTTTGGCGAAGGCATCCCTTCCCTTGTTCTGGTGCTTTAAGCTGAAACCCAAAATAATCCAATCCATGCACTTAGCTGAAACTCTTCCGGATTTACAGGAAGACAAGAAGCTTTTAATTTTTAAGCCCTTGCTAAAAAATTAGGTGTCTTAGCAATAAATGAAATTTAATGAAGTAATAAAATTTGTGCAAATTCCTTTCCTTTCACCCTCAGGGATTTTCGGCAGAGCCTTTTAAAATTTTATTTCATATAACATATTTTCTAGCCTATTTTCCCCCTCCTTTTATTAATTTTATCGTGCAAAAATCGAGAGGGTAAAATTATGGGAACAATTCAATTTTCCAAGGATGCGGTCACGGTAAAAACATAGCAAATGAAAAACAGTCATGGATAAACAACAATTATCAAAATTTAATTTATGTGATAAAAGAAACCTAAATTTCAATAAAAATACGCAACGCTATCTTTATTTCTACTTCCTCTATCTCTAATCTCATCCACTCTTTTTGTTGTGCAGTGCTACGCCCTAGGCCTCAAGTCATTTCAAGTTGAGACAATTGCTGCTCGTATGGCTGCTGCAGCTTGCAAGTTGTCGCCACTGCCTTCGTCACATTTCAGTTTATTTTCCTGCGTGAAATGAGGTTCATTATTATCATGACCATTAGATAGCCTTAGCTTCTTAAAGCTCTTTACTATTATTGCTTCAACAGTCAATGACCATGTACCCAAAATCTACGAAGAAATCAATTAGTAAGACGAAAATAATCACTACGTGAACGAATCCATTTTAAAATTTAGAGGAGCTTCTTTCTGATAGCCGTCAGGAAGGAGAAGGAGAAAATTAAATGAATATATTAAAAAAATCTAGAACATTGAGCTAAAAATCTACGGCGGAATACGCTAGTAAAGAGAATAATTGTTTTAGAATATTGTAGGAATCTGTAAAAATTTTATGAAGATTCAACGAATGTTTAATTAGTTAGTCTCTGAATTTAACCAGGTTTACATTAACACATTGTATATTATTCAGTTTATTCGCACAATAGTATGTAAATTAGTTATTAATTTTATTTTTATGCTATTTAAACGTACTTTGATTAAAGCGTCGCTTTCCCATCTTGGAATTAACTGTTTTGGAAAAACCTAAAGTATAGATAACAAGTGGGACACATAAAGTATTGCCACTTGTTGCTAATATTTGTCGCAAACCTCGTGCGCAAATTTCTTGCGAAGTAAATGCACAGCTAAGTCCTGGAAAATTAAGTCTTTTCTCTACTAAATAAATTCACAAGTCTGGTCCAAATTTACGGTAAAATAATATCATGGGAATTTCATATCATT
>KK119055.1:49213-93225 GCA_000611955.2 Stegodyphus mimosarum | reverse complement strand
TCTCTAATGTCAGCTTTTATATTTTATATTCTTAATTTCTAGAGAGCTAGTTCTTGAAACAGTACACCTGTCTTAACTATTTATCTTAAAAATATTTCAAGTATTAAACTGATATCTACATACTTAGATCAAATAGCAATTTGTACTTCATCTTATGATTTTTCTATTTTAAAACAATTTTTTAAACTCTTTTGTATTTTAAATGATGAATTTTGAGGTGTTAGAATATACTCCAAACTTTTAAGATTGAAAATATTTTCATTTGCATTCGCAAACACTTAATGCATAGCAACTTATCCGTTTTCTTTGTATCTATTCTATCTTCCGTTAAAATATTTCTGCAATCCCTGAGTAACAAATAGCAATTCGGTATTCCGAGGCTGCGCATGAGTATTTTACAGCGCTGTACACAATTGCTTTTTCAAGCATCTAAAAAGTGTGAAAATACATCATCAAAGAATTTTGCTCACAATGATGTCATGCGCAGTTATGATGGGTCGTCGAGAACTACGCATCTCATACACTTGTACAGCTTCCCCTGGATAGTACTCGTTTTCAGAGAAATAGCTCTCGCGTACATAATTGGAAGGTGGCATATCTATTACTTCGAAAAGCATTTCCGCAATTTCATACTGAAATTACCTTTGTTATCTTGTGCATATTTATCGATCGAGAGTTCTGTCAGTAGAATCAGGAGTGTACCCGTTTTATTGCACTTCGTTTTACAGCATTCCGTAGATACTGTTATTTTATATATATATGAAAAAATTTACAGTAGAAGGCAGTAACAGTAGGAGCAGAAACAAATAACCATAGAACAGGGAAAAAATAACAGTAGAGCTTAGAAATTTCAAAATTAAGATTATTAATTATTAAAGTCGAACAGTGTGCTACGAAATTCAGTAAATAATCGAGAGATAATGGTTAAATTTAAACTGAGGGCAAACTTGCAGCTGATTTGCTGTTCCCGTTAGACCACCATTTTTGATTTAATTATTATCTCTTGATTATATACTATATATATATAGTACTCTATACATACATATATATGAATGAATGAAATAAGTATATCTCATTGAATGAGTATATCTGTTCTTATGAATCTTATGAATCTTATGTATCTTATGAATGAAATGAGTATATCTCTTCTTAGAAAGTTCTGTTTGAAACATTAAACTGAAGGTGATTAATAATTTTTAATTTTTTCTCCCATGGATATACATATATTCACTCTTTTCCATGGATATATATATAGAGAGAGAGAGAGAAATTAAATAATTAAAGAATTAAATAAATCTTACGCTTGAGCTACATAGGACTCATTCGTGCACTTTCTTATTAAAAAGAATTCGAATTTCAAAGTTTTCGAATCTTTTGTGTACAGTTTTTGAACATTTTTATCTTTATGAAAATTCTGTTTTTTATATCATTTTGCATTAAATTTAGTTTGATTATGGATTTACATTATTGTTTGCTTTAAACTAGTAGGGTCTCGTGCACACGTCGTGGTAGTTCTTGTTAATACGCAATTTTTAGAAATTTTAACTTGCAGTTATGGACATTTAATTAGCAGCGGTTTGAAATTCATAACGGCAGGAAGAACGAAACGTATGCTCAACATTCATTAATCACTAAGGTTTAATATTTTAAATACTAACTTCTTAGAAAGTTCTGTTTAAAACATTAAACTGAAGGTGATTAATAATTCTTAATTTGTTTCTCCCATAAATGAAATTTTTCTAACTTTAATTCCCTTTTGGAAACTTCTCCAGGTTTTACATTTCAATACCAATTAACAATATTCTAAATTAATACCCTAAACAATGTTTTCCTTGGATAAGGTAATCTTTTCAGTAAAACATTTCTGAATATATATATGTAATGAAAGCACAATTTTGGAAGCAAAATAAAATTCATTATCTTAGCAAAGCTTTAATTCTTGTTGTTAATGTACTATAATTCCACAGATGAATTTACATTGGCTGAACCTGCACTTGAGATGTTGTCAGTTCTATCAGACTAAACTGTAATGATAAGATTTAGTTCCTTGCAGTAAATTGAAGAGAGATGAGTGCTTGACTGGGGAAGACATTTTGGCAGTCGCAAGTAACAGTTGACAGTTGAGAGCAAGAGTTTGAACCCGTGCGGCTTACTTAGACTATTCGAGTCTAGTTCGGACTCCACAACTATCCGGGCAACACCTCGTGGGCCCCACAAGGGCATATAATGATCATGTTTCATACACAGTTCTTAATACATGCTTACATAATTTATAGTAGTTCATTGTCCATAACACATACGTATTTCATAATATATACAGTACGTACACAATACTGTCCATAATGTGTGCGAATTATTCAGAAGTACAATTGATGTCCATAATACATACAATTGAATTGATGTCTATAATACATACATGAGTTTAAAAAAAAAGAAACGAAAAAGAGAGAGAGAGAAGAGGGGCTGTAGGGGTTCATGAGATGCTTAAATACTAGCTTGCTTTGGAAGTTTTGAAGAACCACGGAATCACTTGATATTCCAAATATATCTTTATTACTTGTTGCATTTTACAATGGAGCCAATCTGCACCCCACAATTTTGATGATGCCGCGTTACAGTTTTAACAAAAGCAGCCGAATAAAAGACTTCCTTCAGCTAGCATGTATAGGCAGAGAAAGAGGGAGGGTAGTTGGGTTGCAACGGTATTTATAGTAAAATGTTTCTTTAATCTGATTGGCAAAACTTACAGGCAATGCAGAAATCTTAAGATGACATAATGCGGAATTAGTTTTCAGATATGGCGCAGTTTAGAGAAAGTCCTTATTAGAGAGAATGTACCCGAATTAAAAATGAGTAATCAAGGTGCTTTTTAAGTTATAATCTTAATTTGCATATTTTTTATCTTACACACACATACATGTATATACTATATATATGTCTATTTTTAAATATAGCCACTATGCTTCAACATTCTTTCTTATAAACTCTGCATTCGCCTTCTCTGTACATCTTGTCAAGCGCTAGTTGTAAAACTGTACTCTTCGGTCTGGATATCTTCGCTGAAAAAATAGATTATTCTTGAAGTGTAACTTCGTAAAGAATCATCATATTATCCTATATGTGCTCTCAAAGTATAACTAGTAGCACATCCGGCTGGCAGTTGGAAGATCCAGAATTCTTATCCAGGTGAGGCCATAGTTGATTTATCACGATTCCTCCATCCAGAAAAGATGAAGTCCTCTAGTCTAGAGAATAGCGTCTGTCTAATAGTGATGGTCAATAACTCGTTACCCTTTGAGTATGACCGACCGGGTCTCGTTCTCCCCTCCCTAGTTACCCTTTAAGTCGTATAGAGTCTCGTATTCTTGGATAGTATAAACTAAGACCTCTAAAAGACTGTATGAGGAATTATC
Source organism: Stegodyphus mimosarum (assembly GCA_000611955.2). Taxonomy (NCBI): domain Eukaryota; kingdom Metazoa; phylum Arthropoda; class Arachnida; order Araneae; family Eresidae; genus Stegodyphus; species Stegodyphus mimosarum. The sequence goes on along the minus strand of KK119055.1, from coordinate 89,812 downwards.
CCAAGGTCTTAACTGAAACAGAATGTCAAAAGAATTGTGTAAAGAACCCTTTATTCGCTCACTATAATTTCACAGACTGCCCCACTTGAGCATACACAAAGCCAGACTTCTGGCTAATTCAAAACAGATAACGATGAACTTGAAATAAAATGCAGTAAATTTAGCCTAACGGCTCACAGGATATTTAGCGTGCAGGAAGACTTTGACTCGCAGAAGTCGACGGAAACTAGCCTAATGGTTAGAAGCACTCAACGCCACAGAAGTCTAATCGCTAGTAATTCAAAATAGCAAGGTGGCCTTCCCTTAAATAGCAGTTCTTTGTACCTCAATTAAATGCATGCGTGCTAAAGGATTACGAGTATTAACATTCCGGCTACAAAACGTGGGTGAAAATAAGGCAAAAACTAACTGTTAGTTAAATTAAATGAATCTCCCCAGTGGAAGAGAATGTAAGAAATTACCTCATTCGCCCCTCTATGCTCTCATGGTGTACCTGTTAGTGCAACCAGAAGGCAGTCAAGAGATCTGGAATTCGAATCCCAGTGAGGGTATAATTGATTTCTCATGCTTTCAGCTTTGAAAAATGGACCTAATAGCTCTACAACTTTACAGTACAAAATGGAATTAATACATAGTTTTGAAACTCTTATTTCAGGGCCTGTTTTGCTTCATTTTAACAAAATACCTTTTGTGCTTTGTAAGGAAGCGGTGATAAGCTTCTCTACTGTTGGTGGGAAGAAGGAGGGAATTTCTTACTGTTAGTTGTCATTCAAAAACGTAGTTGTCTGTCTGGGGAGCCTTCCGCTCCGCAGACGCATATGTCCATAGTTGTTATGTCATGTCTATTGAAGTAGGTCGAAAATGGACTGTGTCCCTTAATATAAGCCGTGAGATGAGCTATTGCAATGTTGCTTTCGGTGATGACTTTCGGAAGGCAGCTTTATGTACGTCTTCCAGTTGTGTAGTGTGCCCAGTCTTTCTTCCAAAGTTTAGACCTTGAGCCTGTAATAGTCCTTTGAGGTAGGAAAGAGGGGCTGGGATTGTGATTGGATCAGCTTCTGAATCAGTGGCCGCTTGCTTGAACAAACTATCAGCTGCTTCATTCTCTTCATTTTCTGCATGTATTTTGATCCATGTGAAGGAGGGATGTTTCTGAGGATTGCGCTGTAATTTGATGATGAGGGACGAAGAGTGGCTGTGATTTTCTAGTGCTAAAAGTTTCTAGATACTGTTCGTAAAGATTTTCGCCCGTCTATATTATTGTTGAAGAGGTAATGCACCGCCGTTGTAATTGCCTGCACCTCCGCCTGGAACACACTGTTGTTTAAGTCAAGGCGTCCTTTCCATACGCGAAGGATTCTTCCTTCATAGTGTGCAAAAGCGCTGCATACTCCGTCTTCCTGTATAGAACCGTTGTCGTATACTAGTTTCTCTAGCCTCGAAACCCGCCTCATTGAGAGTGGCTGTGTCGGTGAGATATTAATGCTTATTCCTGTGCCTTTACGTGCAAGGTGAGTGTGAAGAGGGTTGCCTGCGCTTTGAAAGGATGAAGAGATCTGTATGTCATGTTGCCAAATGTTGCATCTCTGAGGAGATATATGAGGGTGGTGTAAACTGCTTCTAGTTCTGTCCGTATAACGAGTGGAAGGAGCCCTGCAAGGACAGTCGCTGCGCTGGCGGCTGTGATGCGGTACCCTTTGCAGAGGTACAGGGTGGATACTCTTTGAAGGGGTGTAAGATGTTTGATCTTCGATTTTTAAATCGGTTGGGCCCACACGGCAGCAGCATACAAGACCATTTTCTTAGCTATCGTATGGTAGAGTATTTTCTGAATATGATGATTCTGACCCAAGTTTCTAACTTCGAAGAAGCGTGCCTTTCTGGCTATTGCTGATGTTTTGTTTCTTAGTCCTTGGATGTGAGGGTTATGAAGAAGGTTAATTTTTGATCCCAGATTACATGTATTTTAGCGTTTGGACAAACTTTATGTTTGCACTTGTAATTTGATGCAGGATTCGTGCTTGCTCTGGGTATTGTTATTTCTGATGACTTTGCCATAGAGAATGTAAGCTTTAAGTTCCTTCAGATATTGCTGAAGAGTGAGCAGACCTCAGTGCCGTTTTTCTCAGGTTCCCCGTGAGTGCAACCTTTGACAAGAAGAGCTGCGACGTCGGCGTAGGTGATGACAACTGTATGTCGCAGCCAGTACAGCGTTGAATGTTAAATTCCAGAGAAGTGATCTGGCACAAGAGCCTTAGCGACTTCATCTTTCTTGCATTTTGAAGGTGGTCTTGTTGTTGGTGGCTATGATGAGACTACGATTCTCTAGATAACTGTTAAAAACGCTGAAGAGATTGGCTGGGCACTGTGCGTTTCGGAGGGTCTGCCTTATTGCTGGCCGCCAAAGTGTGTCAAACGCACTCTGGAGGTCAATAGATACGAATCTCGGTTACGCGTCGAGTGTGCTGACCACTACGTCACGAAGGCATGCGAAGAAGGCTGGAGAAATACCTTATAACATATTATAGAACACTGTATCCTATACCATTACGAATCAAGGAATGAACATCATAATTTTATATAGTACAATTACTATTAGTGAATATTTAGTATACTATTTAGGGAATAATTAGTATACTATTTAGTGAACGAACTTAATTTATGATATTTTGCTTTGATTGTAATTTGGTTACAAATTATCGATTATTTATATTTTAACGTAAATTTTGTCTGTTCTTTTATTATATAAAATACATGTTGCAAAAGTATGTTAAATTTTCAGAATCCAGCCAATAATATATCCATCGCATAAAATGAAGTTTTCTAAATTCAAGTGGTTACACACTCTGGCTTTAAGGTTCATATCTAGACAATTAAGTTTAATTATAAGGTGTAATTTTAACAAAACGCGATACGCAAATCTAATGAATCTTATATTTTTGCCAAACTGTTTGATTTAAAGTATCGATAGATAACAGAGCTTTTATAAATTTGATGAGCTTAGTCGCAATGATTTCTAAATCTAGTCATTAAAATGACAAAATTCGTTTACTTTGTAATCTTGTAAGCGTAATAGATGGCACAGGCAATTTAATAGAAGTTCAGTATTAAATTTATGTTTTTATGCGATTAATCTCGATTAATGTTACCTTAACTGTACTTTATAAACAAACAACGCCAAAATCGAAATTCCATCTCATTTAAAAAGCCATGCTTTCCTCCACTCCATCTTAAATCGTTTCCTAGTATGAAATATGGACAGGAATTTCAGAAGCTTAATTTTGGAATTTTCTTGAGGCATCATTGATGACTTGTTTCTGAAAGTTAATGAGATCCATCCATCCAAGACATCTGGAGACCGGAATGAATTTCTAGTTTCATGAATTGTCGTAATTATACTCTTATTCAGAAAAGCATGGAGAGGAAGGAGTTATTCTTTTGCTTTGGGGTTATGAGTTTATGTCGTCTGTGTGATTTGGGGCGTACTGTATTTGCGAGCACCAAAATGAAAGTAAGCGAATGAAAGGCTACATATTACAACAATATATGTGTTTCAAGGCAACGAATATTAATCCTAAAATAAAAGCAGTTTTAATTGCAGTTAATTTATATTTCACTCATGGTTTATAAAATGAAGAATAAATTCTAACACAATGGAAAATATCATAGTAAAATCGAAAAAAATTGGTGTATCAAAGTGCTATGCTTCTCCTGTGATTTCACAGAAGAAGAATTTATTTTTCGAATAAAACATACCCGAATTTAAGTTTTCACTGATAGGTGGCTTACAAAGCTGATAACACAAAAACGTGTAAAATTAATTCCTTTAAAAAAATGACATTCAGTTGAGTGCGCAACATGAACTGCAACCTTTATAATATTGTAATTCGCAAATACAAACGAACATATGCTATATAATCTTAAATTTATTTCTTAGTGTGATAAAAATAGTATCATTTATCAAAAGCTAAAATGAATCCTTACTCGAAAAAAATTCGCATATGCCAGCGGTTCTCAACCTTTTGACTAGCCTGTACCACAAGGATGTCAAACTCGCGGTCCGCGGGCCGCATGCGGCCCACAACAAATGTTTTTGCGGCCCGGCCAATATATCGGCAAATAATAATATATAATAATAAAATAACATATCGACGAAGAAAAAAATGAAATGTTTACTGCTAAGTAATTAACGATAATTTATTCAGTGTTGTAGATTACTCTTCAGCTACCTTCGGCTTTTAGGGGACACGTGCACTCAGAACTTGTACGCATCCCCCGATAGCCGAATGTGGCCGAACTCATGGTCTCAGTTTTCCAATCATAGTTTTGTACGATATATTGGTGCATGCATGTGCATGCACTTTGCTTTATTATTAACTAGCCGCTGCGCGGCCAGCCTTCGTCTGGCTTTTAAGTGTACCGGAAAAATGCCTAAAGACAACACCAAACATTAAATTTGAAAACTGCACAGAATTTTACTCTGCAGAACAATTTTATCGAAAAAGAAACAAACAACAACAACAAAAAAATTTAGTTAAAAATGCATGACATATAAAAAGCATACAATGAAATAAGCAATAGCCCTTAATACAAATATTAATTATCCTAATAAATAAATTAACCAACTTCCTGCTGCCTTCTCTAGACAAACGTCTAGTAGCCAAAAGAAACATTGAATTTTAAAACTGCACAGAATTATCGCCCTCATTTTTTCGGGTGGCAATAGTGCTGATATCAGCAACAATGGCTGCGTGCCATTGTTGTTCATATAATGAGAAAAAATCATCAATTTGATACTATTTCATAAAAAAAAAAACTCATTCGAATTTTGAAAAATGTGCACTGGCTCTTCTCTAGATGCATCCTGTGTACCAGATTTCATAGGCCTGGGTCTATTAGCTTACACGCAGTACGAACGAAAAACACCTACAGACACAGAAAGACTCGTCCTTTTAAATATAGATCTATAAATTAGTTAAACAATTTACCTTTGCAAAAAGAAACAATCTTTCAATTTCTTAAACTGTTCAATAGAGTGAAATCTCGCTTTGCTATAGCCCATTATGTCTTAAAATGACGCAATTTCGTCAGAAAACATAAAATTAAAAAAACAAATCTAATTCGAATTTCGAAAAACTCGCTTCGAGGTGCACTGGCTCATGCAAAAAAATCATGCAAAACTTTTCAATATCTTACAAACAGTGAAATAAGCAAAAAATAACATGAAAGAAACTCAAAAAACAAAACATTTCGTGCAGAATTTTACTCTGCAGAACAACTTTATCAAAAAAGAAATCAATAAAAATGTGTTATATATATAAAAAATGACAATGAAATATGCAGTATCCCTTAATACAAATATTACTTATCCTAATAAATAAATTAACCAACTTCCCTTTGCAAAATCTTAAGAACTCAAATGGTATAAACAGATTAAGAACTTAAACAGATTAAAAAATATCATGCAAAACTTTTTTATAATTAAAATTATATATAATTAAAACATAATATTACAATGAAATAAGCAATATCCCTTGATACAAATGTTAATTATCCTAATAAAGTAATTAAACAATTTACCGTTGCAAAAAGAAATAACTTTTTAATTTCTTAAACGTTTCAATCTCTTAAAATCAGTAACATAAGAAATACGATGAAATATTGTTGCCAAACCGAAATTTTTAAAAGAATGAAACTATTCAAAATGATGCAATTTCATCAAAAATCTATCAACAACAATAAGAAAGGAAAATTGTTGCCAAAACTACATTTTAAAATACCTGAGATGTGAGAAGTGTATTCGGAAGCTTCATTTAAAAAATTTTTAAAAAATACAAAATATTATTATTTTTCCAAAATTCTTTTTTTAAAAGGAGTCGAAAGGATAAAAGTTCAACGTCTCCAAAAATCAAAGGAAAATAAACAGCACATTTTTTAAAATAAGTTTTTTTAAAAAAAATTCTGCTGAAAAGGTGTTAAGCTCACCTTTCTAAATAAATTCGTATTTAATCGATTTATTGAAATACGAAATTTATTTTAAGTTCGTAAAATAATAGTTAAGTGTCTACGTTTGTCGCGACGATGTAAAAATGAAATGTATAGAGTAATATCTCGCTTTCCTGTAGCCCATTATGTCTCAAAATGACGCGATTTGGTCACAAAACATAAAATAAAAAAAATTCTAATTCGAATTTCGAAAAAATCGCTTCGAGGTGCACTGGCTTTTGTGTAGATACACCTAAGTACCAAATTTCGTGGCCCTGGGTCTATTAGTTTACTCGCAACACAAACAAAAGACACACACACACAGACTCTTTGTTTTATTATATGTAGAGATTATTACTTAATTCATATTGTTACGGATTTCATAGTTATTTATTTAGTTAGAATTGTAATTAGATTTGCTTCATGTTGCCTTAGCAACGCAGACGATTTTTGAAAAGACAGCTGCGTTGGAAGGTTAAAAATAGAACAGCGCGTGCATTTAATACCTAATAAATAAATATCCCGTAATTGCTGTTGCCATCCACAAAAATCCAGATATTTATATATGTTTCCAGTACATTCGAAAAATTAATTATAAAGCTTATAAAAGCCGAGAACAAAGATCTCATCTCAGTAGTAGCTGTAGTTCTAGCGAACTGTTTGTTTACTTAATGCTGTGATTGATTTGTAACGATTTCGCTGTGAGATAGAATTAATTTCTCTGTTTTGAATTGATTTTTGCTAAACGCTTGACATTTTGTGATATTGTTAGAATATTTTTGAAGAAATATTTCAGCATTTTGATTTATCTCTTGTGGAAAGAATAAATTTTTGTTAACTTTTTAACGTTAACCGTGTTTATTCCAGCCCTTTGTATTCAGTATGTCTATATCAAAACCAAGTGGTAGTAAAATTAAACGAAAAATCGCTGACGAACATAGAATATTCCAAGTAAAATGGGAATTAGAATATTTTTGCTGTGAAATAAAAGATAAAATAATCTGCTTGATATGTAATAATACTATTAATGTACCAAAGTTATATAATATTAAACGTCATTACGAACAACACAAATCGAAATATAACAATTACGAAGGATTAATGAGAGAAGAAAAGTTGAAAGAGCTCAAGTTAGGAGTGAAAAAGCAACAGTCCATGTTTAGTAAAGTATTGCAAGAAAGTGAAGCGGCGGTACATGCAAGCTACGTCTTGTCCGAGTTGATAGCTAAACATTCGAAGCCTTTTACTGACGGTGATTTCATCAAGGAATGCCTAATGAAAGCTGGAGAAATTGTTTGTCCTGGAAATGTGAAGGCTTTTCAATCAATTTCATTGTCTCGAAATACAGTTGCGGAAAGAGTTACTGATTTAGCCGCGAATTTAAGTGATCAGATCAAAGCAAAATCATCTAGTTTCGAAAGTTTCTCCATTGCCTGTGACGAGAGCACGGACATTAGTGGCAAAGCTCAATTAGCAGTGTTTCTTCGTTCTTGTGACAAGAATTTTAACATTTTTGAGGAATTACTGGAACTAATACCGATGCCTGGTACTACCACAGGAGAAGATATATTTACTTGTGTTTTTGGACTTCTGCAGAAATACAATCTACCTTTGGCAAAATTAAATTCTGTAGCTACAGATGGCGCTCCATCAATGACCGGGAAAAACAAGGGCTTCGTAGCATTACTAAGAAAAAAACTTAGTGAAATTCACGGTTCAAACATTCATCATATGCATTGTATTATACATCAAGAAGTTCTATGCACGAAAGTAATAAATATGGAGAATGTTTTGTCATATATAAAAAAAGTTATAAATTTTATAAGATCTCGAGGTTTAAATCAGCGTCAATTCACTGCTTTCTTAAGTGAGTTAGATAGTGAATATTCGGGTTTGTCCTACTATACCGAGGTACGTTGGTTATCTTGCTCCAAGATTCTCAAACAATTCTGGGATTTGAAAGAAGAAATATGTCAGTTTTTAAAAACGAAAAATCAAGACGTAAGTTTGTTTTACGATCCAATATGGATACAAGATTTATCTTTCTTGGTTGATATAACCAAACACTTAACCGATTTAAATTTATCGTTACAAGGAAAAGATCATATCATTACGAACATGTTTGACATAATTAAAGCATTCAAATGTCAACTAGTTCTTTGGGAAAAACAACTTAAAAATGAAGATTTGACGCACTTCCCGACGTGCAGCATGAACAAATCAAGTTTAGATGATACTTGTTCGTATCAAAAATACGCAGAAAAAATTGCAAATTTAACAACTGAATTTGAAACGAGGTTTAATGATTTTAGTTCCCTCGAAGACAAATTTTTTTTTTTGTTTTCTTCGATTTTCTCAATAAGTATTGACTCAGTACCCAGCCATATGCAAATGGAGGTGATCGAGATTCAATGCAACTCAAATTTGAAAGCAAATTTCATTGAAGTGGGCGTGCCTGAATTTTACAAATATTTACCAGCCAGGTTTGAAAATACTCGAAAATTCGCATATGAAATTATTTCCATGTTTGGTAGCACTTATCGGTGCGAGCAGTTACAGTCATGAAAGGTAATAAGTCTACTATTAGAAACCGTATTAATGATGCTCACCTTGGGTCAGCGTTGAAAGTTATCACTGCAAACAAAATTTCTCCCGAAATAGGAAAGATAATAGCAGAGAAGAGATGTCAAGTATAAGGACGTAAACATTAAATTTTTCTTGTTCTTTTCTATATAAATATATATATGTGTGTATATTATTGTATTATTCGAAATAAATCTACGTTTCTATGAATATTGATTTTTTTTTGCGGCGGCCCGCCTAAAGTTAAACCTTGTTTGTTTGGCCCAAGTGTACCTATGAGTTTGACATCCCTGCTGTACCATCTAAACAAAAATTGAAAACTTTAGCACCGCCACTATATTTTACAATGATTATTTTTCAATTTCTCAATAGAAATATTAAAAAAAAATAATATTTTGCCAATTGCACAACCTATTGGTTATTTGTATTAAATATGCACTTGTAAAAACTATTAGATTAAAAATTGCTTACCATTTTAATTATCAAGATTTAAGTTATAATACTTTAATTCTAAAATTTAGTGTGAAATTTCGGCCATTTTAGGAAAGATCAATTTCTTTATGTCTGATCTTATTTGCTTAGTTTCAACGTTAAATTAGGATCCACTTTTCATTTTGCTCTGTATTTATTTTTCTTGAAATCTTCAGTTAGATTTCGATCACCGAAAATTTCTATCAATTGTTCGTTTTTTTCGCGAGATAAAATTTTAGGTACATTTAAACAAAATGGATTTCTAATCCAAATTTTTTTCGGGAAATTCGGGGAAATATATGTTGAAATTATTTATCAATGAGAAACAATGATTTTTAATGTCGGATTATTCTTTTTTAATGATGATTCTTCTTTTATTTTCAAATTATTTTCGGTTAGAAAACTTTCTAAAAAAGGTAAAAATATTAAAATATTATTATCCAATTCTTTGAATATTAGCTCGAGTTTTTTTATCATTGCATTTATTTTATCTCTAATGATAAACAAATTAACACTTTGTAACAAAGTTAAAAACAAATTAACACATGAGCCTATATATCATAAATCTATCCATGCACGTCAGTGGTTGATAAGCCTTAAATGCAAATAAAACGTGATTGACATTTGTAGAAACTTCCAGATTCTTATGGCTGTTTCTACTCAAAGAAAAAACGAATGTACAAATTTAAGCATATTAAGTTATAACACCTCGTAAGTAAAGTGAAGTTCAAAAAACTTTGAGCTTACCACAAGAGTGTGACATAAGAAGAAAGACCTCTGGGCCGTAGATAAACCTCTGGATGAATGCAACCAGCATTATGAGGGAAGAATCATTTCACGCATTAACCTCCGCTCACACAATGGTTTTTCAGTCGTAACAGGTATAAGCCAAGTTTTGTTTCTAGGCAACCAGACCTTGTCACGTTACAAAATTTCAAAAGAACAGAAATCATATTTTGTGGTTTAAGGGCGTTTATGTACGATTTAGGGATTTTGCCAAAAAGTCCTAAGTTTTCAACTTATGGCAACGTGGTATAAGAACGGATCAATTACAAAGAAAGAAACACGAACTGACATTCAGTTCTCTGAGTCAGCTACACATTTAATCATGCGAACTTTACCTTCCTTGACTGGCCATGCTTAAACCCTGTTAAAAAGGTGTGAATGGACTTAATGATTGCTATGCCTTAAACCACATGCTATGCCTTAAACCACAAAGTCTTAAGATCAAAAAACCTTCATCTGAACGAAGCCTTAGAGGTAAAACTTCGGATCAAATAATATAGGAATTCTATGTTGAGACCTTAAGAAACATCAGCATGAGAACTGGAGGACTTTCCCTTCATTATTTGAACTTTAGAAGTCAGTAGTCAGCCTAGGTACCCTTGATGAATGTACGGCATAGAATTATGCCTTTCCTATGGTCTCTGCAGTTTAGACACAAGATGCTTGATGACGAAGTGAATAACCTGCCCAAACAGTCGCTTTTCCGATTTCTTTTAGGTGAATGAAAGTATTCATATGAGGAAAAAAACGGTAAATCCATGGATCCTCCATGTCAGCAGGGGATTATACAGGCTGTGACTGTTGTGGTTGTGGTGGCTGTGATATGTGTTTATTTGGAGAACATGGCACATGGCACCTATAAGAATACATGGCACCTATAAGAACATGACAGGTATTCATGAAAACGGATAGGTTTTCGTCTAGTCAAAAACTAAAGATTTTAATGCCTTTAATTTCGCAGTTCTAACTTGAATTGCCTATGATATTCACAACCTAAATCACCATATCTCAAAAATACGAAAAGGCATTTTGAATGCCATGCAGCGGCTGCATTTTCATACGCAAGTAAATTATGATCCATTCTGCAGAAAATATGGCTTCATTGCTTAAATTCAGTCATGAAACCAATTTCACTCCTACTCTTAAAGTCGATTTTTCTCCACTTTTACTTTCCCATGAAGAATGTAGTATCAGGGAACAATACCAATTTTTTGCACTTTAGTGTTTAAATATTTTTCGATAATTTTATTTTAGACATTATCTCATTGTTTTATGATCATGTAATAATACGGTTAAAAGAAGAACAGTTTATATCATAAGCATATTTTATAAATTTAAGTTAACTGCTTTATATTTCAAAATTGTGTGATACTGTAAATATTTGCCATGATAATGCACTCAAATAAATTTGTCAAATGCGCAGAAATGTAATAACAATGGATTTAAATCTCTTTCAGATATAACAATTTACTAAGATTTTATTCAAAATTTAATTTTTTCCCCAAGAAATGTCGTATTTAATTATATAAGAGTAAGATTCGTGATTATTATTTATTGTACACTGCTGTGGTACATAAATCTTTTGTCTCTAGCCCCTGCTCTGTTAATATATATGACTAAAATTCTAACGAATATTATAAATGCGAATGTGTGAGTTTGTTTGTGTGCTTGTTTGTTTGTTACGCTTTCACGTCTTAATTACTTAACCGATCATCATGAAATTTTCAAGAAATATTTTTGATATATTAAAAAAGATTATAGGCTATAAAATGTAACTTATTTGTTGAAACTTAAACTATGCAATAGGTTTTATAGTTTAAAATGATTGTAGTTCTATAAACATTAAATACTGAAAGTTTCATAACGATAAGTTGTAGCATTCATTATTTTAATTAACCAAATTATTTTTAGTTTGAACTTTCCTATCGAATTCTCAAAGTTTCAGTTGCTGCCCGAATTTAGCGCGAGTGAGATATTTATGCAAATCGCATATATCTGTTAGCAGTTTAAAAGGCAAGAGTTAACGAGGGGAAAGACAGAGCCTTGGATTTATCGCCGTAAGGCTGTGCGCGCAAAGATTTCCTCTGTCTACTGAAAGTTCGCCTTCATAGGCAATTTGCAATTGAAAATGAAAATTCGCATTTATTGCATTTCACTAAGAGTTAAGCTTCCCTCGCCGTCCTATTTAGAATTTAGTTAGGTATTGAATTTGTTAACACACTTTAGTTTAATATTATTTTAGTTCAGCCCAAGTAGTGGCTTACTCTCGATTTGAAGAGTTGTAAATATTAGAATAAAGGGTCACTTTTAAACCCTCCTTCTGACTTTGTAGTTTCTGCAACACTAAAGGCCTAGATTCGCTCACTGTCCTCCACATAAGGTTTCACAGTTTATGCTTACGAAGAATATCAAGAGATTGAAGGAAGAACCTTATAAAGTTAAACGATGTAAAAGTTTGTCTGTGCGCGCAGGTGCTTGGCTTAAGCCAAACAAACGTTAATTAATTGTTAATACTTTAAACTTTTTGAAATCTTGGTAATGAAAATTATTTATGTTTGTAGTGAGATATCTTAATAAATTATTTTTTTCAGTTTTTTAAATCATATTTTATTTTAGAATTTTTTTAGTAACCCCCCCCCACCAAAAAAAAACATAAGATAAGATTGCAGTGTTTGATATATCCAAATCGGATTTTAAAAATTTTGCACAATAGCGTCAATATGGATTTCTTTTTATCTCAATGAAGAAGGACAGTATTTACTGAAATTTTACTCGTAGTGTATTTTTAACTTAAAAAATAAGTAATAGTAACTAAAATTTTATCTTGATCAGGCAATAAGAAAAGAGAAAAACAGATTATCTTATTCTCTTTCCAATAGTCTTTAAAACTTATTTAAGGACATCAACGCGAGCGAAGCAGTTTATTTATAAATGAATGGAACTTTTTCCATTTTTATTATCTTAAATAATTTGCTATAGTTATTAGAAGATAATTTATTTTAAAGCCCATAATGTTATTCGTTATACCGAAAGCTCTTTCAATTTCATCCGAATTAATCGCAATTGCTCTTAAAATGCCTTAGCTCTCAAAATACTATTTAGAAACTTTAAATTCTTTATCAGCGAAGCCTCGAAAATCGTTTCCTGAAAAGGATGCAGTTTACAGTTTTAATTAACACCTTTTCTATTTTTTATCTCAAATATCATCCGCGCAAATTTTAGGATTTAATGAGGCGAAAGGTTTCAGAAGATCATTAAGCTATAGTTTTTATTTTTAATCAAATAAAAACGCACTATGATACATTTTAAGCAATTAAAATAATTTTCTTTCCAAAGCATAATTATTTCTTGGAAGGTGCAGAAAGTGTAAAAATATTTCCTAGAGCATCTTTCAAATATCCCCAAAACGTTTTTTTTTCGCAGAATGCAAGTTACTCCATTGTCACTACTTTTGTTAAAAAAATATGCAAGGCCTAGTTTGGTTTAAAAATTACTTTTGCGGGCCCAGCACGACAGATTGGCCTTCGCGGTTCAAATATTTCTAAACTTCAGTTCTTTGAAACATTGATTAATTCTTTTCTATGTTTATTTGAAATATTATAATAAGCATTAAGTTTATTGAGAAAATGTCTAAAACAGTTTCCTTCTCTTCATCATTGATTGCATGAGCTAATGACATTTTCTCTGATATTATACTGGCTCTGTTCGTATACCTTCTAATAACATTGTAAGGTATATTTCAATTTTATGGCAGTTATTTTAATTTGGAAAACTTTTCTTATCAATTCTTGTTTTCACTTACCACTGTGTTTGAATGGGTTTTTAGAGTTGCGTTGAATGCAAATGAGTAAGAAGAAGTATTTAAGAAAAGTTCAACTCAATTCGATAGATAGTGTTAGGAATCCTTAACAGTGCGTGTTTGCCTTCGGGCTAAGTCACTCTTGAAATTGCTATTCTCGGTCGTATTATTACGTGCCTATTATTCGCAGGATAGTTTAAATTAAGGACCAACTACGTTAGATACTTGTGTTTATCGTCGGCTAAGTATCCTTTAGTTTATTATAGTTTAGTTTCTTATTCCTTATTCTGACTTAAATCCCGAGTAGAGGCATTGTTGTAAGCCTGAGAAAGGGACAGACTGGTATGCTTATTTGAGTAAAATAAAGGGTATTTTAACCCTTCTCGAGACTACATTTCAGTTGTTTGAACTCAGCTATAAGTCCCTATACAATTCACCAGGTTCTTCGACGCTCATCTTAAACAAAAAGTGTGAGAAAATCTACAACATTTTCATATAATGTCTCAATTAAAACGCTGTTTTTCAAGAAGCGTAATAAAATTTTAAAACTGTTTGTGATTTTTAATTGTGATCATTAATATTTGCTAGACAGTAATTACCAGACAGTAATCAATAATAACAGAAATTGCTTTTTAAGCAATTTTGGTGCACTTTACACTGACTGACATATCTGCTTCGAAGTGTTCTGCAACAACATCGATTCACTTTTTCAAACGTTCTGCCCGTTATAGGAACCATGGAACTTTTGACGTGGGATATTATTCGAGGCTCGCAAAGCATTTTCTTGCACCTCATCCACTTGATTGAATTACTTTTTTTATTCACTTGCTTTTACATAGCTTTCTTTATCCATAGAAATTTTAAGATGTCTCAATGAGCAAAAATATTTGATGAGTAGAGTGAATGAGACAAATATACCGTGATGCTCTTCCCCAAGAATTGTAAAATGAAAAACTCATCTTCAGAAATCTGGTGAATAATCTTTCGACAATCTTCATTAACAGCCTTTCGTACTTTCTGAAGGTTTTTCTCATTTTTGATCGTCAATGGATGCCCAAGTCGTAGCAGTCTTCATACAAAATGCTGCCATTTTCCAATCCAGAAAACAATTCGCACTTCGGGGATTTACTCAAAAAGACGTCCTTAACGGCTTACTGAGCTTAAGAACGATCTCAGCAGCTTCCCTCTTTTAGAAAAATAATTTATGCACACTTTTTGTTCTTTGTGGTCGCGTTTCTCAAAACTAGCAGGACGCCGCGAGCAGGATCACTCACAAGTTACGAGGGTTACTATTTGTTTTCAGGCTTAATAATGAAAAAAGAAACGTTTATGATTGAAACTGGTTTTATTGTTTTTCAGAATTTTTTCCATGAAGATCAATACACTTTTGCATGCGTCTGAAACAATTTTTTGGAGCACTTTTTCTACTCCGAGTGAGGTAGCTCCAAAACATGCGTTTTGAATACATCAACCTCTTCTTCGGACATCGAAAATTGTTGACCACGTAATTTATTTTTGATGTGCGGGAATGAAAAAAATGTCATTGGGTGCCAATTCGCACTGTACGGCGGATGACCCATCAATTCGATGTTTTGACTCGTCAAAACGTTCTTTGTTTGAACCGATCTGTGAGAGCTCATATTGTCTTAATGCAGAATCATTCTCTTCATCTTCCGCTTTTTTCGAATTTCTTAGATGACTTCTGGCGAACAAATGGTTATGCACCATTCAGAATAGACCATCCTGCATTGCTCTAATGCCACTGTCATCGCATGACCGGTAATGCCGAAGAAACAGGTAGCCATTTGCTTCAATGTGCTTTTTTTCTCCAACAACTTTTTTTGGATTTGGGTCGTCGGGGAAGACCCTACAATAATGCTGTTTTGTTTCCGGTTCATATGCATGGATCCATGATTCATCACCTGTGTAAATGTTATACACAGCCTTTGATGCACCTTGAACGTATTTTTCCAACATTTCCTTGCACCAATCGACATGAGCCCTCTTTTGAGCGTTTGTCAGATTATGCCGGATACAACTCGAAAAAATCTGTTTTACGGCCAATTGTTCATGTAATATCTTATTGACGCTTGTCATACTAATGCCCAAAGATGCCTCAATCTCACGGTATGTCAAGCGATGATCTTGCTCTATCAGTTTACACATGTCATCGATATTTTCTGGCCGAACAACCGATTTTGGAAGACCTACACGGAATTCGTCCTGGAGCAAACGTCGACCAAATTGAATTCGTTATACCAGTTTTTACAGTGCGGTGGGGAGCTGCTTTATCGCTGTATAGAGAATTAAGTTCATCAAAGCACTCTTATCTTGGTAATCTACGTCGAAGGTTATGAAAAATAATGTCACGAAAATGTTCGTGAATCAGTTCCATTTTTAGCCCGATTTGAATTTTTCAATTTACTGTAAACAACACAAATCACTCTAAAATTGCAAAACTTTCTGAAAACGTTATAGTTAAAATATCAAACTTTCTACTGGAATCATCTGCGGTCACCTAGCACTTATACTGTTGCCAAGACCAGAAATATAAATAGCAAACTTCGTAACACAGAGGAGACACTGCTTTACTCAGTCTGATGCCACTGGGAAGGACATCGCGAAGTATTTCAAGATAACAAGTCCTCTGGCTGGATCCATAACTACGAAATGTTTAATTGCGTAATTATGTTCCCCTACATATTTTCAAAACATTTCATTTGCTTTTTAGCATTAAAAGAATTTTAAACATCTTTAAGTGATTTGGATTTGCCATCATATTCATTATCATCCATACAAGATGATTTCCAAACTTTACCAGAGATTTCATAGTTAATTCTTGTATTTTACATTTCATGCTTGAGACTTTTTAAACTTTTTGCATATTCAGATTTCGAAAATTTTCCCATTGTGATTGTTTTCTTTTAAAATTTAATTTAAAGGGCTCTATCATAGCGTTGTTATTTACTTTTTAAATTTATTTAAATCATGAAAAGAGTGCTAAAAACTCGTTATTCTAAGAAACTGCTGATAATTAATTTTCTTAGGAAATTTGCATTTTCTCTTGCGTCTGAACAATTCTAAACAGGTGAAACATTCAGGGAAACAGGTGAATATAATTTTGCAGTAGAAGCTAAGAAATGTGTGAAGACTGTGTGTCCTCTCGATATGCCTATCCCGGGATGAGTTATTGATATGGCCATTAGCCATGATTTTTTCTAGCTATGCGGCTATATGATGCATGACATCCTGACATGGAATATGGCTGTCGAAGACTAGAATGAGAATAGAAATTTAATAGTTTCCCGGACCGCATGCGAAATTACGCACAGAGCTGCAGCTAAGAAACTGCCGAAATAATGCAATGGCCAAGTAGACCGTACTCGTGTAATGCACCAATTTATACCAGTCCACCTTATGTTTACTCAGCACACTCATAATCTAGCATGCGGTGTTCATCTATTTTGTAAAGCTCATTGAAAGCACATCCATTAAAATCCTTTTTTTCATTTACATAAAGTACGCTTCTTTGGCAGACAACCACGTTTTCTTCTACGTATTATTCTCAACAAAACTAAAAACGAAACAACAAATTATAAACTGAAATTAATTAAAATTTTCTGGTTTGAACATTAAATTACAAACTACTTTTGAAGAGCTCGAACAATAGTAAACCAATGATAATTTATTTACCCAGTAAGATATTTTTTAATTGATTTCAAGTTGTAATAAATTATTCAAACTTTTCTTTACGTTACTGGCAGAAGGAAGAAGCAGTATTTTCTAAATGACATTTAAAGGGAATCTAAAAATATAAAAGGCAGAGGCACTAAACTGCAATCTGAAACTTTCAAGTAAAACATTTACATACATCTGCAGGAAAGTAAACAAGACCGACTGTAATATATCGAGACATCAGTTTCAAGCATGTCTGGATCTGTCGGCAGTTAGCGAATGCAATTCAAAGATGTTGATATTGGTAAATAAAGAAAAAAAACACTGAGTATGTCGGTACGACACCGCTTAAGGTTAAGTGTCGATTATAAATGAACAAAAAATTCATACTTTGGTTACTCTCAGGGTTTTTGACATAATGTTACACTGGAATAGACTTTGAATAAAATCATACAAATCTTTTAGAACGAACGGATTTGTCCTTTACATTCATAAGCAAAAACAAAAATAAAAAAAAATCGGTATCTTCAAAATCAATAAGGTTTTATTCAAAATCTACATCAGTGTAAAGTGTTTTCTCTCTTATTTCATATTTTGATATTATTTCTTATCCAGTTAGATTATAAATGCCTATAATTTAATTTTTGTCATTTTTAAAGCATACATTACGTTGAGTAAACACTATGCTTCCGACGTTCATCGTTTAAGAAACCTCTCAAGTGTTATCATTCCTCGAAACATCAATTTATCTTCAACATCACCTACAAATAACCAATCCTCAATATTTTCATTCGAGGTGGTACAATACTTTATTTTATTTTTTCAAATTAGAACTCCATTTTTGAGCAAAGTGAGCGCTTTAAAAGCACTAAACTTACTTCTTAATAATTTGTATCTTTTTAATTATTTTTAATAATGTATATATTTTATAACACATTCAACTCATAATTTTTTGGAACATTTGTACCATTACTGCAATTAACAAAGGTGTTTCTATGTACCATGTACTTATGCGCGAAATAGTCGTTTGAATACCACCTAATAACGAGTTTTTCCCTTTTACATTTTAAAATATTTTTGCATTTTATAGTTTCTTTCTTTTGATTTATTTATGTGTTTGACTAACGCAATATACAAACGAAACTTTTGTAAATATGTGGGAAAAAATATTTGGAAAAATTTTAATAAGAAATACTATAGAATAAATATCTCTTCGGAATATATCAACTGTTGAGAAAAAAAAATATACACATACCTATTACAGCTATGACTTAGCGAAAATAATTATCAGATTTCTAGCAGATGATTTTTACGGACCTTAACAGCAAACAATGGCGCTTTTCTTTTTCTCGTTTGAATGTTTCATATTTCTGCTTTGTAAAGAGATTGAAAAGTTATCAAATGCTCGGTCTCAGCTTATTCTTCAACTTTGTTAAAGCAAGTAACTCTTTCTTTATCAACAACACAAAACAAATTTATTCCGCTTTTATATCTATAGTTCATACATAATTTTCTCTTTAATTCTGTACTTGGGAAAGCATGGTGTTACATTTCTGAACTCCAATTATCAAGTCTAATCAAAAATGTTTAATCATTAATTATTTTACACAACAATTTTAGTTAAAATTGTAGAGTCAGCATTTATATAGGTATTATATTAAGTTATTCTAAAAATTATTTTTTCTGACAGTAGCTCATAAATGTACAGAGTCTCGTATTTTCGTTAAGCATAAACTAACGAGCTTTCAAAAGACTATCTGAGGTCTTATCCCCAGGTCTTGAAAACAACAGACAAGCCAGAAGAAGGGTATAAAGAAACTTGTATTCAATCACATATAGTTCAACAGACGGCCCCACTTAGGCTTACATAAGCTGACACTTCTGGCTTAACTCAAACAGGTAATGCTGAACCTAAAATAAAGTGTAATTTAACTGCGATCAGTTTCTTTAAAGCATTCATGCATGACCAACTGTTGCACGAAATGGTCTGTTTTGAAACATGATTGACTTGAAGCACACTGTAGGAACTGACGGTTAAAATTATCACGTAAAACCGAATGCACTCGGATTCGTGAAAAGTTCAAAGGTGTCTCAGTTTCATTATAGCCTCAGGATTCTAATGGCACACTGGATAATCCAAGCTTCTAGAAAGGCTCAGATTTGTAAATGCGGGAAAAAGCAAGCTTAATGGCACACAACGCCACAGAAACAAATCACTAATAAGTAACAAAGTGGCCTTCAAGCAGGCATAACGCGCTCTAAAATCACTTTAATATCACCTTTGATCTTGGTTGGTTTGGGTAGACCTTTAGCGGGTTCCACTTTTACTGCCTGTCTTGAAGGTGTGCTCTGAGGCGTTGGTTAGTGAGTTCGAAGGCGAAACATTGCCACGCTATAAAGGTGAAGCAAAAGCATGTACTTACTGTACGTAATTTGGTGGAAGTAAAAATTTGGTAGAATAAGCCGTTCGAGCTGAATTTACATCTGACGTGAAGATGGAGTTTGGTTCGTCGGAGCTAGTCGCGTGAGTGGTCACCTTCCCAAATACTGAACCCAAGAGATGTATCTTGATAGAAACGAAACATGATAATCATGTAAGTTTGAAAAACGGTGTTCTTGAAGTCTTTTGAGTGATCAGCAGGTACTTCTGTAAATTAAATAACTTATTCAGCATATTATACTTTTTCAGCAAATTTCATAATCATGGCAGCATTGAATCCAGCGGCGAACTTCTCAGCTGTGGATCTTGTTGCGCTGTCTTCTCGATATGTGTAATGATGCTTCTAAGAAAACTGTTAATTTTCTTATCTTGTAACCAGGAATGGGCTTCATCTGGGGGAGGTTGGAGTTTTTCTTCAGTTTGTCACTGTCCAGGGTCTTCGGAATATTTTCCTTTTCAGCAGCGCTTAGTTTCTAAAATTAAAACTGCCGGAGGCCTGTGGGAGACTGTGAGGAACGACAGAAAAAAATAAATAAAATAAAATAAATAAAAATTAAAATTAACTAATAATTAAATTTTAATTAAGAGAAATGTAGAGAGATAAAGAGAAATCTAATAAATTATTTTTAAATAATTAAACAGAAAAAAAATATCGGACCTTCGCTTATTTAGGGCATCGGCTAGAATTAAAATTCCACTTGCATGCAAAGAAGCAGTTCAGCCGATCTCCGTCTGAGTTAAAGCCCTGATTATGCATATAATGTGCTATTCCAAAGTATGATATATACCGTTTTTTTTCTCCAGCGCACCAAGAAAAAACGATAAAACGATTAAAGCTCTACTAAAGAGAATAGTGAGAATTCTAGAAACTCTGTGAAGATATGGACGGAAGTTTAACGGGAAAATGTAGCTTTGAAAATAAAGAGGGAGGAGTTCAAAGCTTTCTGATCGCGATGCCCTGTCGATATAATTCTAGCCGTCAAGCAGAAATTTTCCTTGAATACAATTCGGTAACAACGGAAGAATAAATCTAAGACTTCTCTGTATAAGTGACAGCAATGGTTCTCCCGTTTGATTACACCATTCATAAAGTCTACAGGAGCTCTGAAGTAGAGAGTGACTAACGTGGAACGTGCACAACCAAGGTATCATTTTTAGTACTTTGGGGAATACAAAATTTACTGCCCTTATAAATTTATTGAACATCCTGGAGAATAAACCTTTGGCATATTGATAATGTCATTTTTTTATTCTAACCAACTATTTTTAGTTTTCCTTTCCTTTCCCTCCTGGTTTCAGTTTCTTGACTTAGTGTAAATTTTTTATGACGTAGATGCAAATTCTAAACATGTTTCGGAAGCAGTATTTTAAGCTGCGTTTCAAGAGTTCGAAAAGAGTAGTAGCGGACTTAGTTCCGAGTTTTATGCTGCGTGTTTGAAATTAGCTCTCTAACCGGTATTAGACACCTTTCAGTTTATACTGATATTTACTGTGTGCAGCCGATTCAGCATCAGTTTAGTTAAAGGAGCAAATCGTTAGACATCTTAACTTGTGCTCGTTAGACATCTTAATTAGTGATTTGTTACATTATTAATTTTTTTAATTTAAGCAGCCATAAGCGGCGGTGAATTGTGAGCACGAAATGCGCGCATCTATTTTAATTTAGTTTAAATAAAAAGGTTATTTAAAACCTTTCTTCTGTAGTATTTATTCTTAAAGACATAGCGAGAATTCGCTACTTCGTCTTCAACGTAGAATCAGAGTTGTATGTTCCCTAAAAGTACACGTAGACTCCACAATATAATTGGGGGGGGGCTTTTCTTTCCTTAAAAGTCCAGCGTTTGTGCAAGGCTTGAGTGCGAGGGATAGATAAGTTTGCATTCAGAAGTTAGAATTGACTTTTAAGGCGTGTTTACTATTAAAACATTAACCATGTTTTTTTAACCAATTTTTAAACCATGTTTTCTATTTATCTGCTAAAATTGTGGTTCACTTACATACAAGAAATACTGGAGCCCTTTTATTTAGGGCTTCGGCGCGCTGCTGCTGAAATTATAATTTATCTCGAAAACTGATAAATACCGGAGCCGGGTTCCGGCGCAATTTGAGCTCTTCTTTTCGGTTTCAGCAAAGCTGAGGAGTTTCGGAAATTCTTCTAGGAAAAGGAGAGGGGCCGCAGGTTTCTGAAGTGTACCCTTTTTCTAAAATTTCTTCTTGTAGGCGATGCAACCTCGGTAGCTGCTTTCGTGAGCTTCGTTTAATATCACCTAAAATCACCTCCGCTTAAATAGCACTTCTTTCTACCTTAATTTGAATACACGTGCGCTACCTGATTAGCATTCTGGCAGGAAAGCGTGGGTGAAAACGGGAATGAAATTAAAGTTGCTTTAACTAAACTTTAACTGTTAGTCAAAATAAATAAGTAAATCCTCAGAAATGCAATCTTCGTAATTGTTATATAATACATAATTAATTAAATGAGCGATAAGGAAAATTAATTTATAATAAATCTCTTCAACTATTTATCAGTTCTTTTAATAAATTTCACCAAACTAGCTTTTTATGTATTTCATTCCTTCGAAGATTCATTATATACTAGCAGAAATTCTTTTTTCTATCAACAGATTTTGGAAATATATATTAGTCAGGTATATATGTATTTATATGCAGCTAGAATTCTATTCAATACTTCCAATGCGAAGACAGGATTTCGCTGACATGTTGCACTGCACCTATCAAGTTCTTATTCGAGACAACTATTGATCTACACATAATAGATTTCTGTATCAGAAAATGGAAATGTATTCAGTGCTTCCAGAAATATCTCTTTCGAGGAAATTCACAAATATTTCTTTCAGTTCGTTTGATATTACTAAAATAATTGAAAACATGAAGCCAGGCGTGGGAAGACAGAAAGTAAACAAACAAGGAATTCGAAAGAGATAGCAAACAACCGAATTTTATCTCTCCATGCTGCCTTCAATAAAAATATTATTGGGCAAAACTTTATACTAGGTAAATAGCAACACGAAACAAATACTTATGATATGTAAAACTTTTCTTCTTCTAAATGTAATGCATAAAACATACACGAGACTTTCAATAGGAAATAAAGTTTTGGCTTGAAAAAAAAATGCCTTAAGATGTAATAAATGGATTTTGAAGCCAATATTTCTATGAAACAAGATGAAAGGAAAAAGAAATTGAAGCTGCCTTTTTATTTGGAGTTCCACATCTGCAGTAGTAAAAACAAAATAATTCTTAAAATGTGGCGAGACTTTTTGACTCCTTTATCTACACTAGAGATAAGAACAATAAAAAAACTCTGGACCTTTGATTACAACATGCATTTTATGTGTTTTTCGGTCGATTTTGACTCTTTTCAGCATTGCATAGCAGAATAAAAGTTGTCTAATAATCCGTGCTAGAACTTTATTCGAGATCCTTCTTAAGGACGCAACTTATATTTAAATGTTGAGCATTGTAACATAATTCTCCATCAAAATACAAGAAGTACACGTAAGCTGTCAAGGAGATTTATACAGCGATACATGTCATGAACAAAATTTTAAATGCATGAAAAGATATTTTATGCAGATAAACCAGTTTTTAAAACCAAAAGTTATTCAAATATTTATTTGAGAAAAAATATCAGTTTAATTGTTACCTCTGGCTGTTAACGTGCTACAAACTGATAGTTTGAAATGCGTTTATGCTATTTTGATACCGAATTATGTGTCCTTTTGCTTTTTTTCTGATTTCAGCTATTAATTTTGATTAAAAAAATTGTCGATTACCAATTAGCATTTATTCTTTTGCGATCCTCCAAAGCAATGACATGGAGTAGATTTACCAAAAAACGTAGCGATGAGTTTCTTTGAAGCGCTTTATGCATGAGCAACTATTGCAGGAAATGGTTCGTTTTGAAACATGATTGACTTGAAGCATATTGTAGTAACTGAAGGTTAAAATGATAATGTAAAACTGAATGCACTTGGATCCTGGAAAAGTTCAAACGTGCTTCAGTTTATTATAGCCTCAGCATCTTAAATTAT
This sequence comes from Stegodyphus mimosarum, assembly GCA_000611955.2. Classification (NCBI taxonomy): domain Eukaryota; kingdom Metazoa; phylum Arthropoda; class Arachnida; order Araneae; family Eresidae; genus Stegodyphus; species Stegodyphus mimosarum. Next base: position 66,018 of record KK119055.1, on the reverse strand, counting down.
TATTTGCCATACTGCACTAGTGTTTTCAGCCGCAATACTTTTCATCAACACTTACGAAATTCTTTATTTAAACTGTTACCTCTTACCATAGGATTCTTAAAAGAAATTATGCATTGCTTCTTTGGATGATGTTTTATCACCAAAATGTGAATTTATTTTAATTTTGGGGAATTAAAATTACTGGATTAGTATTTTAATTGGAAGAGAAACATGAGACTATAAAGTTAATATAACTACCTTACTATAACTACCTGAAAAGTAACCTCAGTTTGGAATAGATTTTGAATAAAACTCGTTGAATTCAACGGCATGAGAAGCATCATACGCCTCTGAAGGTGTTCTCTCTTCCACCAGTGGGAAAGGCGTTCACATCTGATCAATATGCACTTCACACTTGTGCTGTTCAAGTTTCAGTTTCTGACACCCCAAAAATCAGCGTTTAGCATGAGTTCTGGTTGTTAATGGCTTAGCTATAGCTACATTAACCTGAATATTAACCCTGTGAAATTCTAGATAGGTACTTTTTGTAGAAAATTGTGCAGTCCGCGAAATATTAAATTTTGCTACAGTTTGAGTAGTTGTTTGAAGTTTCTTGGTTAAAATCTTTTTAATACTCTAGCATCTTTTTTAAATAACTTGCTTTTACCTAGAAAATTATTTTCACTAGACGAATATCTTAGTAATTCTAGACAGACGGACATCAACCTCGATATTGTGATTTCAGGAACATACAAAAGACTCTCTGTTTTGGTAAGAGATATAGAAGCCAGATGGTCACCAAGCAGAAATGAGGGAAAACTTAATGCTCAACATCTATTGATAAAATTCAAAATCAGTTTCGATTCCGAAACGGAAGTGTATGAACTGGCCGAAATTTGAGTACATATGTCTACCAATTTCTTCAGCTTCATTATTCAATCGTTATAAGTCCGTCTGTCATATATGAGTCTGATACGAAGCATTTTATAAAGAATATAATGCTGCCTACGTAAAACATACATCTAAGTTGAGATACAATGAAGGAAACAAATAATATTGTTATGTGCGTACGGGTTCGTTATATATTGAATGCGCAAGTCGTTAAAAAGTTAACAAAAATTTATTCTTCCACAACAAATAAATTAAAATGCTGAAATATTTCTTCACAGATCTTCGCACAATATCACAATATCTCAAACGTTTAGCAAAAACTCAATTCAAAACAGATAAAATAGTTCTATCTCACAGCGAAATCGCTACAATCAATACAGCATTAAGTAAACAAACAGCAGTCGCTTTTTACAGCTACAAGTATAACAGCAACAACAACAACTAACTGAGATGAGCTGTTTCACCTCGGCTTTTATAAGCTTTTTTTAATTATCAGTAGAACAATCTCGATTTTTCTAGATTTTTCTGGATGGCAACAGTAATTACGAGATATTTATTTATTAAGCATTAAATGCACGCGCTCTTTTATTTTTATTGCTATTTTTTTTTTGACGTAGCTTTCTCTTCAAAAATCGTCTGCGTTGCTAAGGCAACATGAAGCAAATCTAATTACAATTCTAAATAAATAGCCAAATAAATGTGAAATTCGTAACATTATCAGTTAGTATTTTCTTTAATCCGTCTGTATTGCTAATTTATTAGTTCTAATTGAAATTCGTAACAGATTAGATTCTGTATTATTCCTGTCGCTGATTAGATTCTGTCGTAGTATTAGATTCCTGTCGTTTCGTGTATTAGATTCCTGTCGCTGAGCTCGTAGAGACGAGACGGGAATTTTTTGCGCTTTTCCCCATCTTGGATTACTTTGGATTACATTGGTCTTTTCCTTTCTTTGGATTTGCCTATTGCTGCTACACAATTGGAGTCGTGCTTTCTCAGGCAACTGTGGATAGTACCTCTACTAATGGGTAAGTTTATTCCTTGATTTTAGCGTGGCTTAACTGTTATCTGTAATAGTTCAGGCATGGCGGAATTAGAGGATTACAACCAGACCCTACAAAGCTCGTACCAGTTGGTACAAAATTTATGTAATGAATTTAAAATTACAAATGAAAGCGATTTAGACACCATTAAGGTGCTAGAAAAGCTTAAGATCATCTCAATTGAAAGGCATAACAGCTTAATTTCTCAGGCCCCATCTGATGAGGTAAACACTGCGTTAAAAAACACAGAAGAATGCATAGCGGCTATAACAATAGTTATGGATCAAGAAAAGCTTAAAGCTAACAATGAAACTAGACAAAATTCCACAAATGAATGGATTAAAAAACCAAAGAGCACTCCCCCAGTAAAAATGTCGAACGATAGTAATAATAAACCTAAGGAAAGTGTATCTCCCAAGAGTACGCCCAAAAAGAATAAAATAAAGGACACTGCATTACGCACTCCATTAAACAAAAATAGAAAAAAGAATATCACCACTGATTCAGAGGGATTTAAATCCCCAATAAAGACACACAAACGTACTATCTCTCAAACCGAGGATAGCTCTCCAAAACTTAATAATAAATTCACCAATCTTCCCTCGGAAGATAATATGGAGCAAGATCAATCTGACGTTGAATTTATTACTCCAAAGAAAACAGCTTCCCATATTCCACCTATTGTGCTGGAGGATTTTGCCTCCGATTGGGACAAGCTTAAGGAGGAAATTGAAGATCTAGGAATAAAAATTAAGGGAAACCTGACAGGTGACACCCTCAAAATTAAACTGTTCGACCCTAATCATTATAGGACAGTAACAAAGCTACTAACGGAAAGAGGAGTTCCGTTCCATACATATAGAATAAACTCGGAAAAGCCTATTAAAGCGGTAATCAAAAAACTACCGAAAACAGCGAATATTGAATTAATTAAAAGAGATCTAGAAGCACTGGATATACCAGTTACCCGAATTAAACAACTTACCAAATTTGAGGATGGTACGGTTAAAAATCTACCGTTATTTCTAGTAGAAACGAAAAGAGGACATCAAAATAGTAAGAAGATTTTCGGCCTAAAATCCCTCAGGGGTTTAGATATCGTGGTTAGAAGTTATAAATCTCGACCTGGACCCGTCCAGTGTCATCGATGCCAGCGTTATGGGCACATTAGAGAATTGTGCAAATATAAACCAAGATGTCAGAAGTGTGCTGGACCACACGAAGGTTTCGAATGCACCCAAAAAAAGGGAGAACACCTACCTATATGCGCCTTGTGTGGTGAAAATCACGTTTCGTCATATCGAGGATGTATTTATCACCCTGACAATATTCCTAAAAGAGCTCCGATGGCTAAAAAAGGACCTAGTAGTGCACAAGATAACTTGCAAACCAAATCCCCAAGCAGAATTTCCAAGAATAAAAATGATAAGAATATTACAGAAAAGAACACTGAATTCAAAATAAATCCCAAATCATCGTCAAATAATGAATTCAAACTTAATCAAAATGACTTTCCTGCACTACCCAGTAAGAAACCCTCAGCTCCACCCACTGACACTAAGGAACCACTGGCCCCGCCTACTCAGAAAACATCTCAACGCGTTCCTGCTGCTGAAGCTCTGCCTGCAGAAAAACAGAAGTCGGAACTTGGATTCTTTGACTGGCTTAAGCGTCAAATTGGAAAATTCAAGGAATATTTTACACAATTTAAAGAGGCCAAAAACCTATTCTCCAAAATGGAAATAGCTATGGCAGCTATCGAATATTTTACAAGTATCGATTATGAGTTTTAGACTCATGAACAATATTCAGAATATAAATGCAACTAGTAAAAGTTTCCTAAGGGTATCCTTCTTCAATGCAAACAGTGTAAGAAATCAACTTCACGAAATCAACCAGTATTTAGAAAAATATCAAATTGACATTTTAATGCTTAATGAAACTCACTTAAAAGCATGCGACAAGTTCAAAATCCCTGGATATGTTACCATCAGAACTGATCGTATCAGAAATAGATGCGGAGGCACTGCTATCCTAATTAAATCACATATAAAATTTAATAAATTTTCTTTCAATCTTAATAGCCTAATTGAAGTCACGGCTGCAATCATCTACAGTAAATTAAATGAGGCCTACTTGTTTATTTCCATTTATAATCCACCTCACAATATCATCACGGAAAGAGATATGGACACTCTATTTGCTCAGAATTATCCCACTATTATGGCTGGAGATTTAAACGCCAAACATGTACACTGGAATCCTACAAGTAATAACGCAAATGGAACTATCTTGTACAACTATGTAATCAAAAATGATATTAACTTAATAGCTCCTTCCTCGCCTACAAGATATCATTTTACCGGATCGGGAGCAGTCATTGATCTTCTCCTTACCAAAAATATTCCTAATACTCCATTCCTAGAAGTCAAAAATGAACTCTCTTCAGATCATTTTCCCATAAACTTCGATTTTTATGGCTTTTACCCACCACTTCCCGTTTCTAAAACCAAAACTGACTGGATTAAGTTCAAAAGCATGTTAAGATCGCATGTTGGAAAGGAAAGTTACTCTCATTGCTCTGATATTGAAGAAGAAATCTATCTACTGACTAACAGAATTCATACTGCCATTCAAAAATCCTCTTATCAAAGTAAACCCAGAAACTATCTCACTCTTCCTAAAGCAATTTTGGATCTTATTAAACTCAGAAATAAAACCAGAAAAATCTGGAAGCTTACGCTTAACCCTCGTGTTAAAAGCAATCTCAACTATCTAAATAGAAAGATCAAGAATGATATAAGTGAATTCAAATCAGAGAAGTGGGACTATCTTTTAGAAAACATGGAGATACAGTCAAATACAGTCTGGAAAATTGCTAAGTCCCTAAAAACCAATGCATCCAATCAGATTCACTCAATCACTCATATGGGTACTATACTCCAATCAGAAAGAGATATTGCTAATGCCATGGCGGACGTCGTAGAGCGCTCATTCCAGAAGCCTGCAAACACTGATGAAGATACTGAAAACTTAGTAAATTTCACTAATAATAGCATTAAAAACAATAATAACCTCAGTAATTTTCCTCCTACCTCTCTTAGAGAACTCAAGAATGTTATTAAACACCTTAAAAAGAGAAAAGCCAAAGGATATGACCAAATTAGTAACGAAGCCATTCAAGCCCTTCCAAATAACTGCCTTCAAGTCATTTGCAATATTTTTAACGCTTGCCTACAACTTGCTTACTTCCCGTCTCAATGGAAACACTCTATAATTATCACGATTCTTAAACCTGGAAAAAACCCCTCTGATCCTAATAGTTATCGCCCGATTAGTCTTCTCCCTGCAATGGGGAAGTTATTTGAGAGAATCATAAGCATCAGATTAACTGATCACATGGAAAAATTTAACTTAATTGAAAATCTGCAATTTGGATTTCGTAGGGGACATAGCACTACTCACCAAGTTCTAAACCTTATTGAATTAATTACCACTGCATTTAACAAAAAGAATGCTATGGCGGCCTGCTTCTTGGACTTCGAGAAGGCTTTCGACAGAGTATGGCACGATGGTCTTATTCATAAACTCACAAACTTCATGCTCCCACATGGCTTTATCAAACTCTCACAATCTTACCTTAAAAGAAGATCTTTCCAGATAAAATGTGGTGACACTCTCTCTTCTAAACGTATTATTTTCAGTGGAGTCCCCCAAGGAAGTGTCCTTGGCCCAATATTTTTTAACATATATATCAATGATATGCCGCAACCATTTAACTCCAAAGTACTCAAATTCGCAGATGACACTGTCGCTCTTGTTGAATCCAGAAATCCGCAAAATGCAATTAACAACCTACAGCTCAGCATCAATATCATCTCAAAATGGTGTCATCAATGGAAAATTAATCTAAACCCTGGTAAATGTTCAGTAATTCTGTTTCGAAGATATAAAACCCTAATGAGGGTTAACACAGATATCAAGATCAATGAGAGTATTATTAACAACCCAAACTCATACAAATATCTAGGTGTCATCATTGATAAAAACCTGAACTTCAAAGAACATATTTCCTACATTTTGAACAAAGCAAATGCTGCCTTCTATTCAATTTATCCCATAATCGGAAGAAAGTCAAAATTAAACATCAAAATCAAGAAGATGCTTTATATTTCCCTTATTCGGCCAATTCTACTGTATGCATGCCCTGCATGGGCAATAGCTAACAAAACTGAACGTAAAAAATTAGATGTTCTACAAAATAAGATCCTCCGCTCTGTGGTAAATGCTCCGTGGTTTGTGAGAAACTCACAAATTCACAGTGACTTGAAAATCTTGCCATTGCAATCACAAATTCTGTGCACTGCGCATAAATTTTTCGAAAGCATGCATAACTCTGAATATTTCACACTCCGAGAGATTGTAAATTACGATCCAGTTATTGAACAAACGGTGAAACGTCCTCGGACAATTCATCATAACGCTAGATGGTAAAGAACGCTGTACATATGTATATATTCTCACTGTATTCAAGAAATATGTATTAATCAAGAATTCATTCCGATCTATGTACACGTACTGTGCCTGGCACTGTATGAACTTTGTATGAACTTTGTATCATAGATTTTTCTATTATTTTATTCACTTTATTCAGTTTGAAATCTGTTTGTTTTGATTTTGCTACGAACTTTGTTCATCCATCTATGGACGACGCTGATTGCCTCTGCCACTCACGTGACTACTTCTCTCGGAAAAAGTGACTTTTTACCTAATTATTTAAATATACTGTACTTTACATCCTATTTTGTATTTTTCTCAACTGTAGTACCTTGTCCAACTACGTTATATACAAGAATTACACTGTTATCGCTTATAGTTTGCTCTCAGTAACCAAAATAGTGCAACTATCTGCATACTGATCATGTGACCTCGCTCAGCCAATAGGACTATGCTCTGAGCTCTATGACTTTAGCATTGTACGACGAACTCTTGAGTTATTAGTATTCAGATAAATCGTAGAACTGAAGCTGTGTGCTGCTGTTCTCCATGAAGAAAATCTCCTCATTCTACTATTTACTGCCTGGAGTTGCCATGTCACCTATGATTCCTTGCCACTGCCAATGCCTAACTATACTGATATCAAAGCCATGCTGGGAAGGAATAAACTCCTAAACAGCTATGCTTTTAAATTTTATCTTTTAGCTTTCAATTATTGCTATCTTTTAGCCATTATTTGCTTTCTTATGCCTAGTTTACTGCAATTTGCCATGTATTTGCCTTAATCCTGATAAAATAGCCATTATAATTGCCATAATATCATCTAATTCATAAAATTCTTCCTGTTTCACCCGATTAGGGTGTTGATGCACAGAGCATCATCTCTTTTTGGCAATCAGCCTAAGGTTAATAGATTAGTAAAGACTCCAAGAAGTCGATGCTAATATTGAACTAATTGAAATGAAAAATGAAAATTCGTAACAATATTCTTTTAACTTACGAGTGAGTGAATAATGCCAATGAATCAAAAAATCGACACGAAGTGGATAGGCGTTTTCGTGGTTTCTCCAAATGTAATGTGGATATGGTCCAGTTTACCTTAGAGAGTTTTCAAAGACCTCCCTTCCCTTAAACTGATAGATCTACTTACTGTACTTTGCCAATACAAGACATTTTCAACTTAAACGTTAAGAGATAATCTATAAATTATTTCAAAAGCTTTCTTGTTATCATGATGCGCATATTAAAACAGGTATATATTTCAAAACTATGTATCTAATTAATCTTACATTCTAGCCAATACAGTATTTTTAGAAATATAAATGTTTCCCGTATGACTCATGAAATTACTATTAACATGTATTCATAAAGAGCATGCCTGTTAATAATGAAATTACTTACTTTTTCAGATTAGATATAAATCGGAAAGCTCAATATATATTAATAAGTGCAAAAAAATTCCGATTTTTCTATTTATTAATATTTATTGTATATTATAATTCTCTTATCTTTTAGAATATGCTTATAAATTATGTGATGTGAATAACGTGTATATAAATTAATTACGTCAGATGTATATTAAATATCAAATTCCTGTGCAGAAATAATGTAATACTTAATTAAAAAGTATATCACTAGTTTCTTTAATTAATAAATTCCCCTGGAATTGCAGCTAAATTAAACTACGTCTACATCTTCCTACTACAGAAAACGTCAAGCATTCCATTCTTCTTAATTAAGCCTCTGCAAAGAATTTTTCTTCATTCTTTTAGTTATAATGAATCATTACAACAATCACGACGGAAGAAATGGAGAAAATTTACGAGGAATGGATAAAAATAATGCGTTTCCATTTCAGTCGTCGTCCAACGTGTTACGTGCTTAGAAGCTTTTTATTGATATAAAAATAAAAAATATCAATAGTATTTTTATTGATATAAAAATACTATTGATATTCGGATTTTGACTAGTTGGCAGGTTACACCGAAATGCGCTTTCGCTTACTGGCGATTATGATTTTCCTTGGATATGTTTATGGACGCTCCTTGTTTCGGCGCAGGTAGAAAAAGAGAGCACCGAATTGTGATTTATGTTTATATGTAAGTTACGACAAGGCTTTCTGGGATTATTGAGATAAGATATGTCTTCAATGTTGCCACTTCAGAGAAAATACCTATATTCTTAATGAATTAGAAATTTTTAAGACAGGTAAAATAAAATTTGATATCGCTATAATATTTTTGGTAAATATTTGCATTTATATGTTAGCAATTTGACTTTTATGCACATGTACCTTTCTGTGCCTGAGTCTTTCTCATTTTTGTTTACTTATTTACTCGTTTAATACTTTTTATACAACGTTTTTATATTATTTACTTAACATAGTGGCTATTTACTGCATTTATAATTTTTCGTGATAATGTTGCTGTTTCGTCGGGGTTGAAATTGTTAGGATGACTCTAGTTTCTGGTAGAATTGTCGTTATGGGCAAAACTCTTCCTTACAAATCCTTGGCGGTGTTTGGTGATTTCCGACCAGCTTAGGAGTGATATTTTTCAAAAGTTTCACAAATCTGACCTCTTCACAAAATTTAAATATGAGGCTACATTAGGGTATGGAGTTACTTTAAAGCTGGGAAGTTATTTCAGAGTTGTGATTTCAGTTTAAATCTGCGGGCCTGTTTTTCTAAGGAGCTTCTCACTTGATAATAACTACTTTCCTCAGTCAATAGTTTTAGCTTTGCTCTGTGATATTTTTTATGCGTTGGGGATAATTTCGTCTTATCTGTCTTTTCCTCCTTGGAATACTTATAACTGTAAGTGCTGTTATTCTTCTTGGTAAGTTTCAAGTTTTCTTCTTCATTTGGATTTGTCATTTAAGAAATCCGAAATCTTTCAGATTTTATATTACGCCCAAAGGCACTTTTTTTTATGTTTCGTGTGTTGCCTTTATTTATCAAGTATCATGTTTTTCACGCTTAAACCACATGAAATTCAATTCAACAGCAATAGCACAAAATATTTTAAAAAACAACATATTTTTTAAATTTCCGATAGACAGTCTCACACTCTGGAGATATTTTTTTTCGTACAATGTTGCCATTGCTCGCTTTGAAATCCTTGAGTTTGTTTATCGAAAATTCATTGAAATTTTACAAAATATGAAAGAAATAATAAAGCAAATTCAAAATTTAAAATGTCAGATGCCCATATTCACCCGAACGTTATTCAAAATTTCACGGCTCTAGATATCGTCGATTTTTCACAATGCGAGAAACATTAGTGCATTCATGCAGATTCTTCGTTGTTTAATTTCTTTAAATATGATTCGCCGTTTATAGTGAAACGCCACAAAATGCCGTTTTGAGACTAATAGCACTCCTGGGCTACCGCCCCTTTGAGCTAACAAATCCGTGGCACAAAAATTTGTATTTACAGTTCTGGAAATTTCGCTTTTATAGAGTCTCAGAAGGCGTAGATTTATTGTAAATTTACAGATGGTCTAGTTTACAAGCCGTATTTTTCATTATCGATTTTCCAAATTTACAATATGATTGTCCGTATAATTGCATTTCTGCTACAGAAATTCTACGGTTTGTTGTTACTTCCAATGATATATTGCTTGTTTATCCCCGAATGTGCGAACGTACCATTAATAATAGCAATCTACTTCCGGAAAATTTCTGAAAATTAAGGTTATACTTTCCATATTTCGTATACCAAACTCCATATTCCAAATTTTCATATACTTTCCGAGCCAAACGTAATATAATAAAATAAGTCACCTCAATTGTTTCCAATAGTATCTTCTTTCGGAAGTCCTAGATACGCTTTCATTATTTACTTATGAGTTTGTGACCGAAATACATATTCAGTGTTTTATTACGCGAACAGCGCTTTCATGGTAAAACTAAGCTTTAATTTCATAACATATTTTAAAATATGATTTTTTATTTCTTTTCTTCAGTTGCTTGTCTTTTTCCATTAATTTCACTGCAAAAAGTGCAGTTTATTATTTATTATAGTGAAATTAAGGGGGAAAACAAGTCATGGAAAACTATACTTTTTGGAATTAATATAATTCCAAAAATTATTTTTGTATTATAGTAATTATATTTTTTCCATTAGTTTTAATGTAGTTTTGTTTTTAGTGTATAATTCAATTTCTAATGAGGAAAGTTAACAATTTAATCGGCCGTTATTTTCCTTTTTAGAATTGAAGTTAAATCTTGAAATTATTCATTCATCAACTCACTACATTCTTACATAATTTACAAATTTTTTTCGCGTTAATGCATCCCTTGCTCTTAATTTGAAAAACGAGCTGATATTATTATTTCATTTGAGCTCATATATTATTTCATTTTTCATTTGTTACGTCTAGGGCGTCGCGAGAGAGTGCGACTGTATCCCATGACGACTGGAAGAAACTAAGTGCGGTTGAATGATTGCTGTATTCCGTATCCGTTTAGGAAATAAGAGATTTTTTTTAATTTATTACGTGCGCCTCCCTTAGGCACTATACGAAGAAGGAGGGATGCCTGATAGAGGAATTTTTAAGGGAAACTGGCTCCACGTTACACATGGGGGAAAAAAACGAAAACGCCCAGACTGAACTACCAGTGTTCAGCGGCTTTTACCGCTCGATCGCTGGTGAGTAGATACGCGATTTAAGTCTCCCGTGATGCAACTTTCGGCCAGGCGCATAAAGAGAACACTGCGATGTAATCGTGAGCATATGGTGCCCCACATGATATAATATCATAGTAAATACTCAAGTCGCCGACCACTGATAACAATAAACAGCGGCGCTGCATCTCAAATTCGGGACTGTTTGACACATTCAAACTGCCTGGCATGACGACGTCGAGCAATTTCAAAAGCTGTAGAAGACTAACAAAATGCGCGCAACCAGATCATTTGTTTTGTTCAAGAACTCCCTGCTACATAATTGCTTTTACGGGCTCCCAAAGATGAAATCGGTCAGTTCTTAATTTGGCTACCTGGTCACACCGAAATTCTTTCATTTGTGATTATGCTTCATTCGGTTAGACCGAAGTGACATCAAGGGACTTTGAAATCGTATATCTTCTGAATTGAAGATATCGGCCAGTTTAGGTATTCTGTGTCTTTAACTTCCTAATAAGAAATGCAACGCTGGCACACCGTAACGTTCTGGGACACATTGCATATACATGTTTGTTAACCAATTAGAATAATTATGAGAAGATTAACCAACCTATATGATAAAAAAATCTGTAAGCTTTCAGATTTTATATTACGCCCAAAGGAACATTTTTAACGTTTTCTGAGTTATCTTTATTTATTAAATATCATGTTCTTCGCGCTTAAACCATATAACATTGAATTCAACATTGAATACTACAAAATATTTAGAAACAGCATATCATTAGAATTTCCGAAAGACAGTCTCGCACGCTGAAGATAAAAATGTTTTTTTTTTTCGTACAATATTACCATTGCTCACTTTGAAATCGTTGCGTTTGTTAATCAGAAATTCGTTAATGTCTTACAAAATAATAAAACAAATTCAAAATTCAAAATTTGAGCTTCCAGGTTCCCATGTTGGAGGGAAGAATTACCTTATTCAAAATTTGATGACTCTAGGTACAGTCGTGTTTTCAGAATGCGAGAAACATACCTACATTCATCCAGATTCTTTATTACTTAATTTCTTTAAATATAAGGCAGGGATATAATATTTGATGGCAACAATTTAAGAAGTGATTCCTTGGTTATGGTGAAACGCCACTAAAGTCTGTTTTAAGACTGATAGCCCTTCTGGGCTGCCGTCTCTTTGCGCTAAAAGTAAGAATACAAATAAAGTTTTAAATACATTTTGAAAGTTTAACTCCCCCCGGCTAGAATTTGAGCCACATTTTTTCACTTCCATTAATTAAACTGTTTTGATCCTGTGAGTGTCCAATTTTGGATATTTTTCACTAAGCCATAAAACCTGAAACTTTGATTTTAATGACTGTGTCATCATCAAAAATTTACATCACTATCTCAAGTGATGTAATTTTTTTAACTTAATAATCTTCCCGGTCGCACCTTTCATGCAAGCAAACGAAATGCAAGGCAAATGCAAGTATTCTGAAGAATTCAATCAGCACGTGGGTACGTTTTGGGCCATAAATTTTATGAATAAGATAAATACAGAACATACATTTTTCTGAAGTCTAAATAAAATTACATTAAAATAGGCTTGTTTTGGAGAGAGTGTGTAGATACGTATGCGTAAAATAATATATGCTTTTAAGAACATTTTTACTTTCCTTCCCATGTGCCTACGTGATATAACTGGAAGCACGTTCGATTAGCAATCGGAAGGGCCGGAGTTTGAATCCTGACTATGTCATCACTCGTTTGCTTCGAAAAATCAATAAATGATAAGCTTATTACGATATCCATTCATAGAATCACTTAAATATTCATATTAAAAACATTTTTGAAGAATGACATCTACAGGGTGAATCTGAAAAAGCGGGCAAAACTTTAGGGTGTGACAGAAGGCAGATATACGAGCAATGTTGTAGAATGTATATCGTAGAATGTATGGTCGGAAAGCAAGCGATGAAACGTTAAAGGGTAGTTTCCTACTGCCACATTTAAACAATGAACGCGAAAATGAGAGGAGTTAGTTCAGAAAACATTTGACTAACAGGAATGTAACTAAGGTACATGCTCAAAGAAATTGCTCAATAGGCTTTTCATATGGTCCCACAGGTAAAAGTTCAAATACTAGAGATGCGGCGATCTTGGTGACCAAGCTATGGGACCACATCCACTAATCCATCGCCCTGGAAATTTCGTAGTTCGTATAACCGGCCATCCTCTTGGCAATCCACGGTAGTAATACGGTTAGGATCTTGGATCTAAACTTTGCTCAGAAGTCTTCGACCCGTAGGCCTTTACTTCCGTAAGTTACACTTTCCTCTAAGGTAATCCATTATTGGTTCTTGAAAAATCCACCAGATTCAAGCACCTATACACGATGAGTACTACTCTGAGTACTACCTTTTATACCATTTACAATGCATTAAAACCTTGTTACAATGCTACTTAGTGGCTCGCCGTTTGCGTTCCGACCATGGCGAGTATTGCTCGTATAGCCGCCTTCTGTCACCCTCTAAAGTTTTCCCACTTTTTCAGATTCACCTTATATTTACTCTTTCTGCGTTGTAAGACAATCTCTGAAAGTTATTTTTAATATAAGTATTATATTTCAGCCACTATGGACAGTATAGAACTTAAGAATGCTGACTGCGAGGTCGAATTCAAAAATGCAAGTTTAACTCTTGGCAAAGCTTAGCTGTTATTTTGCCTTTCTTTGCCTCTCTTTACGGTTGTAATAATGGCCTATGACTATAATGCACACCAGGCTATAATGCCTCCACATGATGAGACGATAAAATAATGAATGGCTGCTTCCATTCTTGAAGAATGCTAAATGAGTAAATGTCCAGCCATGGTTTAAAAATGAACAATGTTCTACTCCACAATCTAGCTATTAAATAATATTACTGAGAAATAAATACTGTAATTTTTAATTTCTTTTAATTTTTTTACGTAAGACTAAACAACAGCATTGTATGAACATAATGAAATATTTTTATTTAAAATTAAAGGCTGAATACAGACAAGACTGCTGAATTAAAGCAACTAAATGAATTCTTTTGCAAACGTGTAAAATAAGTCTTTAAAACTGTGGTAATTAAAAATTGTTGCAACTGAACATTTAAGGCATTCTTTCTAAGATAAAAATATCACTAACTGAATGTTTCGGTACAAAAACACATATAATCACTTGATGAACTTGTTTCTAATTTTTTTTTAAAAGTAGGAAAATATGCAATTAGTCTTGAGGAATGGAGTCGTGATTTCTTTTGTAGAGGTAATTAGGATAATCAGATAATTATTACAGAAAAATTAAGCAATAATCTCTCTCTGCAGTATTTTATCCTCGAACAGCAATTATTAATTTTTATCATAAAAGAAATTTGTATCATTACATATGCATTGTAACTTGAATCTTAGAACTCAAATTCGAGTAAGAAATTATTATATCTCTTTCAATATTTTTATCTTATCGGAAGAAAGAAAATTAGCATTAACTACGAAAAAACATCGGGGAAATATTTGTCTGGGAAACATTGCTTTCATTAAGACTTCCTATGGGAAATATCGCTTTCAATTACAATATACGTGGAAAAATGAAGAGAACTCTAGTTCATTCCATAGTTTCCTGATATTTTTAAGATGCGCAGAAAAGGGGAAAAAAACGAAAATTTCAGATTTAACATATTGAAAAATTTATCATTAAAATTTTAAAAAAGTATAAATTTTTAAATAATAAAAATATAAAAATCATTAACTTGTAATGTTTCTGACTACTTTGTCTATGCCTACCTTAGTAGAAACCTCGTTGAACTATATAGCGACTCATCGCTGAGTCCAAGTGTGTAAATGAAAAGGTCCAGAGAAGGGCTAAACTCGCATTTTGTTATCTCAAACTAAGAACACAGATGGTCCCTTTCTCGGGCTTACAGAAAGCCTCCACTTGGGCTTTAACTCATGAAAGGCATGACCGAGTGTAGTAACAATTAGCTTTAAATAACGAAGTAGCCGACGGCAAACACGCGCCACTAAGGACTCCTATGCTGTTCTGTTGAAGTAAGAGAAACCTTCTTTTAAATACTCTACCTCATTTCCATGCAACGCAATACTAAAAACTTATTCTGGTAGGGAATAGTAGGTGAGAAACGATAATAAACAGTAAAGCATGTTTAAAAATTGAAATAACTTTTAAAAACTTAAAATAAACCTAAAAGCTTTTTAAAAAAAAACTGAAAACTTATATTCGTATTCCATTCAGGTTTGCCTAAAATACGTTTAAGCCAAGTAATCACTATTAACCTACTAGTTTAAAATTTAAGACTTAACTCAAGATATTTAATATTAAATCATGCATTTAAAATGACCTGTTAAAAACAGCAGTACTGTATCGTAAGGGTGTTTAAAATGTGAGCCAAATGTTTTATGGCGTTATTTTATCTTACGCTAGGGCCATATGGAGATTTATGCATTTATTTAATAAAGAAAAGAATGAATTATTCAGGACCTAGCTTTGCATTTATTTCATTGGATTACTTTCGCACGAGGCTTGCATCAAATATTTATTTCCAGTGGCGATGCTTTCTATTTTGAAAGGACGTGAAATCTGTGAACTGAAAACCATAAGTATCTCAAAATTCTTTTCTTCGAGGTTTTAGCAAGTTATTGCGAATTCCTGCCTTAAGCTACGATGATTAATATGATGCAAGGTGTTGGAAAGAGGTAAAACAGATTTTATTTTATTAAATATTAGTTCTAGGTTCTTCTGTTTAAGTTTCCCACAATTATGGACGAAATTTTACGTATGTTAAATGAAACAGTTTCAGCATTATGGATGTGAAGGTTCTGTAAATTTGAAAATCTAGCTTCTCATATGGTTCTTGTAAATCTAACATACAATTAACGAAATATTCATTATGCTTTGATAATTTAAATAGGAAAATTGCCGAAATTTAAACTAATTAATTTAAAGCTGTGACAGTCTTCTTTTTACAGAAGTGATGGAATTCGGATTCTTAAGTTCAATCTTAATCTGTAAAAATTTGCCCCTGAGCTAAAGATTTCCTACTAGCTGATGTAAATAACATTTATATTCCATCAGAAAATCTCCTGTCGTTTTTTTCCCCCATTTTTTTAAGAAATTTGATTATTCCCTTTATTTTGGTTTTGAGGGTAGCTGTGAGATACTTAATTATTGAAGTCAATTAAATTGAAGTTAATTTTTTGTTTGTATGTTTTTTCAATCTTAAATGAATATGTATGTCTATTTAAAATTATTCTTGCCCAATCATGTTATTCATCTTTCGCGTAAGGATACAATTGTTAACAGAAAATATAAAATTTGTGTGTGCTTTTTCTGATTTCTCTTTAACTCCTATTACACTGCTTTACTAAAGTTAAGTATAGAAAAATTTTTTGACTTTGTTGAGGATAGCTTGTGGATGTGATTCTAGTTTAAGAATAAGTACCCAATCAACTGCTGCAGCATAGTGCCACAATGGGGTCAAAGACTTCATCCCATTATCTCTGAGCCCTTACAACAAGGATCCACAACCATATGCCCGTAGGTATCACTGCGCAATCACGATAAAAAAAAATATTTAAGTTTTACATAAAATATTATGTAAAGCTTTTCATAGTTAGAAATAAATTGCAGAAATATAAGCGTATTTGTTTTAAAAAATTATTTACATAAAGTTTAAAAATTTTTTGTTTTGAAAAATTATTTACATATATATAAACATATATAAATTATATT
>KK119055.1:15280-49190 GCA_000611955.2 Stegodyphus mimosarum | reverse complement strand
TATACTATTCACATATATAGTAAAGACATAAAGTAAGAAATTATTTAGAACCAATTTTTCATAAAGACCAAAAATTAAAAAGTAATAAATTTCAAATAATCCTATAAATCCAAAAAAGAATTTAATAAATGTTAAAACCAAAACACTTCAAACAAGCAATACCCCAATTAAAAAAATCAATTAAATTTAAAGAAAAAAGAACAAAATAGAAGAGAAATTCAATCAACTTCAATGCCACTTCGTCAGGAAAAAGAACATTAAAATCATCTGAAATCTCTCTTCCACAAAAATCCTTGCTTTTCTGTATTCAGAATGAGCTGATGAACCATTTCAATGTATTTTAATAATTCAGCAGAAAATTCTGGCCCCTCCACAAAGCAAGGAAAAAACAAAGTAATTTCTAGTTAAATTTGTTTGCCTTTAAATAAATAGAACTCTATTCAAAGATTTGAAAATGTAAGTGAAATAATAAAATACTTTAGGGAAGAATTCAAATCAAAATTTTACCTTTAAATAAAGAGAACATTATCCAAAGAATTGAAAGAAACAGAACCTAATCTTGAATAATAGACTTAATCTAAACGGAATTGAAATAAAAACTCACAAGAAATAATTAAAAATTTTGAGCACTTTCAATTAGAAAACTGTAGGGTTTATATACTGCTCAAAACAATTAAAGGATATTGCGGTTTTAGGTAGATTTTGTGGCTGGGAAACTTTTTAGCTGATTGATGCATGGTCGACAGACGTAGTAGGCTATATGAGAATAAATTACACATGTTTGGAAGAAAAAAATGCATTTTATTGCGCATTTGTGTACAAAAGGAAAAAAACACAATTTGTGCATATGAGAAAAAAGAATAAGAAAAGGTGTTTTCTTCAAAGGAAATCATTTTCAGTAGGGGGTATGGTTTCCACGGACGGCCAGCAACGTTGAACACCTTTGAGGCATGGAGTCAATGAGGCTATTAATCACGAGTTGGGGTATTCTGTCCCACTCTTCCAGAAGAGCTCTTTCCAGTTCTTGGAGAGTTTGTGGGGGTGGTTGGCGGCCAGCAACTCGTCTTCCTAGAGCGTCCCAAACGTGCTCTATTGGATTCATGTCTGGAGAACACGCTGGCCATTCCATTCGTACGATTCCTTCCTCGAAAAGGAAATCCTCCACCAGGTTAGCACGATGTGGCCTGCAGTTATCGTCCATTAAAATGAAGTCATCTCCGATTGCTGCAGCGTAAGGGACTACAATAGGTCTGAGGATCTCATCCCTATATCGGCGACCAGTCAGAGGTCCATCTCGAATGATGTAGAGGTCTGTGCGCCCGTCAATGGAGATGCCACCATACACCAACACTCCCCCACCGCCAAATCTGACACTTTCGTGCACGAACGCAGGATTATTCCTACTGCCGCGGTCCCTCCAGACGAAAATACGCCTATTATCAGGATGAACAGAAAAACGGGACTCGTCAGAAAAAAGAACATTGCTCCATTCATTTCTCCTCCAGTTCACATGCTCTGTTGCCCACTCCCTGCGGTCGCGACGATGCCTTGATGTTAGTCTAACACATACCATCGGTCGGCGAGCATACAGACCTACACCATGGAGCCGGTTTCGGACAGTCTGAGTTGAAACCGTCCTACCAGTAGCCGAGCGAAGGTGTTGTTGGAGAAGAGTAGCATTCATATTTCGGTGTCTTCGAGCCGTTAACACTAAATAACGATCTTCATTGGGCGTTGTTGCCCGTCTACGACCTTGCCCTGGTCTTCGGCCTACACTTCCAGTTTCCAAAAAACGGTTCCAGATCCTGGAAATCACACTTTGTGACACTCCAATGGTTTGCGCTACTTCGGCTTGAGTTTGGCCCCCTTCTAACCTACCAACAACTCTCCAAGCTTCTGAATCGGTTAAATGACTTCGCTGAGACATCGTACTCATCGAAACAAAGCAGTCACTGAATGCCGATCATCCTTGTCTTCATTGTCTTTCATTCAGTTGAAAGTCAAATTTCATTCGCTGCCACTGAAGCGACGTTTTTGACGTCGAACTCAAAATTAGCATACTGCACAGTTTGAAAATCAGAAAAATTTGCATTTGTGATTCTCTTCTTCCATTTTCGGCAAAAAAAATTCCCTTATATCTTTATTTTATATAAAACTTACAATATCCTTTAATTGTTTTGAGCAGTGTATTTATTTTAACTAACATTTATTTTAAGTTAATATTCCTATCCTGTTTAGCCTTCATTTTCCCCTAGAAATGCCCGTGCCAGAGTATGTAAATTGTAGTAGCACGCGCAGTTTATTCAAATTTAGCGGAAGCTAGTTGAGTTAAATAGTAGACGAAACCAGAGTGTGGGGGTCTTGCTTTGAACCTACGCTGGAGATATTGCTTAGTAGAATTTATATCGGCGCGTATCAGTTTGTGTGCCTAGCTTTGCAGAAGTGCTAGATTTCAACTGTTAAATCAATAATCTTGCTGAATATCAGCGATAATTAAAAACGCCGTTAGTTAAGATCTCAGAGCCGCGTCGATAGTGTTTGATAGTTCGTCTAGTTCCTTATTTTCAGTTTTACCTTACTTTTAGTTCAACCGCCGGGTTGGCGCAGTTTGTGAGCGTCGAGTAGACGCAGTTGTAATTTTAAAGGTACAATAAAAGGGTTTCAACCCCTTCGCACGTTTTTGTGTGACTCACTATCCCAGTGACTGACAAGTTTGGCCAAAGTGATCTTACAACACAACCGAAACTAGTAAAAGATCGTTACTGATATGTTTATCATTTTAAATAGTTTATTAAAAGTCCCAGTTTGACTGGGATCGTTCGATTTGATGGTAAGGTCCCAGCGCCTCGAGCAGTTTACCATTTTGTCCCGGTTATTTGTTAAAAATTAAAAAGTATCGAATAAACATGTATTAAAATATATTAATGTCTCTCTGTGTTTAGACAAGGTAGTGGTTTGTGGTGCTGATAGCCGTACCGAAGGGGCCGGTTTCAAATCCCAGAGAAGACGTGATTCTTGTAAGCGTGTCGTATCTGTGCAGATAGGAGGGCACTCCAACGCACGGTAAGCCGAAATCCTCTCGAAAGGTTGGTGGTAGGGCAAGATGGGTGAGAGACTTTTAGACCGCTTTCTATGGTGTTCTACCTTAAAATTCCAATTGAGGCAGAAACTTAACAATTAGGAAAACTCAGCAGTACTTAATATGCCTACATAGATGCGCAGGAGCCAACCTTGCTTCAGCTTGTTCCTGTATCTCCTGTTAACAGTGCTATACAGTAAGAATGTCACTATTCGCAGATGGCGCCATACGCAGTGCGTAAATATTTGTTCCGCATTGTGATGCGATATGCGACTGGATAAGCCCATTTGCGGCAATTCCACTAAATGCTATTATAGAGTCTTATACGCTTGAGTAACATAAACTAAGAGAACTCTACCTAAGCCTTAAACTGGTTTTCACTGTGTCTTTAAACTTACTACAGAAACGTAGAAAGGGTGCAAAAGACCCTTTTATTTAATTTAGATAAAAATTTAACAGAAGGCACTGCTTGTTCTTAAAGAAGCAGCCAACATTTATGGTGTAACCTAAAATGTAAGAGACTTGAAATTAAGCTAAGTTAATTGGAAGTAGACTAAATTAACCGTAAGATAATCAAAAGACTACACAGACACAAAACGCGCAAGTTGGCTCAGAGCTAATATCCGCGTGACAAGCCTAATCGCAAGAATACGTAATGCCGCAGATAGCCAGCTCTCAAGAGAATCAAGTAAAAGGCATGGCCTTCAATATGCGGAACACGCTCTGACGCTAGAAATTAGCGTTTTGGCAGGAAAAAGAAAAACGAGAAAGACAGCAAAGCTAATTAACATAAAATAACTGGTTAGAAAAACTAAGTGTATACTGTGTTATACTTATTGCTAGTTATATGCCCATATTTTTAGTGTACGTGTCCCCTATTTTATTTTTGGTGTCTTATTTGTTTTTATATATTTTGTTATTTTAATTCTGAAATGAGTGAAAAAAAAAGAAAGACAAGTAACAAGCAACGGGAGACGAAGATACCAGTACTTTGCCGTCATATTTGACAGTTAGACAATGTAGTTCCACGCTTCCCTCTCTGCTAGAATTCGCTTCACACTGATGTATGGTAAGGAATGTAAAGGAGTAATAATAGGTGTGATATTAAAATAAAATACCGTATATAGCCATAGGGGTATGCTGTATGACTGCGCAATAGGAGAAATTAAGTAACATCCCACACATCCAGCCGTATAGTGCCAGGATTTTCAGGAAAGGCCTGATTTTTGTAATGGGTGCCTTTTGTTGGATGATTTAAATTTGGTACGGAATTCTATCACTTCTATTGTCTAGAAATCTGAGATAATAGCTGGATGTCATTGGACAACTATGCAGGTAAAGTTTTTGCGTTTCCGTGCTACCGCAGATGCATCGGCCCACATTGCTTAGGCATCGTTTAGGAAAATCATTATCGTTTATCATTAGGGCCATGACCTGTAATATAGCTTGTTAACTGAGCAGTGGAAGTACATCCTTTGTTGCTGCCTTTGGGAAAGAACAAAGAGGCGCGGCAGACTTACAGTTCATGTTTCCATTAGTCTTGCCCTTTGGTAGAGACATTAGGTTATTTCGAAGCAAGAGTCGTGAAAACTGAGCAACGCCTTCGCCGGGAATCGAATCACGGACCTCTCGGTTACGCGTCGAGCGTGCTGACCACTACACTACGAAGGCATGCAAAAAATGCGGAAGAAATACCTTATAATTTGACCAAGTTATTGGACTCTTTTGAGGTGACAGTACGATAGAGGAAGAGGATGCGAATTCGCGATGTTTGCGGGCTGCCTCCTTTGTCAGTGAATCTACTTGCTCATTTCCTTGATTTTCGACAAATGTCTTTATCCTAGGGGTCTTTATGTCTTTGTGTCCTAAATGTCTTTATGTCTAGAGGTGGAAATTAAGATGTCAGAAACGCCGTAAGTCCCTTTGAATTTTACTGAGATTTGAAAAATAGATGATTTGAGAAATAGTTAATTTGAGAAATAGGTGATTTGAACTAGATGATTTGAGATTTACTCTTCATGCTATTATAAATCCCAACCTCATCTAGGCGGGATTTAGGATGGCATGAAGCACTGAGAGACTATAGCTGTAGAAATTGTGTTAGAGTGTATGTTTTTGCTGCATGAATTATTGCCATGGTTAGTGCTTGTGCTTCTGCCTGGAAGATGCTATTCTTGAGTGGAAGCTGTGCTTTTCGTTCTTGGAATTCTTATTCAATAGTGTAGTGAACAAAGGCACAGCCAGTTTCATTATCTTGGCCTGTACTGTCAATGTAGTGCTGAACGTTTGTGTTGGAAGTGGTAGAGTATCGTTGTAGATGTATACTTCTATTGCAGACTTCTCTGGCATCTGGGTGAATGTGCAATTTGTTACTCGATGCTTCATACGCATGAGGGTGGAGCCATTTGTTCTGGAATAGCGCTTATTTTCGAAACAGAAGAAGAGTGTAGAGTAGAGATGTTAATTCTGTCTGTATATGCAGTGGCGCTAGTCCGACTAAGATAGCTAGGATATTTGCTGCAGCTGTAGACGTTGTACGGTAAGCATGTGAAATGTTGATATTAAACTGTCTTCGGATGCTTAGAAGATGCTTTACTTTTCTACTTTGCATTGATGTTAACCAAACTGCCGCATCATAGTTAAGATAGAATAACAAGCCTAACAAACATTAATCTGAAAGTCAAACAATAAAAATGAGCGTTATATTTGCTGTTTGATTTTAAAATTAATGCCGCATTATAGGCTACGATTTTTTTCAATAACTTCAGTGTAGATAATTTTCTGTAATTATGCATTCAAGCTCCACTTATCACCATGAAACTCTCGAAGTTTGTACGCGATTCTCAGCGTCCAATTATTGAAGTCCATTACTTGTGGTATCCAAGTAAGACCTGGATCCGGTATCAGTCTGAGGGTGTTGGCGATTTTAATTCGATATCCGTTCATTTTTAATCTGGGCTTAATCGTGAGTTTGGTGACTTTTTGGGGAATTATGAGTGCCATGGATTTTGTTTCGGATATGCGAAGCTTGATTAGGTTGCATCGATTACAGAAGAGCTCTTTTGCTTAGTTGCAGTGTCTTGTAACTTCGTCTCATTATGTTTTCGTATCATCAACGCGGGTAATAACTCAGGTATGATTAACCCATTTTGCATTAATGATGTTACTGAAAATCAAGTTGTACAAGATAGGTCTAGCACCTCCGTTCTGCAATCTGGTAGGCAACCTCTATCCTGCATTCTACTGATGGATCGAATGTCATGCATTATTAGATGTTTTCTATTGCTCAGGTAATTTTTGAAAATGAAATAGATGTTGCTGGAGTACATGCAGAATGTCAGGTCACCAGAGGGCGGCTGATGCGCTTTGGATGTCGAGGCTTAGAAGTACTATGTGATATATGTTTAACTTCTTGGTAAAAATACTGGTTTTTTAGATCCATGAGGGCACGGGTTGATGATTTTCCGGCACGAAAGCTATACTGTCTACTACTAAATTATTGAGACTTGTGTAGATAATGAAATAATCTATTAACTAATAACTTTTCATAATTTTCTCAAGCGCAGGTAAAAAGCAGATGGAACGGCAGGAGTCGATACTTTGTGGATGTTTACTGCATTTGAGAAAAAGAACAACTTGCTCTATTTTGAAGATATTGCGGAAGATTCTATAATAAATATGCAGTATCTTGTTCAAAAAATTCAGAAAACATTGTGATCTGCTGTGATAAATCTTTTGAATTATGGCGTTATCAGTTCCATCTGGGTCTGAAGCTTTTTTCTTAGGCAGTTATTGGAAGACATGATGCTGCTGTGAAAGGAAGGTTATCAGACGGTTGGTTGGTGGTGTTCGCCCACATGCAGTGTTGCAACAGCGTGTCTAGATTGGGATTATCATTTGGAAATATTGCATCCAATATTGTATTAAGTGTGTGTTCTGTGCTATTGTTCATGGTTTGCCCAGATTGCAAGTGAAAGTGGCATGGTTTATATGTTTTGTTCTTGGCAGTATTGTGCAAAATACCATGGGCTACTGTATTCTGGGTACAAAAATATTTCTAGCTTTGCTAGGTCTTACAAGTATTCGTTTACAAACAGCCTTTTCTTTTCTTAATCTCTGCAGAAAGAGTTGGTGTAAAACATCATGTGTCGCACTTTTTAGTTTACGATTTGTGGCCTCGCATTTGTTTTGCTGCATTCGGATATCTCTCTTCCACCAGAGTATCGCAGTAAGTTTTTTAGTCTCTCTTTGCGGGAGAAAGTTATCACATATGTTGCGTATATTAGTGAGAAGAGGCACTATGAGTGAATCCAGTGCTCCCCGTACACTTTGCTGTTCTAGACATACTTTTTTTTGATTGAATAATCGTTGGGAGGTGTATTGGAATTTCTCGACTTTATTTTTGGGGAGCTTAAGACTTTGGCTGTAGTGGATGAGCTCGAAATGCTTTAGGTGAAATACTTATAATCAGATGGACTTCTGCCTTCTGTGTCTTCTAAAACTTTTCAGGTTTGAATGATTTCGTTGGCTTGAAAGGTAGTCAGTGTCAGATCTTGTCAATCCATGCCATTTACGATTTCAAATGTTGGAGGTGCATCTGCTGTGTTCTGTATGACCAATCCGTGGTCGTAGATTTGATTTTTAAAACTTTTTTTCTTTTTTGATAAGTGTAGGCGTAGTGCCATGTGGTGCTTGATGCATTATAATCTCCTGCAAACAGTTTGAGGTGAGTTCATGTTCGTCTTTGTATATCTTGTATTTTCTTAATGGTGTTCTCTATGTCTGTGGTCAGAGGAGTAAATGAAGCTTATAACCATTTTCAGATTTTGTAATTCCAGTAGAACTGCTACACTTTATATACGTGTCTATTTATATACCCTGAGCACGTGTCTACGTTTATACACGTGTGTTCTATTGGTCACTTTATACACGCATCCAGTAGAACACACCACGATTTCTTATGATCTTGATAACGAGAGGAATCCATTTTGGAATATAAGAGATTATGGCTGTTCTTGGTACTTCGGCTGAGAAGTCAGTTAAATGATGAAAAATAATTTATTGTACCCGTAAGCCTGAAACATTTCAATCTCTGGAGTATGGTTCTTGAACAATAATGAGATCTGCGTCATAATCCTCTGAAAATTTTACTAAGTGATTGGTGGCTGCCGGCGCTCTTTGGATATTGATCTGAATACATCTGATATTGTCTTTGTTGCATGTTTTTCAACTGAGAGGTTATTCCTATGTGGTGTTGCGTTGCTGCAGTATAATGTAAGTGTGGTAGTACGGGTATTCTGTAGAGTACGTTACTTGGGTGTTTTATTCTGTGGCTGCTTTTTACGCAGCAGTGTAGTGTCGCTACAAGTACTGCTTCGATATTGTGTCCAATGAAAATGTAGTTCTTGCTTCGCATAAGTGTCTGAAACGCTCGTGGAGAGCAGTCGCTGACCCATTTAACATTCTGGTTATAGGTTATTAGGCAATGGAGGGCTTTTACTGTGTGAGTATTTTTGCAGCTTAATTTTATGCTTGGTAAATACTACTTTCCTTTCATAAAAGTATTATTTCTCATTATGTTTTTGTTAATCTAAACAAGTTACACAATTTCATTAAAAACATATAAGGTATTATTTCCCTCTTTTTCTCATGCCTTAGTGACATAATTGGAAGCGAATTCGGCGTGTGTTCGAGAGGTCCAGGGTTCGAGTACCGACAAGGGCACTGCACATTTTTCACATGTCCTGTTTCAAAAAACCTAATGACTCTACGAGTGATTCTTCACCGCCAGGACCTGGCGATTGGATCCCCTAATTCCAGTCGCCCTTTAAAAGCGGAAGTATATCAGGGAAATTCCTCCCTTCTTTCCGCATACCTTTGTGGGTAAATGGAAACATACTCGAAGCGTATTCGAGAGTTGGAGAGGTCTAGGTTTCGAGTCCCAGCGAAGGCATTACAAATTTTTCATGTCTCCTCTTTGAAAAAAAATCTGAAAGGTTTCAGATTTTAAATTTCATCCAAAAGGGCGTTTTTTAACGTTTTGTGTGTTACCTTTATTTATTAAATATCATGTCCTTCGCACTTAAACCATAAAATTCAGTTCAACAACAATATCGCAAAATAATTTTAAAATGAGTATATCTGTAGAATTTCCGATACACAGTTCCGCCGGCTTTAGATAAAAAGTTTGTTTTTCCTCCGTAGGGTGTTGCCATTGTTCGCTTTTAAGTCGTTTGAGTTTATTCATCAAAAATTCGTTAAAGTTTTACAAAATATGCCATAAATAGTAAAACAAATTCCAAATTCCAAATTCCAAATTTGGGCTTCCAGATGCGCATATTCAGGTGGAAACGTACGCTATTCAAAATTGGATGTACCGTTGTTTTATCCCATTTGGAGAAATATACATACATTTATGCAGATGCTTGATTATTTAATTTCTTTAAGCATAATACAGCGCTGCAAGATTTGGTGCAACGGTTTGAAAAACGATTCAGACTTTTAATGTTTCCGACTCAAAATCGCAAAACGAAAACAATAGTTCTTCAGGGACAGAGCCCCTTTGGACTAAAAAAAAATCTAATGACTTTGCAAGCTTAACAGTAAAAAGGAGTGTTTAAAAGTAGCTATCAGCTTGCTAAAATGCAAGTAATTAACAAGACATTTTATAATTAATTTTGGCAGCAAAATGTGTTAGCTAACACCTTAATTATATTTTACTTATATTTTCCATCTCTTTTAAAGGTAATTAAATTATGTGCAATTCAAACTTTAAATGATTTATTTTCCGAAACGTTTCCGCAATTTTATCCATTAGTGTACTGCATAGGACACAAAATTTCTTCTCCTCCTGAAAGCCCAAATAGTATCACGGTCAAAATGTCATTTCATCCCCCCTCGGTGGTCCACCTCCAGCCTTTGTTTGTACTAGGATAATGTGAGCAGTTTAGGTACACTCAATATTTTCTCCTTTCATATTTCTTCTTAAAATTTATAATTATAGACGTTTAGAAGGAATAAGAATCGCAAATTTAAATTACGTAGTTTAACAAGAAATTTTGCTTAATAAATTTTAAAAATGTGAAAATAAAATAAATAATACTTAATAAATAAGAGTAATATTACTAGTATTAATAATATTAGTAACTAATAGTAATAATATTATTAGTACATCTATTCATAAGTGGTTTATAATCATTGTTCTTACTCTGACTCAAAAATTAATATGCACTGCGTATTTAATCCCTGTCGATTTTTAAGAAGTTAAAATTAGCCTGAAAAGTTGACTGGGAGTTTTATATTCTGATACCTGATATTTGCTGTCAGTAGGAAATGCACGGTAAAGGAACGTAATGAAGAGCGTAGAAAATGGAAAAGAAAAAGGCGTGGAAATGTTGCTTTGGGAACTGTTATGATGCAAATATTATTCGAATTTTCATTGCTGTCAATTTGTGGTTATAAAGTTGTTTACGTTGATGCTAATGACCTTCTTTCTTTTCCAGCTTTAGATACTTTGGGCAAACCTGAGGACCAAAAAATTAATTCTATATTTTCTTTTATTCCCAAGCAAACAAATAAAGCCGAAGATTACTTAAAACAATGACTGCCTTTTAGCCCCGTAATTACCATATTTATCATAATTACCACTCCTGCGTTAAAAGTTCATTAATGTAATCTTTGACAGTACATTTCACCGACTGTGCTTTTAATGGTGGTTGCAATGAGAGTTGTTCTGGCTTCCAAGATTTAAAAATCAATGATTTTAAAAAGTAAGTAAAAATATATTAGATTTTATTTTACTGGTAATTTTCCCCCGCTTTATCTTTTGCTAACTTTTGAAGGACTACTTATTTAATTACTTATATTTCACTCAAATCATGCCTGGAACAGACAACACATCGGCGCCAAAAAATAAAGTGGAAGGGAGTAAAGGCATTACTAAATCACATTATGTCTTCCAGATAATGAAATTAAGTTATTTACCAGGACACCAAACTGTGAGAACACAATTTTCTCACTGATGGATTTAATCGTCACCCATTTAACCGTAAGTTGAATCATCATCGAATAGCTGCATGGAGGAAAAAATTCTCGCAGAACTGGTTTTTCTACCTCTATCTGACGACAATGCCAGGCGGGAGATTGGGGTTTCGGCGCTCGCTCTTCCTGTAATGGAGTTCGAGAAGGAACGAGGAGTTAAGGCTTAGTAAAAAAAGCATGAGGTGAGAAAACGAAAAAGGGATCAAATCTGTATTTTCTAAAAAGTTTTCAGAGTTATAATCTTTTACAACATGTGTGTGTTACATCGTGGTTTTATATTTCTGCAATTTTTATGTATCTCCTCGCCATGATTGAAGCACGTGATGCGCACTTTGTGAAATGTAAGATGTAGCTGGAAAGACCTAATGTTCGAACTTAAAATATGAAGTGAATTCCGGTTCATAAATCTCTTTTGCGGAAAATAAGTGAGCCATCGTGAGCAGCTTGGCTGCAAGTGAGAATATATTAATATTTGCAAACATCGATAGCCTGCGATGTGGACAGATTATGTCCGAAGATAATTGGTTGCATGTGTAGGCTGTGTTTGTTTATGATAATGTTCTTATAATTCATATTTAACCGAGAATAAGATGATATTCATTCAGGAATGATGTAATAAAATAATGTGATGCAATTACGAGTGTATTTATTGAGAAGGCCCTATGCGTCATAGGGTAAGTGAAATGTTTTATGTCTAGGTTCTAATCTTTCTAGGGTTAATTACGCAATGTACTAAAATTTAATGTAGGCCAAGAATTATTGGGCACTTGTGAGTCTCTTGTGACTCTCTTTTTGACGCCTAGAACGTATCTTGTTTAGTATTGATTATACACTACCACTTAATGGTGTTCTTCCATCGCATGCAAGCCTATAACTCGTGAACGATGTGCATATTAAAAAAAGACATGCATTACGTAAGACGCTGCTTTGCATCTATGTCATTGGATCACTGCGCGTAAGGCTCGCAGCAAATATTTCCCATAAAAAGGCAATATTTTATATATTTGTCTATAGGTGAAGTCCTCGAAATTGAAAACAATAAAAACCTCGAAGATGGATTTACAGTAATTTGCGAAAAAGTATTTTAAACATTTATGCATTAGTATAACTAGCGTAAACCAAATAATAGAAATATGAGATTGATTTGCCGATTAGTTAAAACACCAGGTCTTTCTGCAGCTTCCCTCTACTGTCATTTTTGGCTGGAATTAAATGTAGAGCAGCGTCACAAATAGAATGAATATGAAGAATAATTAGAAATTGTGTTCTAGCTACAACGATCCCATCCTTAATGGAAGAAAATAGAATAAGAACTCATCCCCTAGTATTCAAGAACGTTCTTGGTTTTAACAATTACATGCAGGTTGACGACGACCGCTCCACACTGATCAACGGTATTTAGTAAATTTAGACAGAATTTTAAATTAGCATGAAAAATGAAATATACCGTTAGCTATCAAATATGATGGTGTTACCGAAACTTATAGGTTGTCAGTCGCTGGAAGCATACACATTGGTCACAGATATAGGGCATTAGTGTAAATGTAGATAAATATTAAATATGTAACAAAATGAAAGTGAATTACTGTCCGCAAAAGCAATTTGTGCCTAGTGACCAGTGGCCAATGATGGTCAGTCACAGATGTTGGACAGCGCAATAAATTTAAATAATTTATCAAGAATAAATTAAACTAGAGTCATCGGTGCCCATTGGTACCTATCGGATATGAGTCACTAGAACAGAGCAGTGCAATATTATTGCAGTTGAAAAAGTCGGCAAAGCAAAGTATTATAAATACTTGGTAGCGTAAAGTAACGCAGCGCTTCAAGAACTTTGCAAAAATTCATATAATCTCTAACATTAAAAATAAAGGAAAGAAGTAAAATATGAGAATGTTATCTATACATACCAAGTGTAATCCGAAAGCTAATCAAATCAAGAATCGACTTGTTTGTATGTTGGAAGGCAGTTAGGGTTAGAATCTAGATTTTTGACTACAGTAGATTTTTATGGATTGTAAAACCTCAAGGCAACGTAACTTACATACTGAGAAATTTTTCTGATTAATTCTGGCAAAGCAAAATGCAATTTTGACAGAAGCAAATTTTTGCAGATCAATAATGCGATATACATGATTTGTGTACTTATTATTTTTGCTCTCGGTTGCCTGATACTCCTCCTGATGTCTACCTTGATTCTGCCAATAATGCGTGCATTTTGTTTCTGTTTTTACGAAATTTAAAAGATAAAAAAATTTCTTGGAAAAAGAAATTAGTTCTTATTTTGTTATAACAAAGTATAACATTTCAGAACAATAACTAAAATTTAATGAAGATGTAAGAAGAATCATGGTCTAGAAGATAACGTCCACTGGAAAAAAGCAGCTACCATTTCCATACTGGCTCTAGATAGAAAGCTGATGAAATTGGAAAACTTTTCTCGTATAAAAGTACATAATCCATTTGCAAAATCTAAGCAACACTTCCTGATTAATTACAGTACAAATAATCCCATCTGAACAATATTTTTGAATCTGAACAATATAAAAAAATCAAATGGTACTCAGAAGCAGGGTTTTTTATTAACTAGACTGTTAGTGTTTTTATTGTCATGTTTTGCTAATTCTACTTTTCGAATGAACTTTTCAAACAAGATGGGATACAACTTTGTATTTGTTTTATTCTCTTACCTGAATATAATCTTCTCTACATGTAATAAGACTATGTGTGTGTGTGTGTGTGTCTTTCGTTCGTGTTGCGAGTAAGCTAATAGACCCAGGGCCACGAAATTTGGTACATAGGTGTATCTACACAAGAGCCAGTGCACCTCGAAGCGATTTTTTCCAAATTCGAATTAGGATTTTTTTTATTTTATGTTTTGTGAGCAAATCGCGTCATTTTGAGACATAATGGTCTACAGGAAAGCGAGATTTCACTCTATACATTTCATTTTTACATCGTCGTGAAGCGTAGACACTTTCGTAAAATAAATTTCGTAAAATAAATTACACAAATAAATTTCGTATTTCAATAAATCGATTAAATACGAATTTATTTAGGAAGGTGAGCTTAACACCCTTTCAGCGGAATTTTTTTAAAAAAAACTTATTTTAAAAAATGTGCTGTTTATTTTCCTTTGATTGGCCACGTTGAACTTTGATCCTTTCGACTCCTTTTAAAAAAAGAATTTTGGAAAAATAATAATATTTTGTATTTTTAAAAAATTTTTTAAATGAAGCTTCCGAATACATTTCTCACATCTCAGACATTTTAAAATGTAGTTTTGGCAACAATTTTCCTTTCTTATTGTTGTTGATAGATTTTTGATGAAATTGCATCATTTTGATTAGTTTCATTCTTTTAAAAATTTCGGTTTGGCAACAATTTTTCATCGTATTTCTTATGTTACTGTTTTTAAGAGACTGAAAAGTTTAAGAAATTAAAAAGTTGTTTCTTTTTGCAACGGTAAATTGTTTAATTACTTTATTAGGATAATTAACATTTGTATCAAGGGATATTGCTTATTTCATTGTAATATTATGTTTTAATTATATATAATTTTAATTATAAAAAAGTTTTGCATGATATTTTTGAATCTGTTTAAGTTCTTAATCTGTTTATACCATTTGAGTTCTTAAGATTTTGCAAAGGGAAGTTGGTTAATTTATTTATTAGGATAAGTAATATTTGTATTAAGGGATACTGCATATTTCATTGTCATTTTTTATATGTATAATACATTTTTATTGATTTCTTTTTTGATAAAGTTGTTCTGCAGAGTAAAATTCTGCGCGAAATGTTTTGTTTTTTGAGTTTCTTTCATGTTATTTTTTGCTTATTTCACTGTTTGTAAGATATTGAAAAGTTTTGCATGATTTTTTTGCATGAGCCAGTGCACCTCGAAGCGAGTTTTTCGAAATTCGAATTAGATTTTTTTTTTTTTTTTTTTTTGTGTTTTCTGACGAAATTGCGTTCTTTTAAGACATAATGGGCTATAGCAAAGCGAGATTTTACTCTATTGAACAGTTTAAGAAATTGAAAGATTGTTTCTTTTTGCAAAGGTAAATTGTTTAATTAATTTATAGATCTATATTTAAAAGGGCGAGTCTTTCTGTGTGTGTAGGTGTCTTTCGTTCGTACTGCGCGTAAGCTAATAGACCCAGGCCTATGAAATCTGGTACACAAGATGCATCTAGACAAGATGAAATAGTATCAAATTGATAATTTTCTCTCATTATATGAACAACAATGGCACACAGCCATTGTTGCTGATATCAGCACGGAAAAATGAGGGCGATAATTCTGTGCTGTTTTTAAATTTAATGTTTCTCTTGGATACTGGACGTTTGTCTAGAGAAGGCAGCAGGAAGTTGGTTAATTTATTTATTAGGATAATTAATATTTGTATTAAGGGATATTGCTTATTTCATTGTATGCTTTTTATATGTAATGCATTTTTAACTGAATTTTTTTTCCGTTGTTGTTTGTTTCTTTTTCGATAAAATTATTCTGCAGAGTAAAATTGTGTGCAGTTTTCAAATTTAATGTTTGGTGTTCTCTTTAGGCATTTCTCCGGTACACTTAAAAGCCAGACGAAGGCTGGCCGCGCAGCGGCTAGTAATAAAATATTTCACATGTGAATTTTTTTTGGTGTACCATGCAGCTGGGTAAGTAAACGATTTTCTGATCTGATGAAAAAAATATTAAATTGGGTTATTGCATTAACAACACTACCTGTTTAACAGCAAACTTGAAAAATGATTACTTCAGATTCAGTCTAAATCCTTTAGCATTAATTAGACCATCGTTAAATTCAATCAGTTAGTTTTTCGAGCAGAAAACTGTATAAATTATAAATATTTATGGAATACATACAAATAACCGTTAATCTAACTTGTTCATTTATGGCACACAAAAACTAAAAAAAAATAATAGTAAATTATACATATTATTTGTAATGCACCACTTGAAAATACACAACAGGATGGCACTCTGTCACGTGTTGTGAAGAGTGAAATGAAGCAGTAAAGATTAAGAATCATTGAATCAATTTTTAGCTCGCATTTTCCTCCTGTCTATTAATAGACCAATTCTTGACTTGTTTTCAATCTCTAATTCCATTTCTTATCCTTAGATGGCGTGTGTTTTGTCACTTTTTCCCCCTTCATGAGAGAGAACAAATAATGTAAGGCTTTTGAAGGTTCTTTAATCTCGTTCTATTTATATTTTTTCAGTTAGTTGTCAAAGAAAGCACTACACTAAAATTACAGAAAACTTCCTTAGTTGATAATTATACGTATGCTTCGCTTTGAGTTTTTGAATTATTTCTTGCTTTTACTAGCTTTAATTGGCGTGACATTCTTTAATAGTAATATAACTAATAAAATAACTTTATAAAGCTATTCATTATTCTAAACTACTTTCTATATATTCTACCTGTACACTATCATCTAAATCAAAAATGGAATCAAAATCTAAATCAAAAATCAAATCAAATAAAATTTTAAAACTCTGTATAAGATTTCAAATATTCTCTTGCTTGTGAAAATTGGAACACCTCGAAAGAACCATAGAAATAACTAAAATTTGTTCCACATGAGATTTGTAGTAATACAAAGTAACGATTAAATTTTTAAAGTAGTACATGAATATTAAATGCCATAAATTGATATTTAATGAAGCCGTCATATGCTGTAGTAAGAGTTTCTACTCGTCGTGGCATTGAATCAAATAGATTTTGAATGTATATCTGATGAAGAATATTGATATCGCTTTTATCCGAGTGCAAGTGGTACGTGCTGGATGGGGGACGAGCGTCAGGAGTGAGTTGCCTGCGCACAACATTCTAAATATTCTAGAACATAAGCAACATATCCAGGCATAGACATTCTAATGAAGAAGTGTTATCTGGTATGTTGAGAAGTCTTAAACGGTTCTAGTAATATCTGGACGGGCTTTGCTTCCATCGAAACACGCTTCCAAGAATACGTTGAATGAACACACAACTAATGCCTTCACTACGTAACTGATGTAGCTATTGCTTACGAAAGTTCAATCAATTCTTAGCAGACGAAATCGCTCATCGTAGCCCATGACGACCCAGACCATCTCGCTTGGACATCGTCCAATATGGCGTGGATAATGCACTCCAGAAGATCGCATTGACCTCTATAACGTTTAAAAGTATATTTGGCCATCACTGTAATCCAGACTGAAGGAGGATTTATCAGAGAAGAGAATCTGATGCCAATCGCACGCCACTTGGCTGTATTGACGAGCCTACTGTAGCCTCACCCATCGATGGGTTGGGGGAGAAAGAACCCTGCGCAAAGAAAAGAAATGTTTGCATGCACGGTACACCTGGCGAACTATTGAAAATCAAAATGGCATACCTGAAACAGTGCTCCAACGTTGTATCAACCCTCGAGGTAAAGCTTCCCTTTCCGTCACTATCATGCGGATGAGGCGTCTTCCATCCTATTTCGTGGTCCATTGACGTCCATCTCAGTGCTTTTTCACACGTATCTTTGACGAATTACATTATACAAGCTGCGAGTTTGAAATAGCCTTTCATTTCGTAGGCCGATTAATTGGCTCTGTTTAAACGGCGTAACTTGCTCATATTGGGACCCTTTGTCGTTGACAAGGCATAATGAATTCTCACGAAATGTTTATGATGAGCAGACAAGAACACTACTTTGAACATTCCGCCATTGCCCTCCAGTTAAACGTCTAACATGATATTTCAGATGAAGTTGCTCAACCTATACATATGCCATCTTTCTTAAATTATACAGCTTTGCATTGCCTGTAAGTTTTAAGTTATTTACTTTATTCCTTTAAGGTATTGCAGTTTTCACGAGTGCAAATATTTGCATATTTTTATTTTCTTACTTTTCTTATATGTTTAGACGTTGACATACTGTTAATCATAATTCTAATTTTCGATTTGTTCTTCATTTTACATCCGAAAGCAAACTACAGGAACAACTGTTTCAGTTTTTTTCGAATTTGAAAGCTTTTAAAGCTTATTTTATTGTATTCGGCAGATGGAGAGCAAAATACGTCATTTGTTTACATTTGAAACACCATAGTAAAGTAAATGTTGATTTTGAAATTTCCCCCGCCTTATTCTTTTTTAAACATTTAATCACAGTCATTTTAAATTTCTAAATGTGTCTTCGGATGAAATTATTCTAGTTATACGGTTTTCACTAGAACTTTCAACGCTTCATTTACAATGCTGTATACCGCTCAACCGGTAGAGTGGTTAAGGTCACTGACTGCCGTGCCGAAGGGTCCTGGTTCAAATCCCAGAGAAGGCATGTATGCTTGGAAATGTATAGTGTTCGTGCGCCACTCTAAATATGCCGCAAGCACTCTAAATATGCCGCAAGCCGAAAGTCCTGTCGAGAGGTTGGGGGAAAGGGGTTGGAGACCCTCGGAACCGTCCCCCCGGCGGAAGGCTCAGGTGCGCAGCACATGGAAAACAGGCGCCTGGACAGAAGCCGCATCCTGTGTGTAGCACGTGGGAGAAATAAGCATAACTTTCTTACCATAATGTAGGGGGCAATTAACTGAGAAATAAAATTTTTCGATGCCAAAAAAGATGAGACTTTCGTACCCACAATCGACATGGTCAGCCGCGGAAACTGCGTATTAGCAGTAAGGTAGAAAAGGAAAACATGTTGAGGAGGGAGGAGTTACTTTTCCTCTTGATGCGCTTAGCAATGCTAGTGGTCGGCTGGAGTCACATATATTAACTGTACTTCAGTCTTCAGCTTCAGCAAATTTTATGAGTATCATCGCAGCTTCAAATCCAGTTGGGAGTTTTTCTGCCGGTGTTTTTGCCTTTTTAATTTTTCCAATTAAGGAGATTATGGAGCTCTGGAAGGATTTAATTTTGTCATCGCTTAGCCAGGCTATTGCTTCTTTCATATCCGTAGGTGGAGGTGTAACATTGCCTTTGAGTTTTTCGCTGTATAATATCTGCGGAGTAGTTCTCTGGGCTGGGCCATTTTTGGGGCTTCGGAAGTTTTCTACTTTAAGGGCAGGAGCTTTCTGCTGTGGTTGAGGTTTTACTTTTCAAATTTTCTTTTATATTCCTTACATCCTCTATAGCTGCATGATTTCCCCTCAGAAAATGCAGGTGGGCTTATCGTCAGACTTCATTGAACACTGGTTACTTCGATGCGAGTTACCGCATTTTACACAGCAGATTTGATTGTTGCAGCATGCTTGAGAATGTCCGTATTGCTGGCAGCGGTAACACTGTACTGGGCGTCTTTTCGGGTTGAATTTTTCAATCACTGCTGGGAAACTAAACATATTATTTAGTTGAAAGATCTGATTGCCTTTGTTGTTCTGTTTCAACTCAAGGAGGTAGATGGGTAATTTCATAATTTGGCCTTTTTGGTTCCGGGTAAACTGTTTGACTTTTGTGATAGGATACTTCCTGCGAGTAAGGTCTTGGTGGATTGCTTCCTCTGTGAATGATGCGGGGATGTTCTTTGGAATTGCTGTTATCGGATTTTCGCATTCGTAAAGGTAGGAGTGGAAAGGGACGTTCTTCTCTATTAGTATTTGACTCATTTTACTGTAATCCTTCAGGTTTTTCGTAAATACGAAGATACATTTGCCTCTCATTTGGCCATTCGTATGGTTCAGAGCAGTTTTGCGCGAGAATGCCATCTACTATCATCCAATCCGTTTCTTCACTGGAGAATACAATAGGAGGGGGAGAGGTTTCAGCTTCAGCTCCTCCTTCTGAATTCTGTTCAGCTATCTCTTGCAGGAGTTGGAAACGATTTTCCTGTGCTATTTCCGTAGGTACTGGGTTTTCAGGAACTTTTGCAGTTTTTCTAGGGTTAAGCCAGGGTTCTTCTTGAGTTGGGGTAGATAGTTTCTTGATTCATGCACTGCTTCTGTGAGTTTAGCTGTTTCATCGACAAATTCCATGATGATCGCTTGTTTTTTCGCCTCAAACTTAGCTGCTGTCATGTTCTTAATGAGATTGAGGTGTCTGTTCTTAACTTCGTTTTCGGATTCCAGAATTAGTTGCCGTATAGAGTTATCTCTTTTAATATCTTCATGATCATTGTCGTCAATTTTCTGTCTTTTTCTCAGCGTCGGTTGTCTTCTGTTTACCTTTGCCTTTTCTTTTGAGTCGTGAGTCCCTCAGGAATACTTCGCGCCTCGAAGTAGTAGGTAGGGAAAACGTAGATTGTTCGGAGTCCGATAGCTCGCTTCTTTCATCATCAGTTGTATTAAATACTAAGTTGTAAAATACTAGTAGTCTAAACAAATTAGGCATTGCGTTGTGATTTAATTTTAAGTTTCGTTTGAATAACCCGAAGAGCCTTGCTACTGGTGAAACTATGTAGTGTTATCAGAAACTCAAGTAAACACATAAAATCAATAATACTAACTTAGTTTATTACTTTCCTTAAAACACTGATATCAATCAAATTTCTATTGTCATAAAATTATACTAGTCCCCGGGAACTACCAACATTAATTTAGAAAACAAATTGTTAAACATTTATGTGGGTTTCACAAATACTGCAACTTAGAAAATAACCACTTCAATTCAAAAACTATTTGTTAAGAAATAACTATTTTCATGAGTTAAGATATAAATTAAAATTTTCTATTTCATTCAACAGTTGTAAGGTTCTTACACCTTATTCATTCAAGAACATGTAAAAATTCTAATAATTAAGCACAGAGTTAAATATTTATAGTATTGCACCAAAATGGAAAAAAAATTAGATTTTTAACAAGAGCAATTTAAGACCGCTCACAAATTTTCTTCAAATCTCAGCTAACTCAGCAAATCCTCAAAAGATATTAAAGATTTAAATTTTTCTACATTTCAGATTCTTTACAGCAAACATTTACTTAAATAAAAATCTTAAATTCTGATAATAATAGAATCTTTTAAAAAATCCAAGAAATAATTAAACCAGTGAATTTTGGATGAAAAATTTCTTTAAGAATTTAAGTTAGTATTAAAAGTTCAAAAAGAAAAACTTCTTAACTGATGGATGATGTGAACCTGGAGATGTAGGAACGAAGACTACTCGACGGCAGCATGGCGGAGACTGAACATCCGAAGAATACCCAGTACGCAGGAACTTGAAGTTTCATCGAGCGGCGGCCTTCTGTATTATGAACTTCAGATCCATCAGGAAACTCAGGTCGGAACACAGGTAGCTTAGTCTAGTTGAGGCTTTCTGTTCTTTTTAAATTGAAGGGGCAGACGGAGTCTGACGAGCAAAATTTAGACTAAGAAAGTTCATCAAACGGTAGAATTGGGGAAGAATAATTTTCCCTTTAATTTTGAAGTACGTTATTTTCGATTGTAGTATTATTTCCTTTTCATTTGTTGAAGAACTACTATATCTATTGATGTTTAATAGAAGATGAGATCCTTTTCATTGTTGAAGAACTATTAAAGTAAAGCTTAGAAGCCATGAAGTAAGAAGCAAGTGAAAGGAGCCATACGCCCCATCAAGAAAACAAATTCATCCTCCCTGTTCTAGAAACAAAGTGTTCAAGGCACCCGAGAAAATATCTTCTCGTCAGCCGAAGGAAAAAGCGAAGACGTCCCAAGAGCACGCAATCCCACCTGCACAGCCTTTTTGTCAAGTCCGGACACCAGATATCGCCAAATCTCGCCAAAAGGGTGAATAAATCCTAAACTCTACACCTCGAACAAACCCCTGCTACAAACGTCCAAAAATCGAGGAGTTGAACTGGAACAAAAATTCGAATCTCGACAAGCCCGCCAAAGGAAGAACCAAGAATTCGACGTAAGCGTGGGAAAACTAACAAACCTAAGGCAACGGACAAAATTCCTAAGCAAAGGCTTAGAAATCAACTGCAAAAGTGACGCTTTTCAATCCTTCCCCCTCAACCAAAAAATCTCACGAAGTGCAAAAATTTCGCTAAATAATTAGCTGTAACTTAAAAACTATTTAAGCTAGAGACTTGAAAGTACTCTTAAATTAAAAGGCTAATTTTTCTGCATCCAATGATATAAGATAAAAGAGAATCAACCTAAGTTAAGTAATTTTAAATCAAGTTTATTACGTACGAAAGCACCTAATTCCATTGTCTGTTTCAACGCGTTTACGAGTAACCAGAGGAAGAAACGTACGAATCTTAAAGTATCAAAACCCCTAATTAAAATTAAACTAAAGCAAATATAAATAAAAGATATTAAATAAAATAACGTTGTGTAGCATAAATTTAGAATAATGAAAATTAAATCTTAAGTCAAACTTAAATAATTAAGTGTTACATGAAAATTGCTACACAACAGTTACAGGTTCCTAAAATAGGATATGGCTGTGTGTGAAACTTAAAGGGAATCACGCTAGGCCCAGTAAAGTTCGCAGTAAAGCAAAGTCGCTGACCGCCTACGGGACTGGGTTATAACTGTACAAGAGAGCAGGAAACTGAAGTGCGTCCTACATGCCCACGGCGGAACTGAGCTAAATCGCGCTGTCACCTGTATGGTGCTCAAGACTGTTGCCAACGGCAGGCGTATCTTACGCTCCTTGCCACGAGGAATTTCGTGGGCCTGGGCTGACTATAGGTCAGACAAATGAGCATTAGTCAACAACAACAACGCTGTATTGAACGGAACTTTTTCACGTTTATAATTCGAACTCAAACCAATGCAAGATACTTTGTGTGGGAAATAATGCGATTAATAAAATGCATACATAATAACAATGCATTTAAGAGAATATGAAAATAGATATAATTATTTGTGAGATATACGAAAGTGTTTAGAGCCCCTATAAGACCTCGTACTATAGAATATAAAAAATAACATCACAAAATAAGAGTTCCAATTCACTACCATCCATTACAAGAATAATTTTAAAGGTGACTTTTAGTCGTTAGACTACGATCTGGAAGATCAGACTGCAATTCTTTTTTTCTTCCCTCTGCTCTTGTTAAGCTTGTTTTAAACTACATCGCTACTGTGTTTATCATTCTACAAGTTAAGCGGCTAAGTTCTGAAACGTTAGTTATTAACTCATGTTTTTATAAATTTTATTAGGGAAGGAACATTATAATAATCGAACTCGCAGATCTTAATAATAACGAAATATAGTCATATCTTAATAATAAGATTATCTAATGATTATAAGAAAATCTTAATAATAAGATTCGGAAACTGGAGACATTGCGCTTTCTTCTTCATTCGGATGATTCCAAAACTAACCCAAATAATTTTAAATGTTTTAACTCAAATCTTCAAAAAAATTGGTTTTATGGTGTTCAGTAGAAGCACTCATTAGAAAAATAACTCTGTTATTGTAATTTTCACTGGTTTTAGATCGTCAGTATTGCGTAGTGGTAGTTTAATTTGCCACACTGGTACTTTTCTGCAAGAAATTTTGTTTTTAAATAGTTAAACTTTTGATATTAACTCTTTAAATAATCCTGTCTTATAATTTTTTGCCTTGATTAAAAAAAGTGTGCGAAAAATGTTAAAAAAAAAAGTGAAATAGTACTTGGGCATATTTTGTTAAAATATACACTGGTGTGCAAAAATTAAGGAAGAGACGGTTTTTTCAATATAAATTTGTACAAAAGCTTTCCAAATCAACGCATTTAATACCGTAAGATCCCCAATACGTAAGGACATGAGTAATGTAAGCAACACTTACTAAAAGAGAAATCAGAGGGATAAAAAGAAGCTTTATTGAAAAAGTAGCATGGAGCGCAATGCGACTGAAGGCCGAAACATCCCTGTGATGGGTGTCCAGCAAGAAACATCCGGTCTTTAATAGGGGATATGATCTCCCCTGACTGCTAGGCAGGTTTCACATCATTTGTTCATGCTGGATATGTGGTTGTTAATGAGCTTGTGAGACACTGCTGCTCGTTCCTCTTGTAGCACCAATCGCAGTTTCGGAATCGTTACTGGCGATAAGTTACGCGCTGCCACGGGTCTCCCTAGTAAGTTCCGTACATGCTTGACGGGATTTAGATCCAGAGACCTTGCCGACCAATCCATGTGTTCAATATCTTCACTCTCCAACAGCTCTTCGACAGTAACTGTGCGATGAGGTGGAGCGTTGTCGTCCATGAAGAGGAACTGAGGACCCATAGCCCTTGTGAAAAGACGCATGTAAGGAAGAAGAACCTCGTTACAATAGCAGTCCCAGGTGACGAACCTCCTTGGGAGATATGAAGGTCGGTCCGGCTACCAAGCATTATGTCTGCTCGAACGAGAACTCCGCGACCTCCAAAACAGTCCCTTTTGATGATGTTGAAGGGGTTATTGCGTGTTCCCCGCTCTGTCCAGATGTGTATGTGTCTAGAATCGCAACTCAGACTAAATCTGCTCTCATCTGTAAAGAGTACTCGTCCCCATTCATTGTCTCTCCAATTCCGGTGTTCCCGGCACCACAGAGAACGCCTTCTCCGATGGGCAGGCGTTAGAGGTACACACCGTACAGGGCGTCGTGCAAACAGACCACCACCGTGCAGTCTTCTGGCCACGGTAAAACGCGATATCGGTCGTCCAGTCGCCTGTGTCGTGTGTCTAGCGATTTCTCCCGCTGTCTGCCGCCTGTTTCTTCTGGTCTGTAAGGCAATATACCGGTCATCTGCGGGTGTGGTTCCTCGTGGATGACCACTACTAAACCCCCGGATAGCTGTTCCTGTAGTTTGAAATTGTCTCCAAAGTCGTGAAACGATGCTGTGAGCAATTCCGAACTCTGCAGCCACACTTGTCACACTGCGGCCTTCCTCCAACTTCTCAATAATTCGACCTCGGGTAAAAGCATCCAGATGTCGTCTATCAGATTGATTATTCGCCATTTCTCGCTGAGGCAGCAACTCGGTGTGATTTTAACTGCTATACGGCGTGCAATCTCTTTGCCAGAAATACTGATCTTACACCGACAATATGCTTTATACTACTCAGACACTCCCCCATTACGTCTACCTGCATATCTGCGCATGTGCTACCGTACATTAGCTTACTTAATCTCCTGACTGGTCTTTCTGTCCGCTCTGCCTCTTCGTTCAGCTGATATGCTAATTTTTCGACTTCGTCCTTAATTTTTGCCCACCAGTGTACTGATAAAACTACCATAAGTTTTAAGAATTTAATCATATATTTATTTTATTAAATTTCATTTGTCTTTTTAATAAATGTAGGCATATTTTTAAAATCTATATTCTTAAATTTATTTGTCATCAAACGAAGTTTTGAAAATCTGCTTTAATTAAAAATCTTTTTGATGGAGAAAATATTTTATCATTATTATTACTATTATTATTAGTTGTAGTAGTAGTGGTAATAGTAGTATGAGGAGGAGAATGAGAAGGACGTTAAAGATGTGAGATTCGAATGTTTGAAGATATTTAGAAAAATTCTTAGATTCCAAAAAAATTAGGATTTATTTCACCTTTAAACTGCAATTTCCAGGAGTGATAATAAGCCAATACATTCAAGAAAGTAATTTTTGAATATATTAAAAGTATATGTCTTATGTCACGTATAAAGCACTCAGTATTCTAATGATCTTCAAATTGTGAAAGATGATATTCAACTTAATTAATAAGCAGTAAAGGACTTTAATTGATAGCCGTTAAGGGAAATTTAAAGGATCATGATTAAGAGGCGAAGTTTAATTATCTTTAACATTTCGTCGGAGACAAGATAAATACAAGAAATAAAAATTAATTTATTAATTTCAGTTCCACGCATTACGAAGCCGCATTTCTTAAACATCGGACGTAGAACCTTTACGGATACCTTGTTAATCACTTCTTATATGTGGTTTATCATAACTATTCCAAAAAATGGTCTGAAAGTAAAATTGTATTAATTAAGGCAAAGTATGGCAAAGGATTCTTTGCCTAAAGGAAGGGAGGCCTTTACAGCACATTTCCAGAAAAACTAACTTGTGTTCATCTACACATAGAAAAAAATCACTCAGACACCCGGGCAAGCAACCTTTTCAACGGGATATGAATCCGGATCGAGCTTTTAGTCTCGTGTTTACCACTCGGCCTGTAGTGGACTGTTAACTTATTAAATGATTGGCAAGCCAAAAAAAAATGCGTCTAATTTGAGACTGGGCTATAATATGGTGAAATACACCCAACATTCAAATTTTGTTTACCTGCGGAAGGCCATGAGAACGCATACGTCTTGTATGATCTATATCTTTTTTACTTCCTTGTACGAAGTAAATAAGGAAGTATTGTAATTACGAAAAATTCCGGGTATCATATTTCAACGAAAATATCCATTTCGACCGCTGTTGAATGCAATTTAACGAAGTTTTCTCGTGACATTTGTACCTAAGGACAGAATAAAGGATTCTTTTTCTCCAAACGAATTATGAAACTGATTTAAAATGGATTCAGAAGAGATTTTTTCGTGGCGTCTGTACGTGCGTATCTCGCATAACAAAAACGAGTAGCCTCGGAAAGTTGAAATTTTGTATATAGGACTTCTATAATATGTAGCTGTACATCAGCCATTTTTGGTTATAATCGCCCGCACCAAATATATATATATATATATAGTAAGTTCATTTTTTTATTCTTATATGTTCGTAAATTGCGCATTTTTTGCTGATTAAATTATGTTGTTCTTAACTTCCGGTTAGGGTGTTTATGCCTTTAGTTAATCTGCAAGCAACAGTTGTAGAATTATCAACAATTTAAAAGTTGTTTAAGTGCGGCTAAGACTAATTTTTGTTTACCTTAGCAGCCATATTTGTTTACATTTGAAATGTAGCAGAATATTGAATTCAGTTTTTGCACCTTCAGTATCTTTTTGCCGAGTGGGACCAAAATTAAACTTTCATTTTTGGGCACCGAAAAATCTGCCTTGTTGCCTGCTGATTGCTTGTTTTTGCGTAGAAACTCTAATTTTAATGGTAATTTTTTTTTATTGTTTATTATTTATTATATGAGTTCTAAAAAATGATCATACACTTTGCTAAGGATTGGACTAAGCTAAGGCTTACACTTTGCTAAGGCTTGGAGAGTATACCAGATCAGTTTTGCAGTCTTAGAGCTTAGGAATGTGGTCAAAACTTCGGAAACTGATTACAAGGCTTGGCTGAAAATTACGATGAGTTTTTTGCAGACGGTATCCTTACAGAAATTCCATGCCTAAGAAGATTTCAAAAAGCCGCCAAAGTTCGGGGGGGGGGAAGAGTCTCCTGGTTGGATTTCTTAAGATAATTAGAGTTTGTAGTTGAGTATGAAATTTTTGTTTCTTTTTCCCAATCTCATTTGAGACTTTTCTTAACTTTATGTGTTTCGGTTGCATCATGTGAGAGTAGTTTTTCGAAGCTTAAACTAATTAAGAATAATCTTAGATTCATTATGTACAAGCAAGATTCTCTAGCTTAGCCATTTCGTGAACTGAAAATAGTGCAGCTAAAAGTATCGATTTTGATGACGCAATCCAAACCTTGCTGAACAAAAGAATTAGAAAGAAGATATTTTAAGTAACTGTAGAAGTAAAATTTGTTGGATTAGTGCTTAGAGAAGGAAACTTTTAAACAGTTTAGTTTTCATTAAATTGTA
This sequence comes from Stegodyphus mimosarum, assembly GCA_000611955.2. Classification (NCBI taxonomy): domain Eukaryota; kingdom Metazoa; phylum Arthropoda; class Arachnida; order Araneae; family Eresidae; genus Stegodyphus; species Stegodyphus mimosarum. Next base: position 21,487 of record KK119055.1, on the reverse strand, counting down.
TTATAATATTAAAAATTTATACTCTAGAAAAATCAATATGAAAAAAGGTTTCTTACATATATATGTGGTGCCTATGGTGAACGACAGATAGCGCTGACTTGGACGAGAGAACGGAATTCCATCTAATGTGGCAGTTGGCCTCGAGACGTATTGAATGAATAACGACGCTAGATTTAAAGACGTAAACAAAAGTGTATCATAGAAGCGAACTAAATTTACATAAACTTATTTGTAAGAAATGTAAATACTTTAAATGTAATTAAATGTGCTGTCCTTTCAAGAAGTTTCTTAGATGTCTTTTTAAAAAAGGTATTACCCCACAATTTATCAGAAGTGGGATTAAGGAATGCTTCAAGCAATTATTGAAAATCTACATTGATGCTGATATAGAACGCCATAATTAACTAGCTGGATTACCAATTGAATGACTATTCGAAGCTTGAAGGTATGTAATTTTGTTTTCATATTTTAAAATGATTTTAAGTGACATTAAAAAAATCTACGTTGCATTGAAGAATTGTAAAGCAGATAAGATTAGAACTTTACATAGATTTATTTTTGATTCTGATGGAGATCGGTCAAACCGAAAGAGAATTAGGAACTTTTCTGGATTTGATTTTGCTTTAGATAGTGACGAATTTCAAAAGAAATTAAAACATGTAGAAGAAAGTTTTTCATTTAATGAGCTAGTTACAATTTCTAATATCCTAAGCATTTCATTCGAAGGCGATAAATCAGAGCTAGCAAAAAGAATTCTATCTTTATTATGCAATATTGAAACATTAGCTGAAAATATAAATGGCGCCGTTACGTCTAGCTCGGATGAATCGGAAACAGAAGTAGAAAGAATACCAAACGATTTTTCAATGCAGCGCAATATTTTCGATAAGAAAAATTCTTCTATACAGTGTGATTATGCTTGTAAAAATGTTATTAATGGAAATTCTATAATTCAGAATGTTAATATTAATTATTCTGATATCGAAAGCACAATTACGAAGTTTAGTGCAGAATCGCATGAAAATGTTTTTCGTTGGATCGAGCATTTTGAAAATACTTCTAAACTATTTAATTTGTCTGATTTGCACAAATTTATTTTTGCCAAACGATCGCTTGGCGGGAAAGCTGCATTATTTATTCGAACAGAACCGGAAATTAATTCATGGTCAAAATTGAGAAAAGCTTTGATTGACGAATTCTCTTTTGAAATAAATTCTGCTAATTTACATGAATTGTTAAATCAAACGAAAATGAAAAATGGCGAATCGGCTCAAGAATATTTCTTAAAGATGAAAGAATTATGTAATTTTGGGAAAATAGATGACGCTGCCTTAATGCATTATGTTATAAAAGGAATAAATGACAGACACGAAAACAAAATGGTACTATATGGATGTAAAAACTTACTCGAATTTAAAGAAAAACTGAAAGTGTACGAAGTAATGAAAGACGATTTTGCAAAAAGTGAAGGTGCTTTCGATAGAACGAAAACGAAACATGATTTTAATGATAGAGCTAATTTAAAAAACGAAAATGTGAGTAAAAGTAAAGTAAAGAATGATGGTAAATCTGATATTAAATATAATAGTTTCGAAAGTCGTAACAATAAATTTTGTTTTAATTGTGGTTTAAAAAATCATATCTCTAAAAATTGTATTCATAAAGATAAGGGAATTAAATGTTTTAAATGCAAAGCTTTCGGTCATAAAGCTTCAGAATGCTCTAAAACAAATTCTAAACAAGAAGTAGCTAGTGTGAATGTTAATGTTGAATCAAAATTGAACAAATTGGTAATGATCGGTAATTTAAAGGTAAAATCTTTAATAGATACTGGAAGTCAGGCAACATTGCTTAGAAAATCTGTTTTTGATAAATTAAATGTTAAAGAATTAAGTCCTTCGAATTCTACTTTGATGGGATTTGGGAAATGCCGAGTAGAACCATTAGGCTGTTTTAAAGAAAGTATTCAGATTGATGATTTTAAGTGTAGTGCTGACATTTGTGTAGTAAACAATGATGCTATGTCTTGTGACGTTATTATAGGACTCAATGTGTTAATGCAGGGCGAAACCCTAATAAATGAAAATGGAGTTACGATTAAAAATAAATCACTGTGCACAAAAGAAATAAACACTTTGTCTGTTCTTCCAATTGATTTATCTTACGATGAAACTGAAGTAAATATTGAACCTGATGTTCCAAATATTTTCAGAGATAAGGTGCAACAATTGGTTTCGAGTTATGTACCGCGTAAAACTAAAACAACGAATATAGAGATGAATATTCTGGTAAAAAATAATGAACCCATATTTCATCAGCCTCGCAGGTTGCCATTTTCAGAAAAAAGAATTGTCGAAGCTCAAGTAGCTGAATGGTTAGCACAAGGAATAGTAGAACCTAGTTCTTCAGAATATTGTAGCCCCGTTGTAATCGTTAAGAAGAAAAATGGAACACCTCGTGTATGCATAGATTATAGGAGATTGAATAAAATAGTTGTAAAGGACAGATTTCCACTTCCATTAATTGAAGACATTCTAGATCAGTTACAGGGATCACATGTCTTTAGTACAATTGATCTTAAAAATGGGTTTTTCCATGTTGACGTAAATAGGGATAGTAGGAAATATACTTCATTTGTAACACACGAAGGGCAATATCAATTTCTTAAGGTTCCTTTTGGATTATGCAATTCTCCGGCTGTTTTTCAGAGGTACATTAACACTATTTTTCGACCTTTAATTAATGATGGTATTGTTTTGCCCTACATGGATGACGTAATAATCTTGTCTTCCTCCCTTGAAGAAGGAATCGAACGACTTGAACGGGTCTTAAAGCTTGCTAGTGAGTACGGACTCGAGATTAATTTTAAGAAATCTCATTTTTTGAAGAAGAGGATAGAATTCCTGGGTCATGTTATCAAAGAAGGTAAAATTTTTCCATCTACTTTAAAAACGAAAGCAGTCCTAAATTTTCCAGAACCGACTACTTTGAAACAAATTCATAGTTTTCTTGGCCTCACCGGATATTTCAGGAAGTTTATTCCAAAATATTCCATTATTGCTAAACCTTTGAGTGATCTCTTGAAAAAAGATCGTAAGTTTAAATTTGAAGAAGAAGAAAGAAATTCTTTCAATCGATTAAAGACATTATTAGCTGAAAAGCCTGTCTTAGGAATCTATAATCCCAGTTATGAGACTGAATTGCATACTGACGCTAGCTTAGAGGGATATGGAGCAATTTTATTGCAGAGGTCTCCATATGATAATAGTTTCCACCCTACCTACTTCATGAGTAAGAAGACCACTGACGCTGAGAAGAAGTATTCTAGTTATGAACTCGAAACTCTAGCAATCATAGAAGCACTAAAGAAATTCCGCGTGTACTTACTGGGAATTCCTTTTAAAATTGTGACTGACTGTGCCGCATTTGAAAAGACCATGTCAAAACGGGACTTATCAACTCGTGTTGCTCGTTGGGCTTTATTCCTACAAGAATTTAATTATGTGATTGAGCATCGTTCCGGTACCAGGATGGCTCATGTCGACGCCCTAAGTAGATCTCCCATTAGTATTTTTTGTGTTTCAGTTGATATTTTACCAAAGTTGAAATTAGCCCAAGATAAGGATAATGAAATAAAAATGATAAAAGAATTACTTAAAAGTTCTAGTTATGAAGACTATTGTGACAGAAATGGAATTTTGTTTAAATTTGTTGATGGTAAAGAATTAATGGTTGTGCCTGAAATTATGGAAACAGAAATTATACGAAGTTTCCATGAGAAAGCACATTCAGGAGTCAAATATACTGAGAAAAGCATCCAAGAGTATTATTTTATCCCTAAACTCAGACAGAAAGTAGAAAATATCATAGCAAACTGCGTTCATTGTATTCTTGTGAATCATAAGAAAGGAAAGAAAGAAGGTTTCTTACACCCAATACATAAAGAAGATGTGCCGTTAAAAACGTATCATTTAGATCACCTTGGTCCTTTGGAGGGTACACATAAGAATTATAAGTACATCTTAGTAGTTATTGATGCATTTACTAAATTTGTATGGATTTATCCTACGAAGTCCACAACATCTGCTGAAGTTATAGCGAAGTTGGAGATACAAAAGGCTGTATTTGGCAGTCCTTCTCAAATAATCTCGGATAGAGGTACAGCTTTCACCTCCAGCGAATTCGCCGATTATTGTTCTAAAGAGAACATTAAACATCATTTGATTACTACCGGCCTGCCTAGAGCTAACGGTCAAGTTGAACGTATCAATCAGACTATCATATCAATTCTTTCAAAATTGTCTTTAGAAAATCCGACTCAGTGGTACAAACATACAAATGAGCTGCAGCAGGCTATTAACTCGACATACCAGCGAAGTATAGATACCACACCCTTTGAACTGCTCTTTGGTACAAAGATGAATGCTAAAGGTACTGATAAGTTGATTGAAATGATCGAAGCTGAATTTCAAGCGAATTTTGAAGCTAAAAGAAATGAACTTAGGAAGCATGCGAAGCAACAGATATTTAAAATTCAAGAAGAGAACAGGAAAACATATAATTTAAGAAGAAGAGAACCAAGAGATTACAAAGTCGAAGATTTGGTCGCTATAAAAAGAACTCAGTTTGGACCGCATTTGAAATTAAAACCAAAGTATCTTGGACCATACAAAATAACTAAAGTTAAAGGTGGCAATACATACGATGTAGTTAAAGAAGGAAGTCATGAAGGTCCTAATTATACGACAACTTGCTCTGAATTTCTAAAACCATGGAGTAACTGTTAAGAAGAATACGGGAAAAGAAGACTGAAGTAAATTAAAGAAGAAAAAGAAATATATTGCACATATTTTCTGTACGAAGACGAAAACTTAAAAAAATATATATCATGACGTTTTAGACGAAAATAGAGATGCTTAATGACGAAAGGAAAGACGAATTGAAAGACGCCTAAAGACGAATTGAAAGACGCCTAAAGACGAATTGAAAGGCGCCTAAAGACGCATGAAAAGGAGCATAAAGACGAAGAAACTGCGGTTAAAGACGTTAACTACTGTTTCTATGGCAAATTAAGTTTGAAGACGACTCTACTAATTTTGTCATTCTTGAAGCTGAAAGACGATCAAGGACTCTAAATAGTCTAACCTGTAATTTTAGACGTGCTATTGTCTATTCCGTTTTGCTTTTGTATTTTTTTATATTTGCAGTGTCGCCTGGAGGACCAGACGAATCCAGGATGGCCGAAAGTATGTGGTGCCTATGGTGAACGACAGATGGCGCTGACTTGGACGAGAGAACGGAATTCTATCTAATGTGGCAGTTGGCCTCGAGACGTATTGAATGAATAACGACGCTAGATTTAAAGACGTAAACAAAAGTGTATCATAGAAGCGAACTAAATTTACATAAACTTATTTGTAAGAAATGTAAATACTTTAAATGTAATTAAATGTGCTGTCCTTTCAAGAAGTTTCTTAGATGTCTTTTTAAAAAAGGTATTACTCCACATATATTAAATTGGCTTATTAATAAAAAGATATTTTACTTGTTTTTCTTTTTTCATTTATAAATGCTGTTTACAAAATAATAAAGCTTATGCCCTCTTTGCTTATCTAACTGCATAAAAAATTGTTTCCTCAAGAAATTTCATTTGATATTTTGGTGGACATGTTGGTGACAAGCAAAACTCCGCATTGGGTGCCACCAGAGCTTACTACGCCACTAGGCAAAGGAGAGGGGAATGCTAGCACTTTCATTGCGCTTCATATCTCCTTGAACTTCAAACTCTTGAATCTTCGAATTTCTCAAATATTGATTTGTGAATCCCTAAAATATCAAATAACAAAATTCGAGAACTCGAATCTTCTCGCAATTTTTATCTGTCGAATTCTAAGCGAAACAAACCTCTAAACATTTTAATTCAAAACTTTGGAAACAGTAGAATTATTAACGTAAAATAGAAAAGTTCAAGAGTTTTAAGCACATTATTTTAAGTTTTATTTGTATGGTTTTAGTAAATAAACTGTTTTCTGTACAACGTTGGTATTGCTGGCTTTGAAATCTTTGAGTTTGTTAATGAAAAATTCGTTAAAGTTTTAGAGAATATTGTTACGAATTTCACATTTATTTGGCTATTTATTTAGAACTGTAATTAAAATTCCTTTTTATTTTCCCGTGCAACGCACGCAGACGATTTTTGGAGAGAAA
>KK119055.1:0-15111 GCA_000611955.2 Stegodyphus mimosarum | reverse complement strand
ACTTAAACCATAAAATTCAGTTCAACAGCAATATCGCAAAATAATTTTAAATTGAGCATATCTTTAGAAATTTCGGTACACGCTCTCACGCGCTGGAGATAAAAATGTTTTTCTGTACAACGTTGGTATTGCTGGCTTTGAAATCTTTGAGTTTGTTAATGAAAAATTCGTTAAAGTTTTAGAGAATATTGTTACGAATTTCACATTTATTTGGCTATTTATTTAGAACTGTAATTAAAATTCCTTTTTATTTTCCCGTGCAACGCACGCAGACGATTTTTGAAGAGAAAGCTACGTCAAAAAAAAAAATAATAATAACATGCATACATTTATGCAGATTTTTCATTTTTTAAACTTTAATGCAGAGCGATAACATTTAGTGGCAACAATTTGAAAAGTGAATCGGGCATTCAGAGTGAATCAACGCAAAATCGCAAAACGAAAGTAATAGTCCTTCGGGACTAAATCCCTTCGGACTAAAATGTATACATTTATGCAGATTTTTCATTTTATAAAATTTAATGCAGAGCGATAACATTTAGTGGCAACAATTTGAAAAGTGATACGCCGTTTTTGTGTTTCCGACGCAAAATCGCAAAACGAAAATAATAGTCCTTCAGGACTAAATCCCTTTGGACTAAAAAAAACCCTCCAGCGCGCGAGACTGTGTATCGGAAATCCTAAAGATATGCTCATTTTAAAATTATTTTGTGATACTTCTGTTTAACTGAATTTTATGGTTTAAGTGCGAAGAACATGATATTTATTAAATAAAGGTAACACACAAAACGTTAAAAAAAACGCTCGTTTGGGCGTAATGTAAAATCTGAAAGCTTTCAGATTTTTCTTTCTTTTTTTTTTTGCCAATTTTTTTTTTTTTTTTTATTTTGAAAGTCTAGGTGCGACTATAGGTGGGGAAATCTACTATATAATATTGTACATTTTTGGCGATTTTGTCTGCTTCAAAACGGGGGTGCCACTATTACGCGAGTAAGCACGGTAATTATTATACATTTTTATCATATATTCTTATTTCTAAGAGTTCGAGAGACTGGAGACCTTTTCAGCATTAGGTTTCGAGAAACTTTATGGTTTCTCCCATCTCTATTTAAAATTAATTTAATTCAATTCGAGAAATTTTATGATTTGTCCCACCTCTTTGAAATTAATTTAATATAATCAGTGGCAAATTGAGCTACAAATCGATATCGAATTTTTTCAGGTTAAAAGCGTTTAAACATATGATCTTCTTCTAAGTTTATAGATTTATATTTTTCGAAATATTTCTCTGAAATCTCTCCGCTTTATTTAATTTCTGACCTTCTCCGTGTTTCAAAGATTTATTCGTTACGAATAAAAAAAATAATCGAACTGGGGAAAAGTACTTTTCTTATATAGGGAATTTTAGATTCAAAAATTCCCTACGGCATGAACTGTTCAACTGTCATGCTGGGAAGATTCTCCCACAGGCGCGGCTATCCACCATGCGAACGAGAACTCGCGAGATCTTGGCTTGAAAAATCGTAGCTGGCTGTATCGTGCGCTTCAGCCAGCCAACCAATATGGCCGTTACTGTGTGCACCCGGTTTAGCGATAACTATGAACTAAAGGAAGAGTTGGGCAAGTAAGTGCATCTTATTTTATACTATTTTTCGATTAATGAGAGTTTCAAATATAATATATGGTACTAGGGGTTATATTTGCGCTTCTCAGGGGCATAGATGCATCAGTTTCTTGACCTGGTATTCGCTGATGCTTGAATCCGATAGTAGAAGTGTGGAGTATATTGAAAGTAGGGCAACCCCCTCTCGTATCGTAGGACACGTAGTTTCTTCTGGTGTGATATTGTAAACAGAGCGTATCCCACCGAAACGTGTTTCCTAGAATGGGCATGCTTGTTTTGATGTCGATATGGGTTTTATTTTTATAGCGGATAATAAATTGTAAATAGGAAATACCAAATTTCATTTAAGAACGATATTTATGTTATTCCTTTTTCATAGTATTAAATATCGTAACACTTGGAAAATTATTCTGAATTTCTAAAACGCACTGACATTAGAAAACACTCATATTTTGGTACAATTTATAAAATAAAATTGTCAATTTTTGATGTGTAACAAATGTATTCTCTTTCTTAGGCAATCGGAGAATTTTTTTAAACATTATATATCAATGATTTTGGTATCAATATGCCGTCGGAAAAGATTTTTATAGTATTTGAAAAAATATGTATAAATTCACGCTACGTGCGCAAAAATAAATCACACAAAGATAAAATAAATGTGTTTGAAACTATCTCAGCATTAAGTCATGTTTTTTTTTATTTTTAAATCAAATTCATGATTTGTTCATGTTGTATGCTAAAATTAAAAGGAAAGTGAAAAATAATAATAAGAGCCTGCATTTAATTTAAGTATTAATTCATACTGAAATTTGACTTTTAAACTTCCTAGAATATTTGCATTAATTTTTAATATTTTTTTTATTAATATGAAAATTTATTAATGACATTTTTCGTTTTTATCAATGGTAGAAAATTTGTAATTTTAATACTGTTAATGTTTTTCAAACATTACATATTTATTCCACAAAGAAAGAATATTTTTAGCAAGTAACTTACTCACACATATTTGATGTAGTCTTCAAAAACAGCAATAATACAAATCTACATTTTTTATGTTTATGTGCAGAAATATAACATGACATATCCATATTTGGCTGATAATAATGTCCCAAATTGATGATATTGATTGAAATATTTTTGTTTATATTTAATTATAACATTAGTTCTTGGAATATAATTTTCATAATAGTATAATAGTTAAAATTAAAAAAATAATAATAATAAAGGGTTTGTTTTTATAATTAATATTTACTTTTTCAAGTAATTTATATATAATATTAAGAGCATTTTGTATCCATATTGAATTAATTACATTATTATGTATTTGTATTTGGAGGTATACTTTTATCCTGCCTAAAACTATTTATGCCATAAGTAAATATATGAAAATTTAGCTTATGTTATATAACAAAAAGAATCTGTATATATGTAGACTAATATAGTTTCTTTTGTCAATTATTTTAAATATTATTTCCAGTTCTTTGATTATTAAAACCAGCATGAAAATTTTGAGGCATATACTGCATGGTATATTTTGCTTATGATATTTTTTACTTTTTAAAAAATGAAAAAAAATATTGATATGAGTATTAAACTCTAAATGTTTGTTATTGATTTTTTAAAAATTAGTAATTTTATTTAAACATTTCAAGCAAAATTTTATTAATAGAGAAAGATGGTTTTAGCTTTATGTCTTAAAATGAATTTTTTTGGTATTTTAAAAATTTGTATGAATGTAATCTTGTTAATTGTAGTGAAAACATGTTTCTGTTACTTAAATAAATCGATTTCATAATTGTTAATTATGCTGCATTATTAATATGTAAATATCAATTAAGTACAACTAAATTATAAAACTAAATCCATACTTTTACATCCATTACTGCATTAAAAATCGACAACAACAGAAATGTGATAACAGCACATTAGAAAACAGTTACAAATAACTAGGCTATTATAATAAGTAGATAACAGTGCTTATTATGAGATAATAGTCCATTAAATTACTTCTGTTGATTTGTTTTCTTATTTATATTTTATGATTCAATTTCAGCGAATACTGAATTTTTTCATCTGTCTGTAGAATATTATAATTTGATAACATGATACTTAGAGACCACAAATAGTAGTTTACAACATAATGCATAATGTATGAGCTAAAAGATCTTGATATTGCCATTCGAAGTTCTGAAATTACTTCAGTGTGCATTATAGTCTGCGAATGAATGTTTATACTGTACTGTATACTGTGTGTTGTATTAAAAAAGTTATGAATTTTCCTGGATATGTTTTTGTAAAATAATTAATATAATATCTTTTTTGATGAATGTGTGTATTGTTGTTTTTCAGAAAAATTTTAAATAAATAGCGAAAGAAAAGTGTTAAGACTGTATTTAATGCTGCTGAAGAAAAGTTAATCTAAATTGTCATTTCGTATCTTTTATGAAAATTAAGACTAAGCATTCAAAAAATAATTTTAGAAGATCCCAAAGTAGGACTCATTGGTATAACATGTAAAATAATTTATCTTCTTATTTACAGAAAAAGAATAAAACCCATTCTTAAACAGTTTTATTATATTGATGTTTAATTTTTAATGGACCGCTTTGATCCAATGTTAGGAATCCGCTTTGAACATTAGTTTATGTTTATAAGCAAGCATTCCTTTTAAAATAAAGGAAATTTAACTGTAATGAATTAAGGCCTTTTCAACAAAATAGTCCCTTGTTATACCTTCTGCTTTAAGGCTGATTCAGAGTTGTAAATTTTCATCAGAATTTTTATTATTTAAAGGTTTTAAGTATAATTAATTGAATTTTTTGAATGAATTGTTTAAAACTGTCTACACTATTCATACATTAACAAACATGATAATGAACTTATATTCAGTAGGAGAAAGGAGACATCATGGAAAAAGTTAAAAAAATTGCAATGATTTTTCAACCTAAATTCTGTAATAATTCCAAGATATAATACATTGTTGCATCATATAGCGTAGCAGTTTGAATGTGCAGAAGCTGTGTAGTAGGGGCATATTTAAAGTTTCCTTTTTAATATTCCGATAGCTGCTGCTTTAAGCATGAGAGAAGATTTATTAAAATCTTTCTATAGATTAAAAAAATTTTTTTTTCTAATTCTCTTTTGCTAACATGTTATATAATGAATGATTAAAATTGTATTTGAAGAAAGAAATGAATATAATTATGATAAACCTGATGTAACAAAATATCATTTATAAAATGCAGTTGCTTTGCATTAACAATTTAAGAATGTTTTGAATATATGTATTGCGCTTTAAGAAAACAGGTTTTAATGAGAATCCTGTGTATAAGGCATTATTATAATCTTACTATTACACTGAATAAACTATTCACTGTGGTGCATTGTTACAGAGGAGAATCCTATTAGTGTATAAGAAGAAGCATTAGGCTTCTGACAGCTTATCACAGCTATGGCAGAATAATATAGTATTATAATAACATAGTATTCCATAATATGTCTACCAAAGTCCTTGACCTCCATGAGGAACCAGCATTATTATTTAGTCATTTTGTCTGCAGTTAGTGCATTAAAAAATTATTAATGCAGAGTATTTCTTTATGAATAAGTATATATTATAATTAGGATTGAAAGTTAAATTACCAGTATAATTCAGACTTAAGGGGTATTAACTGTACCTCAAAATTGAGAAGACAGATTATTTTATAATTAATTCTGTTATAAATATTTTATATGAATTATATTCCTGTAAGTAATATGAACTTATGGTATCAAAATGCTCCCGCTAGTTAAGCTGAAAAATAATATCTTATCCTCTAAATGAGTGCCTCAACATATGAACTTCTTTTGTTAGAAAAATTGAGCTATCTGCTTTGATTATTTTTCATCTTATAATTACTCTGCTATGTATAAAAGACATATTATTTGATAATTTGTAATTTAGATCTGAATAAATGCTCATGCATTGATAATGGATTGCCATTGTACTTCATTTGCTGGCAGTTTTAGTTATATTTTATCTGATCTTTAAGCCCAATTAGTATTTTGTGTGAATTATCAATTAAAATGCCTGTCATTAATGTGTACAGGTTAGACATTAATAGATAGACATGTCCTTATTTGCTTTGACATCTTTAATGTTAAATATGTCTAATGATTGTAATTATTCTTCCTTTCTTTTTTAAATTTGTTTACTGTTTACAGTATTTATTTACTGTTTGTTGAAAATAATTTGATATAATCAAGTGCTTGATTCTTAATTCTTATCATTTTGAACAAAGTGTTTTAAAATGAAAGTTTTTATTATTTTATTTTTTTCTATACAGGTTTTATATTTTCTCATGCTGTGTTCTTATGAAATAAAAGGAACCTAAATATGAAAATATATGCTGAAATTACAGCACTAATACACAACTTTTAGCTGGTAGCTTTTGTTATCAGCATTTTTTCTTTCTCTTTTGTAAATTTTAAAATTATAATTTTATACATTTGGAGGGCAAAAATAATTTGAACAATTTTTGTATTATTTCTTTGAATTTAAATAAAAATTGACATGTACTTTTAAATTCAAACAGACATTTTAACAAATTCAAGTTTTTTTGTGGACGCTAAGGTATAATGTAGTTATACATTATAATGTGTGAGATATTTTAAAAACTAAAACTTCATAATTTATGTGTTACTTAAATATGCCACATTTTATATTAACAAAAAAATTATTGACATGCATAATAAGTCCCCTCCCTAAATTTTATAAGTTTGTTTGCTTTGAATATTTACTTAACTGCATTATAGCTTAGAATTGTTTTAATTTAATTTTTTGAATTAATTTAAGTCAGGCCCATGATGAAAACATTGGATTTATGTACATCTCTTTAACTCATATTTTTTATTTTTACACTGTTAAAGAAGGCTTTCTTCTGAAAACTCAAAAGAATAAGCAGAAAGGGTTTTAATGCAGAAATGAAACTGTATGACAGGAAATATGACATACCTTAGTGTGTAAAAATGGACAGCATGTTTTTGAAATTTTCTGTCAGTTTTCATTAGGTATTTGTAATGCATTTTAATTGAAATAGCTTTCAAGAATTATGTAATGTTTGATTTGTTTCTACTTTTATCAAAAGTCATATAACAATTGATGCAGCTTGGAGTACATGAATGGTCAATATTAAATTATTGTATTTTTATGCATTTTAACTGCAGTTAATATTCAGTTATGTTTTTATTCTAATTATTTTTTCTTTCGGTTGATATATTTATAAGCTGGAGTTACAATTCTCTTATTGCTTGTTTCACTATTTTCATTCTAGGGGTGCATTTTCCATTGTTAGAAGATGTGTTCAAAAGAATACTGGATTAGAATTTGCTGCAAAAATAATTAACACTAAGAAATTGTCTGCTAGAGGTAACTTAATTTTTCAGTTTAAATCAATATCTCAGTTTAGATCAGATGGAGTAGGCTTAACTACAGTAAGAATAATTATAGTGAACCCTGTTATGGTGACCACCTTTAAAGTGCCTGGTATTTATGAAAATATTTTTTAAAAAATTGAACTTTTCCGATTGTAATATTATTTACTGCAGCAGTCTCTGCAGAAGATCATAATTGAGCTATGAGTGGTCATTTTAAAAAGGTATCACTGTATATGGATTTTAATATACAAATAGAAATAGATTTCTGTCGCTTTATAAAAGCATGGCATTTATGAAACTTAAATGTATATTGAAGTGGTGTAAAATTAATAAATAGGTAAGTGTTAATTTACCCAGAAAACAAATTTTAGTGCTGTCAGGCATCAAAAAAAATTATATTACCATACCAAATAATAAATAAGTTTTTTATTTATTTATTTTGTGTGTGTGTGTGCAGTTGTTGCTACAAGGTAATCACCTGCACCTGCTGCTACGGAATCTCTGATTTCATAGCGTAGCATAACATGGACGAGGACATTACCCCTTAATTTTACAAGTTCTCTCTCTTCTTAATTTAAAAAGTATACTGTATTTATAATATTTCTGTTTTTAGCTAAAATGCATCTGCCATATCACTCTTGCTTTTAGTAACTAATTTTCATGTCTTATTTTTTCTGTTGAAACGTGCATGTATATGTAAATGGGGGGGGGGATAGCCTGTTTGGACGTAATATAAAAGCTGAAAGCTCTCAGATTGTTTTCATTTTTTTTATTTATTATTTTAAATTTCAATTATTTACCAAAATAATATAGGGTATGCATTAAGCAGATGATGATCATGTAATTTTTCTCAGTTTAGAATTACCCATCTTTTTATTGAATAAGCTTTTCCTCCGTACTGCTTATCTTAATAAGCATTTAATATAAATGCATATTCATCTCAGTCTAATAATAATCACCATATAAGAGAAAACTAAAAAAATCTGTTTTTTGAAATAATGTGGAAAAAATAGTTTAACATTGTAGGAAGAGCCCTGAATTATTAATTAAATAAAATAAAATATTTCTAGAACTAAAACAGCTGTAAATTTGTAATTGAAAATAAAAAATATATTTTTAAATGTTTGCCCCAAAGTCTTCTAATTATCCAGTTGAACATACAGTATGACTGCATTCACTTGATGATCAGCATGGCTAATCTATGACCTACCATATGCGAATAGAATTTCCATTTATGTTACTAATCAGTGTAGCGTGCTAAAACCCTACATGTATAGCATTGCCCTGGCATAAAGGGACCCACAGTTTTAGGAAGTTTATAAGTTAAAAACTGATCTTCAGAAGAATGTAGGTACCTTTATCCCGACCCACCTTTATGAAGATTTCTTATCTTTCTGAATATTGGCCAACTTGCATAAAAGTACTGGCATCTTACAAAAGAGGCAACATCAAGAAGCATCCCATTTTGAAGTTTTTCACTAGTTTTGCTAATATTTGATAAATTTTCTATTTTAATATCCACTTTTGAAATTTCCAATCACTTGGACCTTAAAACTTCTTAACAGGCATGTACTGTAGTAATGTTCGTGGTGAATGTATTCAAAAGTTTAAAATGTTGTTAATATTTTAAAATGGTCTAGAACAAATTGTGAAAAATGTATCTTATGAATAACAGATTTGAAATTGTATTAAAATAAATGGGCAAGATAATGTCATGCATGTCAAACATTGTCAGAACATCAGGATTTTGCTGCAGAATTTCAATGCGGGAGCATTAAATACAACAGTTTAAACTTATGAGGATTATTCTTTAAACTATGCAGATTAATTACTGTAATTTCAAGGAAATACATTCCATTAAATATGCATTTAATGATCTTAATTTTGCTTTATCATAATTTTTTTCTTTTAATTTCATTAATTTACTTGTTTATTTTGAATTTAAAAAATAAAAACTAAATGTGTTATTATTATTATGTATGATTTTTGTATGTATTTTCATGACACTTACACTTCTAATTTCATAAGGTGCTCTTTTACTTAATTAAAGAAAGTAATAACAATGAATACCTGTTTGGATCAGTGCAACAGGTACAGGTAGAAGTGGGCAGGATTCCAGAATTTCACCATTGGTCATGCATGCATTTTCCCAAAGCACTAATTGTGCAGCTCCAACCCCTTCCGTTTTTATGAAGAAAGACCCACATGACCTAAGGGACTCCTACCATTCTTTCCCTCCCATTGAACTACATGAGAGGACTTCTCAAGCTCATCTGTATTCTAAGTGCCCTCATGCACACAAACACTATACAGAAAAGGATGAAACAATGCACGCATTTATGTTTGATTAATTAATAAAAGAATTTTGTTTCAACTTACAAGATTGCCAAAATTCAGAAGTTTATATAATGCTTTAAAAAGCAGTTACGTTACTGTCATGGAAATATTAATAAAATTATTTTTTCATTTTCTTTTGGTTAAAAGTAAACTTAAGTAAGCAAATTGGCATAATTTTTTAAAAGTCTATTGTGCTATTCACTTTTGCATTCATTTCATTCAGTTTTTCATTGTGCAGTTCTTGCATTCTTTGAATAAGAAAGATACTATATAACAAATTGGCCTAGTGTATGAATTTATGAGTCTGTTCTTTTAGATTTGATGAACATTTATTTATTTATTTTTAAAAATACATATGTAGCTACATACCAATGGTTTATTGTGTAAAATATAATAACATGCGATGCGTTATTGTCGTCTTGTGTTAATTGTCTACTTCTTATATTTATTATATCTGTGTTGGATGGGGAAGAAAACTGTGGTGTGTGCATCTTTTTTTTGTATGAGGTTTAGGTATTTCACAGTTTTTATCATAAAAAGTGAGAAACAATATCCCTTTAATTAAGTGTTCATCTGCAGAACTTTTTGAAATGCAATCCTGTCTCTCCTGCTGTTCAGTATACACTCATGTGCAAAATTGAGAGAATTTGCTCATTATGTTTAATTTCTGAAAACTAATGGACAGATTTTAATGAAATTTGGTATGAGTATACATTTATAACAGAGAAAGAGATGTACCATTCAGAAAGTCATTATCAGTAAAGCTCATAATGCAGGGATGTCTGAAATCAGTGTTGTAATATTGAACTGAAAATGAGTCTTAATATGGGAGTGCGGTGCCCTCTCGCTGCTAGTGTGACACCATACAGAACAGGAGGGAACTGAGAAGTCCTTGTGGCAGTCAAGCCCAGTTCTCTAGCAAGGCAGTTTTCAACTCTGGGATGGCTTTCGGAGGGGGGTATAAAGATGAAATTTCTTTCCCAAGAGCATACCAGACATGCTAGACATCCAAATAGCATTCCAGACCTAGGGTTAAGGTCTGGCTGGCCAATCCATCTAGCACGTATTCTGGCTTATACGTGCTAGATGGATGGTAATTGTTAATGAGCTGAGCCATATATTAATAAGTATTGTCATCCATTAACAGAAACCTAGGACCAACTGTTCACCTGAAAAGTCAAATATAGGGCTGTGAAATCCGTTCTGATATTCTGTATACCTCATAGTAGTCGGAGAGCTTTTGTCAAACACATGTTGGGGTGTGTGGGCATCCAACATAATGTCTGCCGAAACCATTGCACTGAAACTGCTGTAAATAATCTTTTCCTCCAGTGCCCCATTGTAGTCTGGTTTAAGACCCATGTTACCATGTTAAATACGCTCTCTTATGTGCTGCAGTGAATAGAAGGCAAACAATGAGTCGTCTGGCATACAATCGTCTCATAGGTAGACAGGTTGCACAACAGTATAGCATGCTGGACAGTTAGCAGTTGAGGTGCCTATGTGCAGTTTATCCCACTCCTGCAACAAAGCAGTTTTTAATAGACATCTTTTATAGGGTTAAAATCAGGAAATCTGGCTAGCCAGTCTATGCAGTGAATATCCTTACTTTCCAGGTAATTGTCGACCAGCTGAGCCTTATCTGTTTAAGTGTTGTTGTCCATTAACAGGAACCCAGAACCAAAACACCTCTAAAAATTTGAACTAGGTATCCAAGAGCTCTCTATACCTCAGAACACTCAGGGAGCCTATGCCAAACACATTCAACATAAAGCCTGTGGGCAACTTTAGACCGAGAAACTCAAGTTTCGATGGTAGCATGAAACTCACGTGAGAGATAAACGTGCCAAATAATGATCCTAATTCATTATTGTGAATGTTGGCTAGCATTGTCTAGAACGTTTTGATGCGGATCTAATGTGATGAAACTATTTCCATAAATTACAAATGACGCTAAATGTTACATTTAGTTGTGTACCACTTGGTGCTTTTGATTGTCCTGCCTGTGATATACCAACAAATCTCCATCTAATCTGTGATCCATATGTTCGTGGCTACTTATTTTACCTTATAAAATTTACCCAGCTTTTGCAAGAAACACAACGAATATCATAAAGGAGTACGAGCACACGAATTGCCAGAAAACCCTTGTATGGTAATATGCCCTCCACAACCACAGCTCCGCAGTTCCACACAGCTACTTATGTATTTGACTCTGAATATTTATATTAGTTCTTTGGTTCAATACTTTTTGTAAAAATAGAGATAATTTGCAAATACTCTTACTTTTGTATATGAGTTTATGAAGTAATAAATCAGGGACTGTAATCTATTAAAGGTTGAATTTGCTTGAAATGTGTGGTTTAATTAAAAAAGCATCATAATTTAAATTAAAAACATAATTTATTTTTAATATATTTAATAAAATATTTTCCATGTAAATGTAAAATATTAAGAACAGTTTTAGCCCATATAGTCTTTAGTCATCTTTTCCAATGGTTGTTATGTTTAATAAATTTTTCATTTTTAGAATGTTTAGTTTGATAATTTTATGTCTTAATGCATATGTGTTGACAATAAATTGATTTCGGAATTTTTTTTGTCTTTTATATTGTGTTTAATGATTCGATTTCACAGCGTAATTGTTGTTATAAAAATGAATCTAAAAAGTAAATGAATAAAAATGAAGGTGAATGATTTAAAGACATGTTAACTGGAGAAACTTGAATGTAAGTAATAAATAAATAGATGAATGCTGTTTGTGTAATCTTTACTAGTGTTTATGACATGGAGTAATGAAATTTTACTAAGAAGATGCAAATATCTTTGTTTCGTAAACGGAGGAGGGAGAATTTGTGTGTGTACTTTTTTATTAACGAGGCGCCAGTCGCCAAATGTGCGCCAAACATAAAAGTTGGCGCGAAAACTAACTAGATGACGGCAACTTCAAAGGTATGTAAAGCTTCATGGAAAAAAGTGAACGTGTAATAAACGGTAATGAATCGTAAAATATAATGTATAAAATGTTTACTGAGTGGAATGCTGAATTTGTGCAATTCTGTGATGTTTTCTCTTAAGAAAACAGAATTGCAATAATTAGACATCGCGCAGTCCCTTAGCATTGTGACCACATTTGGTGCTTTCGCGCACATTCGGCGACTAACGCCCGCTAACATAAAAATACCTTTCTAAGTTATTTTTAGACTTCTGTGTCTTTATTATTGCTAGATACTATTGCTATTGACAGTCTAGGTGTTCGAAATAATTAATAATTTTGCATATTTTTTGTAATACTTATATAACCCGGTGAATAATTCGTGTTAAGTGTTAATTTTTTTACTATATGAATTCGTTTTTTAAAGGACAGAAAAGTTTAACAACTCAACTTTAGAATCAGTTATTTGGGGAAGAGAGTCAGCAGAAATTTTCTTTGAAAATAGTGATTTAATAATTTTTGGTCTGCCTGAAAATTAGGTTTCATCGATTATTTTATAGCATGTTTAACCAAATACAGTGGCACAAACAATTGAGGATACACCTTACTTTTACTTCATAAATCCAACTTTCAATCGAAATAACACATTAACTAGAAGTGCAAACGTACTTTTATTCTTAGACATAACAAAAGGTTTAATTAACAGTAAAAATCCTCTAAAAATTTGAACTAGGTATCCAAGAGCTCTCTATACCTCAGAACACTCAGGGAGCCTATGCCAAACACATTCAACATAAAGCCTGTGGGCAACTTTAGACCGAGAAACTCAAGTTTCGATGGTAGCATGAAACTCACGTGAGAGATAAACGTGCCAAATAATGATCCTAATTCATTATTGTGAATGTTGGCTAGCATTGTCTAGAACGTTTTGATGCGGATCTAATGTGATGAAACTATTTCCATAAATTACAAATGACGCTAAATGTTACATTTAGTTGTGTACCACTTGGTGCTTTTGATTGTCCTGCCTGTGATATACCAACAAATCTCCATCTAATCTGTGATCCATATGTTCGTGGCTACTTATTTTACCTTATAAAATTTACCCAGCTTTTGCAAGAAACACAACGAATATCATAAAGGAGTACGAGCACACGAATTGCCAGAAAACCCTTGTATGGTAATATGCCCTCCACAACCACAGCTCCGCAGTTCCACACAGCTACTTATGTATTTGACTCTGAATATTTATATTAGTTCTTTGGTTCAATACTTTTTGTAAAAATAGAGATAATTTGCAAATACTCTTACTTTTGTATATGAGTTTATGAAGTAATAAATCAGGGACTGTAATCTATTAAAGGTTGAATTTGCTTGAAATGTGTGGTTTAATTAAAAAAGCATCATAATTTAAATTAAAAACATAATTTATTTTTAATATATTTAATAAAATATTTTCCATGTAAATGTAAAATATTAAGAACAGTTTTAGCCCATATAGTCTTTAGTCATCTTTTCCAATGGTTGTTATGTTTAATAAATTTTTCATTTTTAGAATGTTTAGTTTGATAATTTTATGTCTTAATGCATATGTGTTGACAATAAATTGATTTCGGAATTTTTTTTGTCTTTTATATTGTGTTTAATGATTCGATTTCACAGCGTAATTGTTGTTATAAAAATGAATCTAAAAAGTAAATGAATAAAAATGAAGGTGAATGATTTAAAGACATGTTAACTGGAGAAACTTGAATGTAAGTAATAAATAAATAGATGAATGCTGTTTGTGTAATCTTTACTAGTGTTTATGACATGGAGTAATGAAATTTTACTAAGAAGATGCAAATATCTTTGTTTCGTAAACGGAGGAGGGAGAATTTGTGTGTGTACTTTTTTATTAACGAGGCGCCAGTCGCCAAATGTGCGCCAAACATAAAAGTTGGCGCGAAAACTAACTAGATGACGGCAACTTCAAAGGTATGTAAAGCTTCATGGAAAAAAGTGAACGTGTAATAAACGGTAATGAATCGTAAAATATAATGTATAAAATGTTTACTGAGTGGAATGCTGAATTTGTGCAATTCTGTGATGTTTTCTCTTAAGAAAACAGAATTGCAATAATTAGACATCGCGCAGTCCCTTAGCATTGTGACCACATTTGGTGCTTTCGCGCACATTCGGCGACTAACGCCCGCTAACATAAAAATACCTTTCTAAGTTATTTTTAGACTTCTGTGTCTTTATTATTGCTAGATACTATTGCTATTGACAGTCTAGGTGTTCGAAATAATTAATAATTTTGCATATTTTTTGTAATACTTATATAACCCGGTGAATAATTCGTGTTAAGTGTTAATTTTTTTACTATATGAATTCGTTTTTTAAAGGACAGAAAAGTTTAACAACTCAACTTTAGAATCAGTTATTTGGGGAAGAGAGTCAGCAGAAATTTTCTTTGAAAATAGTGATTTAATAATTTTTGGTCTGCCTGAAAATTAGGTTTCATCGATTATTTTATAGCATGTTTAACCAAATACAGTGGCACAAACAATTGAGGATACACCTTACTTTTACTTCATAAATCCAACTTTCAATCGAAATAACACATTAACTAGAAGTGCAAACGTACTTTTATTCTTAGACATAACAAAAGGTTTAATTAACAGTAAAAATTAAAAAAAAAATCAGCGACAAAATTTTAAAATAAAAATTATCAGAGGCATTTCAAATAAAAATAAGCAGATTTTTACCTCAAAAAATTGAGGATACACCAATGAAATTTTTGTTTAACTACCAC
>KK119054.1:401376-459160 GCA_000611955.2 Stegodyphus mimosarum | reverse complement strand
CTACGCACCCTTGATAGTTTAGATTAGAGGCCAACCTCGCGTTTATAGCTCTGAGAGCAACGAATTCTTAGTTTTCTACTTGACTTTATTTTAAATTATTTGATTGTTCAGTTTACACCCAACTGCGGTCATTATTTTCTGTTACCCCTTCCGAGTTGGGAAGTGGCTGTAAATAGTTGTTTAATAAAAGGGTCATATTAAAACCCTCCTTGCGTGCAGTTATTCTACCACTTCCACTAAACATAGCTGCATTCAGCTCCCTGTTCAAGATCACGTTCGAATATGTTCGCCAAAAGTATGCACAGAACACTCAGTCCTGACAGATGATACTTAGTTGTACGGCATTATTATTTGTTGAACGTGCGTTTTTTAAAATTTAATGATTTCGAATTTTGTGAAGTAAGTTTATTTTAAACCAAAAGCGATGTTAATCCCGAATGAGATATCTCGAAAGATATATTAGTCTCAAAACGGCATTTTGCAATGAATCACTATAAATGGTATATAACTTTTCAAATTGTTGCCAGTAAATATTATCGCCCTGTATTAAGCAATATTCCCTGTATTCATTATTAAAAGAAATTAAATAGTGAAGAATATGCATGAATCTATGCATGTTTCTCGTATTGTAAAAAACGACAGTATCTAGAGCCATCAAATTTTGAGTAATGTGGTCCTCCACCCGAACATTGGCACCTGGAATATCGAACTATGAATTTCTTTATCAGCTATTTCATATTTTGTGAAACTTAAACGAATTTTGGATTAACAAACTCAACGATTTCAAAGTGTGCATTGGCAACACTATACGGATATAAACATTTTTATCTCCAGCGTGCAAGACTGTCTGACCGAAATGGTAAAGATATGCTGTTTTTAAATTTTGTAATTTTGCTGTTCAATCGAATTTTACGTGGTATAAGCGCCAAGAACGTGATATTTAGTAAATAAAGTAATCACTCAAAAAACGTTAATAATAAAAAAGCGAAAAGAAGTTTTGTTAATCATTCTTAGTAAGAAAATTAAACATTGATATGATGAACTGAGAAAAAAAAAAGCAAAATATATGCCAACACTTAACGCTGCAGCAAAAATTATAAACGTGAACTGCTATGCCGCTTTGGAAATTTTTGCAATTTTTCTATTGAGCTGTATATTGCATAACTATAAGGAAAATGATGTTTAATAATAAAGCTGAAAAGCAAATAAAAAATGGGTTAGTAGTAGTGAGTGTGTAAGTTTATCCTAAGTTTATTAACAATTATTTTAAGTTTTGTATCTTTCCTATCTTATTCCAATTTCAGCTTACAATTTCCTGCCAGAATGTAAATTCAGAAACGCAGTTAATGCAAATGAGAAAGAGTACTATTTAAGTCGTCACTTCACCGACTTCCAAGCGCGAGAGAGAGTCTGATTCCCTTACTAGCGCGCGTTTGCCTTTTGGCTACGTCTCTCTTAGCTGTTACTACGCTCGGCCATACCTTAGGCCCTTGCTTGGCTTCTCCGATTTAATTAATACTTACGGAACAACTAGTTAGATCTCTGATAGCTTCGGCTATACCTTTCAAATAACTTAGTTAAGCTAGTTTTAGTTTAAATTATTATTATTTTAAGTTCAAGTCCAAGTGGCGGCTTTGTGTAAAGTTCCAAGTAGGAACTGATTGTAAATATACTGAAAAATAAAGGGTTATACACCCTCATTAAGTCTTACGTGTTTTGTTCACCCACTTAAGCGAATATTCGCTTGTTAGTGTTCGTGGGGTTCTAAGTTAGAACTTTAGGATTAAATAGAAAACTCCACAGTATGAAGTAAAGGAAATATTGTAATCATGAAAAATTTCGGGTACCATATTTCAATGAAAATATCCATTTCGACCGCCATAGAATGCAATTTAACGATGTTTTTGACAAACATCTGTACGTAAGGGCAGAATAAAGGACCTCTTTTGCCCAAATGAACAATAAACGTGATTTAAAATGGATTCAGAAGAGTTTGGGATTAAATAGTAAAACCCCACAAGTATAAGAACGGACTTGTAGAGTGCAAGGTCAGTGAGAGCTTAAAATACCTTAAGACACCCTTTTGGGCGACAATTAAAACCCGGAATCTTTCAGATTTTTTTTAAACTGGTCAATTAAATCCCTCGTTAGAGGTTATGTGCATACAAGCGTTTATGGCATACAATATTACGGTTAAACGTTTATGAGCTGTCGTCATAAAGCCTCCCGTTTTTCATACATATTCAAGTTCTTATCCTTACATGTTACACGATAAGATACTTTGTTTGTAATAAATTAATAGATAATCAACCAGGATCACATTTTGATGGAATATGCATTTGTTTGTTTATTACTATTATTATTCAGTTTTTTCAAATTCTAAAAATCAGTTCATTTAGAGGATTTGAATCTATCTAATAAGTCCTTACAGGAGAAGTTCGATGTATTACGAACAGAAGGAAGGTTATTTTCAATTATTCTATCCTACAAAAATGTTAATTGGTTAAATAAAACTTAGGGATGGAGGAGGATGTTCCGGAGTCGAAGTTCTCATTTTCTCTGATGGCTGATGTAAAATGCTTGAAAATGTCTACTCTTAAATTTTTTAAATAGGTCAGAGCAAGTAAAAAATTTCGATTTTCGCCAGGGCTAGAACTTCCAAACAGTGCCATTTTACAAATACAAACGACATATCCTCTTTCTCCGCATATCCTACTATACTACCTCTTCCGCATAAAATCCAGGATTATATTCACTAATGCGTCATAACTTATACTTTTTAAGTCTTCTAATATACTGCGTTTTTCACTTTTCCAATGTTGAAGCTGCAGAAGATATTTTTCCTCTTTATTTGGGGGATGCCCATATTTATCATTTTTATTCTTATTATTAATCTTATTTGAGGCGTTTTACGTTATTTGCGATGATACGATAGATTTTCACATTTCTACACGATGCCTGGGAATACGACAACTTCTCAACATGATTTGCTTTCTTTCTTAAAAAGTAAAATAAAACCAAAATAGGTATATTTAAAGGTATGAAATCGGCTAAAGGCTTTACTGACTTCTAAGGGATTTTAGGAGAGATTTAATTTGGATGTTGTTGTTTACCTAATTCAGCAGATATTTGAGCAAATTTTATACATGAAATATACTGGTTACAGCGTCAGTTAGAGATCTTTTTGCTATTTTCACATTTTTCGCTATTTCATAGAGAAAAGCTATTTTCATATTCTTCTCGAATGTGTGGAGTGGTTTGGTTTAACTGTTTATGACAAATCATATAGGGTTTTCCCTTATTTTGCATAACAAATTATTTTAAGTTTAGTACCTTTCCTGAACTCCTCAACTTCCACTCGCATTTTGTCGCCAAGATGTAAATTAAAGAGCAGCGAAGTGAGTATTTAAACGCGTGAATCACTGAGTTTATTCAGAGCGTGTTTTTAAAAGCCAGTGTACGTTTCTTTGCTATCTCGCTGTTACGCTAATACGCCCCTTGGCCATTTCGAATAATCTTCACGTCTGTTAGGTTTGTGAGTCAATCTAAGTTAGTAGTAACTTAACGTACTAATCCAGAACTATTCGAATTAGACTTTTAATTGACTTAGATTCTACGGCTAAGTTTCTCCACAAGCTGACGATTTTATTGTAAAGCCTGAAGTACGTGCCCTTCTGATCTTAGTTAGAAATAATGAAGAGTTATTTTCACCCTTCTTCTGCGCTGGTATTACTTCACGTTTGTGCGAGAATTCGCTAGGTTCTTTGTAGGATCTGTTTAGTTTATGTGGGATAGAAGGGGCAGATCTTACAAGCTCACTAGGGCTACCTGCCTAAGGGAAGGGATCCTTTCGAGAGGACTTTTGCAACTACCCCGTTCATCTGGAATCGAACCCAGATCGGACCTAACAGTGTTCAACGACTTTATCGCTTCGCCGCTGGGCCCCGAAGTTTGGGTTGAGTGATGGTAACATGACACCTCGCACGATGCTTCTGGACAATCACAAGTACAGGTACGGGTAAAGGTAAAAGTATGAGGGACACCAGAGATGGTCTGCGGGCCAACTGGAATTGGCTTCCTATGCTAGCTAACCCTAAAAGAATTGCAAGTTTTATAAGAGTTTACAAACCTGGCCAATCACATATTCCAAAGAGGATCACATTCTACTTGTGATAAAAAGAACGACAAAAAAAAATATAAAAGAACCGAACGGCAAAGAAGGGGGACTGCCTTATTATTTCCTCTTGAGTTACTGTTCATTTAATGGATGATGCTACGTTTAATGGATTGAGAGGATAGTCATTTATATTTTGCTTCTTTCTTACATTAATAAATTGTTGATTTTTGATAAGTGTTTTTGCAAAGAAATGGTGACTACAGGAATCCATGACAGATACTGTCGGTAGAGATCCCAATCGTACGGGTATGATTGTTTAGAAAATCAAGCTGATTGTGAAAGTAGCTGCAGAAATTGATTTACTTATCAATATAACTGATTTACGTTCATACAATTTGCGAAAAATTCAACTTTTTTCATTAAAATGTTCAAAGCTACCAACGCGCTTATTATTTAGAAATATTTAACACTAATGAGTATTTGTTCCATGGTTAAGTTTGCAGTTAAGCTTTACCTTAAAAATCTGGAATGTATTATTACTTAATCATCAAACAGTATTCTGAAAGAGCACTGTTATGTCACATGTCACATAGTTAAGCAGAAAATTGACCGAATCTTCGATAATATAATGTTTCGGAGATAAAATTGCTTTCCGATCTTTACATTATGACTTAAACATTTAGCTGGATTAAATTTAACATTTAATATCGTGTAGATCCAAAATAACGTTTTATCATAAACATTATAAGGTATTTCTCCTGCCTGCTTAGCATTCCTTCGTGGTGGCCTTCACGCCTGTGCGAGAATTCGTCAGATTCATTAGTAGGATCTAGCTGAGTTTATGTGGCCCAAAATGACTAGATCTTATACAGAGGCGCCCGAACTGAAAAGGTAGTGAATGATGATTCCCCACCACCAGGATTTGGCGATTGGGTCCCCTAATCCCCAGCCGCCCTTTAAAAGGAGGAGTATATAAGGTATTTCTCCCGCCTTTTTAGCATGCCTACGTGATGTAGTGGTTAGCACGCTCGACACGTAATCTAGTGTTTCCTGGTTCAAGTCCCGGTGAGGGCATTGCTCATTTTTCATCTCTCCTGCTTTAAAAAAATACCTAATGTCTCTACAACATTCATTTGTTTGCATTTTTATCTACTTGAGAAATGAATTAAGCGATTTAAACTATCTGGACATTTGCAGAATAGATTAATGGTGCATATACAATCTTGTATTTAAAAATTGTGTGGTAAGACTGAGCTGTTGATTGCTGTTACTGATGCTGTTCTGTTAGGAAAGTTTGCTATCAGCTAAATATTCAACTAAATTTTGGTATATTGCTGATGGAATAGCTTCGTTCCTCTGCATTCCATATGTATACTATAAGATAAATAACGTGTCTCTGAGCCAGTCCGTCAAATTCGACAACATCTTAACAGAAAACACATGCGTTAGCAGCTTATCCTGTACACACTAGAGTGAAATCATGTTGAAATAGGAAAGATTATGCACCAAGGTTTCGAAACAGCATATGTAGAGCTGAGTTGTCTACTATATTGTTGCGTGCGTACGAGTTCGTAATAGATTGGCTGCACAAGGTCCGATAAAAAGTTAATTTATTCTTATCACAAGAAATATAACAAAACGCTGGATGTTTCCTCAAAGATATTCGTACATTATCACGCAATATAATCAGTAGCTATATTTTAAAGTACTAAAACGTTAAACAAAACGCAATCCAAAGCGCAGAGAAAGCTAATCCGATCGACAAAATTACAGCGGCTAAGTAAACAACAACTGAGATTAGCTGTTTCTCTCCGACTTTATAAAGCTTTTTAATCGGTCGCCAGAAAAATCTTTTAATTTCTGCTTCTCGAGATTTCTGGAAAGCAAAAGAGTAGAATTACGGTTACAGCTAACACAGTAGTCAATTACATTTACTCAATTTAATTATAAATTACGAGATATCTGTTTATTAAATGTTAAATGCTCATGGTCCTGTATTTTTACTTTTCTGGCGTAGCTTTCTCTTAAAATATATCTTGTCCTGTATTGCAGGGGGATATAAAATAATTTTAATTATAATTCTATTAAAAATAGCTAACTAAATGCAAAATGTGTAACAATATCAAGGTAATCAGTCCTCTTTGTTCATATTTTCATTCCGCTTTGTTCGTAGGATGTAAAATCCAAAGACAAACCAGGAGGGAAAGATCTGCTATAATTCTTGCTGCGCAAAATTTGAAATGGAAAAATGCAAATTCTCGTAACATCATTCACATGGCATTCTTCGCAACCAGAGCTGTTCCAAACACAGCAATGGGATACGTCGCTCCAAAATAACGCGTCGTCATTGTTGTAGGCTCAAGTTAAGTGTCGTATGCCACCACTAGTGTTATCTACGTTAAGCGAGCAACTTCTTTCTCTCTTGTTAAAATCTAAAACACTGGAGCTTTCAGCAAAATGCCATTGTGACGACGATGCATCTAGAACCACTGATTTCACGGATGATTTCTTCTGATTCCGTATTCTTTTGTTTGATTTCACTACGAAGCGTTCTACAACTCCTAATTGTCGACCTGAATTGTCAGTCGGATCATGATTGAACTAAAGCAACTAATGAAGCCTTCTACTTTCCAATAATGTCACTCACTATCGAGCGTGTCATCTTCAGCATCGACAGAATCTCTACATTGGATTTTCGACAATAGAAGCGACAGATTACATCTTCACTTTCCAAATCACTTGAAAAGATGGATGTTTTTTTTCAAGTTGTAGAGTCATTAGGTTATTTTCAAGCAGGAAGACGCGAGAAATGAGCAATGCCTTCGCCGGAACGCGTAATGCAAACCACACATTGAATTCATCAGTGTTAAAGAATTTCGCTTACTGTGCATGCTCAATAGTGTAGCGTTGGCGTGGGAGAAAATATTGGCGAATAAAAATAAACAGCCCCACACAAGCCTGTTCGTCATGTAGGCCTTAGCGACTCTTTACGATTGCAATGCTATGGACACTTTTTTTGTGCTTCTTGCACTTGCTTCTGTTTCATTTCATTTTGGTTGATTTTGTTCATAAACATTACATTTAGTATCAATTATTTGCACTAATTTCTTCGGCTTTAGTTCAGTAATTTTAACTAGGTATATTTCTTAAGCTGTTAAAGTATTTATGAATGGAACGCACGGTAAATAATCGATTGGTTTTATTTGTCAGAAGTACAATCAATAAACAACATCATGTAATGTTTTCTGTTTTGTAATCCTTCTTAAACGAAAATTTGGGGAGTTTACAATCGATATTTACACTCTAAGCAATGAAGCAACGTACAACGTAACAAATTTTAAAAACCCGAACTGTTTACGACCAGATAACAGAATATCAGCCATATACCACATTTATCTTCTTTTAAAATTACGCCAAAGTCCAAATTGCGCCAAATTCTCTTATGGGCATGAGCAGTGTGCGTAATTCTTTTAACATTGTTCAACTGGATGTGCGGTCTGCCATTACACCGCCGGGACACGAACCTCGGACCTCTCGAATACGCGCCGGGTGTGCTGACCATTACACCACGAAGACAGGCTAAGAAGAAACTCCCCCTTTTAAAGAGCGACTGGCGATAAGGGGCCCCAGTCGACAAATCGTTATGACGGAGAATCATCATCTACCTCCCTTTTTAATTCGGTCGCCACTGTAGAGACATTAGTTAATTTTGGAAGCAAGAGTCGTGAAAAATGAGCAGTGCCCTCACTCGAAACTTTCACCTCTCGAATAGGCGCTGAGTGTGCTGACCATTATACCACGATGGCATGCTAAGAAGGCGGGAAAAATATCTTATAAACCTTTGAGATTTGTTAAGTTATCTTTAGACATGATTCTATCTTTTTAAATCCATTTTAACATGCACTGTTATATCTGTTAGCGAATTTCTTAATTTCTGGCGATATCTAGATACTTTTGATGTGATATATCATGTGCATATCAGTGTTTTCATAATCTGAATTGAAATATTGAGCATGTTTAAATATGATATTAGTGACAATTCCTAGGAATAAATTTTTATGTATTTGAAAAGTTTTCTACAAAGTGTAATTTTATTCATAGGTGGCCACGCTAAGGATACAATTTCCATCATCCTAAAACTGTTTAGCTGTAAGAGTTCCCAATTCTTTCTTAATGTGATATATGAGCTCGTAGGTTTAAACATCTTTTCGTACGCTTTACGGAGCATTTGAGTGCACTTAAAATTATTGAACTCATTTAAAGAAATTAGATAAAATGATAAAAAAAATCTGAAAGCTTTCATATTTTATATTACTCACGAAGGGGCGTTTTTTAACGTTATGTGTGTTACCTTTTTTTTTATTAAATATCAAGGTCTTCGC
Source organism: Stegodyphus mimosarum (assembly GCA_000611955.2). Classification (NCBI taxonomy): domain Eukaryota; kingdom Metazoa; phylum Arthropoda; class Arachnida; order Araneae; family Eresidae; genus Stegodyphus; species Stegodyphus mimosarum. The sequence goes on along the minus strand of KK119054.1, from coordinate 450,661 downwards.
ATTTGAACCATTAAATTCAGTTCAACAGCAATATCACAAAATAATTTGGAAAGAGCATACCTTTCGAATTTCCGATACACAGTCTCGCGCGCTGGAGATAAAAACGTTTATATCCGTACAATATTGCCACTGCTCGCTTAAAAATCGTTGAGTTTGTTAATCAAAAATCCGTTAATGTTATATACAATGTAAGATAGATGATAACAGAAATTTCAAATTCCAAATTTTTACTTCCAGATGTCAATGTTCGGGACGTTATTTAAAATTTGATATCTCTAGGTACAGTTGTTTTTTGCAGTGAGAGAAACGCGTAGCATTGCAGATTCTTCTTTATTTAATTTATTTAATTATAATGCAGGACTCTAATATTTCTTGGCAACAACTTGAATAGCGAAACGCCGTTTACAGCGAACCAACGCAAAATGCCAAAACGAAATTAATAGCCCTTCTGGACAAATATCTCCTTTGGGTTATGATAACAATAATTACGCCATTAGCTTTCAGATTTTATATTACCGTTATTATATAAAGGGGCGTTTTTTTCAAGCGGGTATTGAAAATGGGACTTGAAAAGTAATACAGACGTTCATTCGAAGTCATTCGAAGCAAAATACCGTTAAATATTTAAACGTCTTTGCGTTGCTTCTCTACCAACATGACAATAGTAAAAAATGTAAAGAAACATCGCGCATAAAATGTCCGTGCTTGAAACTGCCCGTGATGCTAATGTTAATGGAACTTTTTTGAAATCGCTGAGTTTGTTAATCAAAAATTCGTAAAGGTTTTAAAAAAATATAAAAAAGATAATAAAACAAATTCCAAATTTGGGCGTCCAGATGTCCATATTCGAGTGGAAGACTACGTATTTCAAAATTTAATGTCACTAGGTATAATTATTTTTTCATAATGCAAGAAACATACATACATTCATGCAGATTCTTCATTATTCAATTTCTTTAAATATAATGGAGAGCTCTAATATTTGGTGGCAACGTTTTAGAAAATGATTCAGACTTTATAGTGAACGAATGCAAAATGCGAAAACGAAATTAATAGCCCTTCTGGGCTAAAAGTTTGCAGTTAGCCTTTGGGCTAAAAGTTGGAGAAACAATCAAATTTACTTAGAAAAATATATTAAAATTCATCTTCAATCAAAATCTGAACTCAAATTATTAGAATTTGGCAATATTTAATTTTTAACTAGATACAGTTACGTAGAAATAAAATAATTAACATAAATTCAAAATATCCTTGCATTGCAAAATAAAACTGTAAACAATGAATAACTTGTTTTATATTTCATAATTAATACTATTTAATACATTAATCGTTACAGGGTTTTCAGTATTCTTCTAAAAGTTGTATACATGATCTGAATATATTGGAATTTATTCATAATTAAAATACTAAAATAAACAGGAATCTAATTTTTGAACCGTGCGAAATACATCTTTCCACTTTCTCATTTAATTACGAATTTGAAAGGTCTTAATCATTCTAGAAGGAAACGAACGAATTCTTTTGCGATAGAAAGGATTATGGGAGGAATTTTAAATAGAATCAGAAGTTGTTGCATGGAGCTGTAATTAAATATTTAGGAAGGAAATAACGACACTTCACATTTTACTCAAATTAATAAATGCCAGAATATTTAGAATTTTAAGGAACAATTAACACAGGCTTTGTTGTTAATGCAGAATAATGAGAAGCGACAATAATATTCTATTTCTCTAATAGTCTCTTCCTGATCCATTTAATTTGACCTGCTTGAAGTCTCAACCTACAAATTCTGCATTTAAAGTTATGAGAAGATGAGAAATTTTAATGTTTAGATGAATACTCTTTAAACATAGCAAAGACGAGATAGATTTTCTAAAAATCTGTATATATGTACTGTCTTCTCGTCTGTTTAATGTAAAGTAAAATTAACGAAATGAATTTCAACCTAGCTGTAATTGTTTCTAACTTTTATTCGTAAAGCCTGAATCTAAATTAATATTTGTACTGTTAGGGATTTTGTATATATGTGAATATTTTTTGTAAAACTAAAAGTATTCACATATACGCAAAATTTTTATACAAATAATTACAAATAATTTTAGTGAAATAATGTTAGCAAAACAGCCGTATCTCTTACATAATGCAATATGAAATGCCTTGAGAAAGGAAGTCAGCCGAAAAAACAAGACTACAGGGTCAGGGTAATTTAACATCGAGATGAATAATTATCTCATTAAATTGGCAAGATAGCCAACCATTTACCTCAATGTTAAGTGGACTATTTCGCCAAGGTGGCGAAATTTCGCCAAGCCGGAGATGGAGTTGGAGACTAATTTTTGTCTTCAAATTTGGCAGGAAACCGGAAAATGCCTTCAATTTTAATGACCACAGGCGACATTTTAGTCCAACACCTGCTTAATTACAATTCGTCTGATCTTCATCTATAACTGTAATTATATCTGTTTCTATGTGTAACTGTATAGCCTTCCAGCAAATTTCGAGAAATCGAAGGTACTGGAAATTTCTTGGCGGTCTGGGAAAGCTATGTAAGACCGGAAAATGCATCAGATCTCAATTTTCATTTCACAATTGAGTTCGGAATATTAAGAGATCTTCGTGAGAGCTTCGCTTGTTAGACACGCTTTGCGCTGCGTTGTGTTTAACATTCTTAGTAGTTTGAAGTAGTATCTACTGATTGTCCACTGATATACGGGTAAGTGAAAAGTTCTAGAGCTAGAAGGTGTTTCCTTTCCTAAAATTAATTTTTTCATGTTATTTTCGGAGTTGCATGCAATATTCAAAAGGGAAATTAAATCCATATTTGTTAAACATGATCGAAACATCAGCTGATGTAATGCAGTTCAATTTTGCACATAGTTCGATTAAAACACAAACCTTCAATCATTTCAAACTTCAGCTGTTTTCTTAAGGAATATCAACAGAATCGACCAAGCAAAAATATTTCAAATATCAATAGATTTTTATCGGACGAAACTCGTAAAACATGTTCTACTTTTTCACATTTCTAGCATCCTTTTCTCATTTAGCCCCATGCTTTTTGTAGACATGAGTTATGACATTACGAAATCAAGTGTTGCGAAGTCTTGTAAACAGAAACATAAATTGAAAGAATAAAATATCATCGAAAGGAAATCGTTAGTATCAAAACAAATATCCTGATTTCATTTGCAAATGTCGTAACATTACGTTTGTTTGAATTTAGTAGTCTTTGGCGAGCTTTAGATGCTATTTTTATTAATTAAGTAGCGTAATTTGATTTTGTGGTACATGAAAATATGATATACACGTATTATTTCTATACCATTGCGAAAAGCCTTGCATGAAGCGCTCAACTTAACATTTTACGTATATTGCAAAAGCAAAGTACAATCTGTACGAACAAAGGAACAGTGCTATATTTTTCGTTCTACTGGGCCGATCGACCACGTAATTTCCGTTTTTCATGTCCCGATAGAGCGACATAAGATATATATTAGATTTATATACAGCATTATTCTAACATGTGTATTTTGACACAAAATCAGCTTCATCTGAAATGAAATAAAGAATTTCTTATTTGATTCTACGATTCAAACTACTAAATTTTAAATTTTGTGAAATTAGGTGAGGAACTTACAGAGAAAGTTAAATGTTTATCTTGCAGAGCTTTTTTTTTTAGTTTGCGCCAAGAAAAACTGGCGAAGATTTTAGTTTACGGCAACCTATATTCCTTTCCCTTTCAATGTGCTCGAACTCAAAAAATGATGCATTGTTCATTCTTACAAATAATTTTAAAAAAGTGGCTTAAATCACATCTGGCGTTATTATTGGTTATAACAAATATGCCAAATTTCAAAACGATCCAATATAAAAATTCGCGTATATCTTGCGAACTTTATATGAAAAACTCTAAATGTTTGCAGGTATGCGCAAAAATATATTTACTTTAAGGTGATGGTAAAAATTTTATAAGTTTATGAGGTATTCTCTCCCTCCTTTCAGCATGCCTTCCTGTTGCAACAGTAGCATGCTAGGCACGTATTCGGGAGCTGCTCAGGTCATTCCTCATTTTTCATATCTCCAACATAAAAAAACTTAATGTCTCTAGGGTGCTCCCGAACAAAAGGTAGTAGACAATAATTAGTCAGCACCAGGATTTGGCGTATAGGTCATCTAATCCTCAGTCGCCCTTTAAAAGGGGATTAGGTATTTTTTCTTTCCTCCCAGCATGTCTTGATAATGTAACGATAGTAAACTCGTCGCGTATTCAAGAGGTCCAGTTTCGAGGCGCTGTGAGAACACTGAACATTTTACGCGTCTCCTGCTTCAAAATAACCGGATTAACGTACAAATGGAACATGAACTAAAAAGGTGGTGGACAATAATTTGATTGGGTACTCTAATCCCCTGTCGTCCTTTAAAAGGGGTAGTATGTAAGGCAGTTTCTCCCTTCTTCCAGCATGTCTTCGTGGTGTAACGGTAGCTTAGTCAAGGCATATTCCAGAGGTCCCGTTTGCATATAAGCATTCTGCACCGCGCCACGCACATAGGGAAAAATCCCTCCTTGTGATTGGATATGGCTTTCGATGACATCATTTCCTCTACGCTTATGAACGCCTTGACTTTGCTTGGGTTCGAGATTACACCTCCATATTGTTTCTTTACATTTTGAGAACAGTACCGAAAAGATTATTATACGCGCTGTATTTTTATTGCTATGAGGTTACTCTTACAACAATGTAGTGAGGTGAATTTAATGTAAAAAATGTAGTTTTTCCCCTAGAGAAAAAAAGTATTGTTTCTTCTTATGCTAACTCCGTAAATGTGGATTACTACTAAGCGCAGACATTTTTAATAAATGTATTCTTAATTTAAAACCCTACATATAAAAAATATTGCGATTATTAATCCATTATTTCACGTTCATTATATATACATTCTCTACAGATGCAATCTCTTAAAGCATGAGACAAGTCCTTTTTCGGAAGTAGTAAAAAACGACGTTGGAAACTAACATAGTACACAGGAAATTTGGCAATATTTATGACCAGTTTGAAAAAGTAAAATTTATTTTTGAAATTAGACTAATCAAGATTTGGAACAAAGGAATACAGATACGTATTTTAAATTGAATAATATTACTTTATGAATGTTGCCCATTTTTTATTGTGTAATATCTTTTGTACTTTTGAGTAAAAATAGTGTTTGTCAGAGAAGGAAGTTTCTTTCTTATACACGTGCATTCAGTTCAGCGACAATACTAAATGCACTTTTTCTGACATTTAAGGCAACAGAATATCAGAAATGACATGGACATTAAACATAGAAATAACATTTTCAAAGAAAATATTGTCTGCAATGTGAAAGGAGCAGAATGCAACAGAAGTGCAATAACAATAATATACTTACTAGCACAAAATGCCGCTTTAGTTGGTTCAAGATCGTCGTGTTTTGGTTTTTGGACTAAATTCATGAACTCAGATATTTATATAATCTAAAAGCTTATAAGATTGCTTCTGATATCAACAGCATCTTTGAAAGATTTTGTAATTCCATGGAATAGGAAGCTATCTGCAGAACGTTGCAGCTTAATGTTTTTCGTTTCAAGAAAACCAAACGATAATTTTCACACCCGTGTCACTCACGCGCGTCATGCATCGAAAATAAAAGCATAAGAATCCCGTCTAAACATCATTACGCTAAGAGAAATGATGTCATCGGAAAGTATGTCCAATCGCAAATACGGTTTTTTCTCTATGCTCGTGGCGCGGTACAGAATGCTTATATGCATCCCGTTTCGGGTCTTGCTGAAGACACTGTTCATTTTTCATGTATCCAGCATCAAAATAACCCCTTTGTACAGTGGTGCCCGAACCGAAAGGTGGTGGACGGTAATGCGTCACCAGAATTTGGGTATTGGGTCCCCTTATCCCCAGTCGTCTTTAAAAGGGGAAGTATATGAGATATTTTCTTCTTCCTTTCCACATGCTTTTGTGGTGCAACGGCAGCACACTCTGCTCATACTCCAGAAGTCCAAGTTGAAGTCTCTTCAAGCCCACTGCACATTTTTCACATCTCCTGCTTCAAAATAACCTAGTGACTTTACAAGATATAATTCAAAATGTTTTATAAATTCGAAAAATTTATAAAAATTGTTAAAAAATATAAATTTAATATTAATTCCGAAAATATGTGGAAATTGTATTTGGACTGAACCTAAAGTGACCAGTGAAGGAAGGTATCAAGTAAGTTTAATAAAAAGGAGATATTAATAAATATATACCTAATTTAATTACCACTGAGGAGCTAAATTTTTGAAAATTGCAAGGGCGATTGTTACAAAAGTTGGCATTTTGGCATAATCTGATTCGCAGAATCGAAATATGGAACAAAAATTGGTTTGTCATTTTAGAAAAAATTCGACTTGTGTCGAAGTACCTATGTTAGAACAATTTTATATATAAATCTAATACATATCCTAAGTCGCGTTCTCGAGATATGATAAACACAATTTAAATTTCATCAATCAGCCTAGTGGAGAATGAGATATATAACTATTCCATTTCTTTTCTGCAGAGTGTACATCGTGTTTTGAAAACTTCTGTCTTTCTGCATTACTTTAGTTTATCTAACAATACAATTCTGGAGTTCGAAGAATTTGGTAAATACATTTGCTGTAAAACATTTACTCCAATTCTTATTTATAATTGTGAAGTTTTATGTCCTTAAAGTACAAGTTAACTTATTAAAGTTATCAAATTCCTAATAAACAAAAATTAAACAGCAGGATTAAAAATGCATAGTGTTGAAATCAGAAAACATATATTTTCTTAATAATCTTGCTGTTAATATTTGTTAACTATCTTTCTGATAAAATACATTAGTACCCAAATATTACTGTCGTTTAAAATGAATAACATTTTAGAGAAATAATAACATTTTTAGAGAAAATTCCCGAATATGTGTCATGGCAACAGACTTGTTTCGTAAAAGCAAAAGCAATACGTTTTACCAATTTTTATCATATTATCGGATTAAAGCAAAATGTTTACTTCAAACCGGTAACAAAAACTTAGCTTATGGCGAAAAAAAAGGGAAATGTTTTACATAAAATTGGAAATAATATCATTTCTCTCTGTCTCGCAAATCGATTATCAAGCATAAAGTATTCACGTAAGCGAGGTTTTCCTGAGCATATCTATATTGTTTACGTTTCAGGAGAGGAATTATATGAATGTAAGAAGATAACGGTTATATCAGAACGAAAATTGCAAGTCTGAATGATGGACAAAGATTGTTGATAAGAAACTCGCCTTCAAAAGGTATTCTAACCAGTGTCTAATATCATTTGAGGTTGAACTTGTAGATTTAGAAATTATCACATATATTCTCAACCAATACGCAGCTGCTAATAAGCCACAATAAAATCCAATGGAATACAAGTGATGTTACAAGTATCAGAAGTGAGCGTAACTCGACCCACCTAACCAAACAAAGTTGGTTTTATGCTCAAGCATGTGCGGCTAGTAATCCGTGAATTCGAATACTGGCAACGACGCTACTCATATTTCGCTTTTCTTGTTCACATAAAAACCGAATAGGCCCTACAGATTAGTTGCTTCTCTGACTGCAAATTCATACGATTTCCTTTTTCGGTATATTGTTTCATGAAGAGAAACTGTGGATTCTTAATCGGAGTTTCTTAAGCAAACTGAGCTGCGACATCCTGTGTCACAGCCTTTTTTTATCAAAAACTGAGCATTTGTTTTGAAAAACGGTACGTTGGGCTTTATTCAAAGTGTTTTCATCGCTAACCACTACTTTTCCCCATCTGTCTGACAGCATGCCAATACCGCTTTGGAAGAATACTTCGTAAAAGCTGTCCTCAAATCAACCCGACTTTTGGTATAGTCTGTCTAGCATAAGAAAAGCTATCGCCAATTGGTCTGAAGCTGTCTGTTGCCGCAGAAACGAGCCGTGACCCATTTTGCATAGGGGTGTCTTGAAGACGAATGATAACGCTTTTTCCTAGTCGCCAGAAACAAAATAAGAAAAAAGCAACCCTTGGTTCACCTCTGTTTGAAATATACCAGCCCTGTTGCTATAGCGACGGCCACCAGCTAGACACTGTGGCGGGAGCTATTCTTCTCGTAGACAGACAGTATCTTCAAATGATATGAAGCGCTGTTCAGACAGGCCATGTGTCATCAATCGAAACAAGTAGTAATCAGAACGACCAATGTCTGGTGGCTGGCGACCAATGTACAGCGGGAGTTGGAAATCTTCTCATTTGAGTATTTCCGATTAGGTTTTGACTGGTGCCGTAACTTGTGGATGAGCCTGTCGCACAGAGTAATTTTGTCACGTCTGGAGCAGTAGTGGCCCATTTTCCTTTGAGTACTCGGGACAGTCTCGCCAATTGTGTTCGGTAAAGAACCCAAGTAATCGTTTCGTTTGGTTTGAGTAACTCATACTGCATGACATCAAATTAATCCTACCGTATATAAGACATGACCATATAGAAAACATGACTTCGGCTTGGTCATTGATGTTCAAGCATAGCCAGGTGGTCCCCATGATTTCTTCTTCATTGGATTATCGTAGTGAATTCATTTTTTCTCATCAGAGACTATACGATGCATAAAACCCTTTCAATTATGTCCAGAAAGCAGCATTTCACTTGTAAAAAATCGGTGTTCAATGTTTCACGGCTTCAGTTTATATGGAACCCAATATACGTGCTGTTGAATCATTTCCAATGATTATAAACGATCTGAAATTACCTGTGGAGTCACTCCTATTGTTAAGTGCAAGTTCTGCTTGCGTTTGTCACGAATCTTCATGCAATAATGCTTCCAATTTCGCGTTTTCGTATACTTTCATCCTTTCGCTACATTCTTTGGCTTGGACATCAAATGCAGCGTCAGAAGTTCTTGTAAATAACGCTCATTCAGTTCAAAACTTTGAGATTTCCACACGAAAAAAAAAATATGTGATACTGATAAAAGTCGCTAATATTTAGAGGTTATGCTGTTAGCAGATGCCCAACCATACATTATGACGTTTCACATCAAACAATTTTAACCATAACTTACTGGTGGCGACAGATTTTGTCAAACGGCGGAGACTAATTTCACTCCCAATATTTTATTATTTTATGCGATTTGAAAGTTTAATACGGCACTTGGTGCAACAGCACTATTTGAAAAAGGTTCACTTAACTGGCTGCCAAAGTTTAATACAGATATTGTTACCATATTTTCACATTTGGTAACTTGATAACTGAATATATTATTAATGAAAAATTGATCCAAATCATGCGAGGTTTTCACCTTTCTTTGGCTTCTTTTTACTTCCTCATACGAAGAAAAAAGGAAGTATTGTACTCGTAAAAAATTTCGGCTATCATATTTCAACGAAAATATCTATTTTGTCCGCTATCAAATGCAATTTAACGATGTTTTTGAGAGACATCCTTACGTATCCGTACGTTAAAACAGAGTAAAGGACTCTTTTTCCCCAAAAAAATTATAAAACTGGTTTCAAATGGATTCTGAAGAGATTTTTTTCATGGCGTCTGTGCGTACGTACGTATGTATGTATGTATTTTGCATAGCTGAAAAACGAGTAGCCTCAGAAAGTTGAAATTTTGTATATAGGACTGCTATAACATGTAGATGTGCACCTCCTATTTTGGTTGTAATCGGCAGCCCCAAAAGTATATAAATATATGTATATATGTATATGCACTATGTTACTCGGCTCCGTGACCTCAGTTTTTTTATTCTAACATGTTGGAATTCTAATATGTTGTTCTAATATGTTGAAATTTAAACAGCGAATACGTTCAAACGTGTATCAAAAATACACTTTTATTCCAATACTTATTTAAACAAAATTTTAATTCGATAGGCACATTTGCTGTGATTTCTAACTCTCTTTTGACTGGTAAACTACAGATTAAAGGTCCACTTGGAATCGCGGAATATTTAAACAGTGACATTCACCACCTGCACGGTTTTCTGATATAAGATATTCAACTAATCAATTATGAATTAAGCAAAATTTATGCGAGTAATTTCGTGAGATATCTTTGTGCTCAACTTAAGACATGCCGTGAACATGCAATCTGAATGCTATTCTAATCCTGTTGGAAAGATTACATTAATTAGTTTAATAGTATTAGCGCGGAATTGCGTTACCTGAGACAAGGAGCACTAACTCGTGTTTTCAAGTTCTGAAACATCCGCAGTTAGAGAAGCAAATTGTTTCATGAAAATGTAAACTTAACATGCTTAGAAATAATAAGCAAAACGGAAAGGGAACTGTGGCAACGAAATGAAACGTCTATGATCAGTTTCCCGCTTTAAAAGAAAGGAATGAGAAAAGAATAAGGAAACAAGAAAAAATAAAATCTGAAAGGTTTTAGGTTTTAGATTTTAGCTATTACCTAGAAGGGTTCGTTAAGGATTTTTACACTCTCGTTGAGCTCGCAGTTTACAAAACTGCTTACAAGCTCACTAATCCACTTTTGTTGTCTTTTTAGCTTTATTATTATAAATCAAGTTTTTCGGATTGGCGCGATACACATTTCCAAAGCAAAATTACAAAATTTTAAAAGCAGCATACGTTTAGAATTCCTGATTCAGTGTTAAGTGTTAGCATACAATTTTCTTTTTTTCTCTTTTTTTTAAGTCTTTTTACAGTTTATTACACCAGTCCTCAGTTTCCGTACTAAGATAACTTTACAAAACTTTTTTTTTAGTCTTTATATTATTAACGTTTTGTGTCTTTACTTTATTTAATTACTTTTTACTTACTTATTTACTTATTACTTACTTATTTAATTACTTTATTAAATAACATTTTCTTGGCGCTTACGCTACTCAAAATTCGGTTCAATGGCAAAGTCAGAAAACATTTAAAAACAATCTGTGCTGGAGATAAAAATTTTCATTCACTACAGTGTTCCCAATGCTCGCTTTGAAATCGTTGAGTTTTTTTGTAAGGTTTATGCTAAGTAGAATAGAAAAGAAACACGCCAATGTGGCAATCAAAATCCCTGAAACAACCTCGTATTTGGCGTACATTTATTAAAATACTCAATCGATTTCGAGGGCAGCTACAGATCCCTCCTCATCAGGAATCTCGAAATTTCGTTCTCCTGATGAAGAGGGACCTGTAGCTGCCCTCGAAATCGATTGAGTGTTTTAATAAATGTACGCCAAATACAAGGTTGTTTCAGCGATTTTGATTTATGCTAAGTGTTTAACAGTTATGTTGAGTAAAAGCTACTTTCCTATCCTTTCTATTTTCAGCTTATGATTTCCTACCAGAATGTGTTTTTCAAATCGCGTTTAATGAAAATGAGTAAGAGTAGTAACTAAGTTTCACTGACTTCGATGGAGAGCCAGAATTTCTGACTAGCGAGCGTTCGCCTTTTGGTTACGTCTCTCCCTAGCTATTACTACGCTCGGCCGTACTTCAGGCCCTTGATAGTTTCGACAACTTAATTGAGATTTAGAGGCAAACTACTTAGAATCTTGATAGCTCCGGCTGTATCTTTTTAGCTAAGCTTTAATTAAGCTTTAGCTCTTATTACTTTGAGTTCAAGCCCAAGTGGAGGCTTTGCTGCACTTTCTGAGCTAGGAGTCGACTTTGTTAATTCTTATTTTGAAAAATAAAGGGTAATTAATCCTTCTTGAGTCTTACGTCTCTGTTCACGCACTCAAGCAATTATTCGCTTATCTGTGCATGCGGTTCCTCACATTTAGCTGCTCGATAAAAGGTTGGAACCCCACATCTTTATCAAAAATTCGATCACGTTTTACAACATACGAAACAGACAAAAAAATTCTAAATTCAAAATTCGGGCTTCCAGGTGGCCATATTCGTGTGGAGGACTACATTATTCAAAATTTGATGTCTCTGGGTACTGTTGTTTATTCACCATGCGAGACGCATACATGAATTCATACAGATTCTTCGTTATTTAATGTCTTTAAATATAATACAGAGCGATAATATTTAATGGCAACAATTTGAAAAGTGATACGCCGTTTATACTGATTCAACCATAGAGGTTAGAGTAGATGGAGTTAGCATGATATCACAAAATGGAAGCCGAGGTTATGTCAACAACGGGATGTGAAGACCTAACATGGCTGTCTTATAGCACACGAATATGACTGCGAAACATACTGTTAAATAAAATTACACTGAATTTGGAAGCAAACATTAACATCTGCAGGCTCAGAAATGTGTTTTTAGACAAAATATGCATAAAATACCATTCAAACTTCCAGTGACCTTCCAGGTTTCACCATGTATATACATTTGTATTAAAATAAAAATTTAGACATTTTCATGTAACTGGACTAGAAATTTATTAAAATTATTTTCAAATTTATTGAAATTGTTTTGAAATTTATTGAAATAAATTTAAAAGTTATTTGCAATACTTGCGACAGTTCTATATGATAAGTAGAAAATCTTTTATGTTACGTATTAAAATTAGAGGGAGATACGTATAAACGTTCAGTGATGGGTAGTTAACATATAGACAACACCGATTAGTATGTAAGCAAGACCAATCAGAAGACCGCTTATGGCAGCGATCATGATAAGTGGTGACGTCTTATCGTGACGTTCCATGGCTTTATTTTCATTGAACGGGGGATACGGAGACAGCTTACAATGAATTTTCGAGACTAATAACCCATTCGTAACATGTTCTTCGCACTTAAACCATAAAATTGAGTTCAACAGCAATATCGCAAAATAATTTAAAAATCAGCACATCTTGAGAATTTCCGATACACAGTTTCGCGCGTTGGAGATAAAATGTTTTTTTTTCTTTTTTTTGTGTGTGTGTGGTGTGTGTGGAGTGTTGTCCCTGCTCGCTTTGAAATCGTTGAGTTTGTTCATCAAAAATTCGTTCAAGTTTTACTAAATACGGAATAGATAATAAAACAAATTCCAAATTTGGGCTTCCAGATGCCCATATTCGGAAGAGGATTACGTTATCCAAAATTGGATGGCTCTAGGTATCGTTGTTATATCACAATGCGAGAAACGTACATACACTTATGCAGATTCTTCATTATTTAATTTCTTTAAGTAAAATACAGGGCGATAATGTTTGATGGCAACAATTTAAAACGTAAGTCGGACATTTGTAGTGAATCAACGCAAAATGCCAAAACGAAAACTGTAGTCCTTCAGGAACACAGCCCCTTTGGACTAAAAAAGAAAGACAGGGGAAAAAAGAAGGGAATAAGAAAAGGAAAAGAAATATTAGAGAGCTCTGTTATAATTCATTCGTAAAACAATTCAAAAGTTAAACGGGAATTTATTTTAAAATATCTAGGCGTAATTACAGAGTAATTCTCTGAAGTATACCACATTAAAGAAAGATTTTCAAATAAAAACGTGATACATGTAAAATAATATTAAACGCACTTTTTACGTTGAAAATGATGTAAAAATTGGCAGCATATTTTATTATTTATATTTTATTATTCTGCTATTATGTTAACAACAAAGTAAGTCATGTGGATAAATTTAATTAGCTTTATTTTGTAATTACTCAATTTACATTCATTTATTTATGGAAAGGGATTTAAAATTACTTTTTTCCCCTGGCGGGCACTTTTGAAGAGGTTCAAAGTTTTGTTTTTGCATTATTCCCTTCAATGTTAGGAAGAAAACATAATCATAGTTTTATTCTCGTAATATTGCTTCATTAAAGATATAAATTGTTAATATCTGAAAGGAGGTGAATCATATAACACAGTGATTCTTAACCTTTTTCTGTCGCGGCACACTTTCAACGATTTCAAATTTGACGGCGCACATAGAAAAATATAAGTTTAAAAGCTGTTTACTTACCTATAGTACACTGTGTAAAATACACTCATGTCCAAAATTATCTTTACATACCCAAAAATGATGATATTCAATGAAATATCGAATCAATGTGATCCTTATTTGCAGGGAATGTGTGAAAACCAAGCCTACTTAGCATTATCCAATCAAAAGTAATCAAACGGTTTGTGATATGCAAATCTAGGCGTTACGTCATCCAAGGGTGAGTCAAGCGCTTTGCGCAAACTGAATATTTGAGTGAATTTCTGCAACATAGCGTTTGATTTTAGTGTGTAGGGACTCAAAACGGTTTGTTATGGCTTCGAAGTATCATTTGGAAGAATTTGTAATGTGGCGAATTATCGGCCGTTTAGAAGCAGGGCAGTCAATCATGGAAACAGCCACATGTCTGAATATTTCAAGACTAAGCTATAGAAACAGTCTCTAAGCTATCGAAGTCTCTAAGCAAGTCTCTAAGCTATGGACACAGTTTCAAAATGATAGAAGTGTTGTAAGGAGGCCTGGACAAGGTCGGAAACGAATGACAACTGCTTCTGAAGATCGGTATCTGGCATTAACTGTCCGTCGTAACAGAAAGGCCACTGCTCGCCAGTTAAGTTCAGAGCTTGCAGCCGCCATTGGAACTGTTGCATCACGGCAAACAATATACAGAAGGCTTAATGAAAAAGGCCTTTATGCCAGAAAGCCAAGGGTATATGTTTTACTGTCTTCACAGAAGAAGAGGGACCGCTTTAATTGGTGTAAAGAACATCAAAACTGGACTGAACATCAATGGTCCCATGTTCTCTTTACTGATGAGTCGCGGTTTAGTTTAACTGGTGATTCTAAACGTGTTTACATCTGGAGGGAGTCAGGAACACGAAATGATCCCTCGAACAATGTGAAACGTAACCGTTTCGGTAGTGGAGGTGTGATGGTATGGGGTGGAATAATGATCGATGGACGTATGCCCCTACGCGTGTTCAGCAGCGGATCTGTGACAGGCCAGATATATCGAGATGAGGTCTTAGATCCTTATGTAAGACTTTTCAGGGGTGCATATGGACCTGACTTTTTATTTATGATGGATTTTATGGATGATAATGCCCGTCCACATCGAGCAAACCTCGTTGATGAATTCCTTGAAAGTGAAGACATTAAGCGAATACCTTGGCCACCAAACTCTCCTGACCTTAACCCGATAGAGAACTTATGGGACTACCTTGGAAGAGCAATTGCACGTATACATCCTCCTCCTAGAGATGTAAATGCTCTGAAGACGGCATTGCTGGAAGAGTGGAGATTAATTCCCCAAACTGTGGTTAACAACGTTATTTCCAGCCTTAAAACACGTTGTGATATGTGTGTACAAGTCAGGGGAGATCATATTCCATATTAAATTCGTAAGACTTAATTCTTTTTCTGAATCATTCCTTTTTTTCTTAACTCTCTTTGTCACACTTTATTACCATTTTTATTGTTTCATGCTACAATTTTATATCATATGAGGTGATCTTCAATTTTTTCTTTTGCATTTATGTGTCATCATGTCATGTATGATTCCACGAAAATTTATTAAATTATAAGTCATAGTCTCTGAGAAATCCGTGAATTTATGCATGCAAACATAATTTTGGACATGAGTGTAGAGTGTAGTTTATGGTAATAATTTTGAATGTAAAACAAAATATTATGCACTACAAAAACAGCAGTGCGTTTTATAAAGGGATTAATTACAAGTTAATAATAAGAATACTTTAATGAGAAATTTGAGCTTGAGGTATTTTGATAATTTCATTTATATTGGGTCGTAAAAATGACAATGCTACTCTCATATCGTCTTCTACATTTAAAAGTCCCTATCTTTTATTCGCTTTTTTGTTGGTTAATACTGAAAATCCGAATTCATACAAATAAGTTGTAGAAAGTTGTAATAATATTTTTAAAGCATTTTGGCCATCATCGGATAATCGCATCTAATGTTAATTCAAAATGAATTAATTGATACTTCTGAATATTTTAAAATTAAATCTCAATGGTTAGAAAGCGAAATCAGTTCTTTCTCTTCATTCAAAGTTAATACAAATACGGAAGTATTTGTTATCACAAATGAACCCCATCAATTTGTTTTAAATCTAAATTTGGGAAACAATGAATAATTTATTAATCTGATGTTATAAAATTGTCAGTAACAATTTTATGAAAAGTCTTATTAAAATCTTTTGGAACTGACTCAAACGTTTCCAAATAGTCTTCCTGAGCTTTAGTCGTCGATAGAGTTATTCGTTTTTGAGATCCCAGTAGTTTATCTGTTCAGTTTAATATATTTTCTTTCGGCCCTTGCATACTTGAATTTATGTTATTAAAAAAATACTAAAATGTCTTAAAAGTAAATTAATCTCCCATTTGCACCAATCAAAACTTCTCAGTTTAAATTATATATTGAAATGCTCTGAATCGCCCTCTCCTCGAGATCACCAAAAACGGCTTGGATACCACAATTGGCGAGCTTACTAATGTCTTAAAAACCCAATTTCGCCAATTCTCATACTAGAAATAAACCCATTATAATTACTATATACATTTCTAAAATTTAACGGCGCACTTTAAGAATTTGGCGGCACACAAATGTGCCGCCGCACAGTGGTTGAAAATCACTGATGTAACACTTTGTTGAAAACGAATGCCGATGTAACTCGGGAAGAGTGAAATCTTAACGAATCAAAGAATACCCGGAAATGTAATTAGACTCTGCCACTGGAACTTAAATAAAAGAGCTATAATAATATCGGATATATTTCACATTTTCTAGTGATACAGTATGTTTTATTACTTTCCGGTCCAGAAAGTACATACAGAAACTTAGAATATCAAAGTATGGCACTTTCCAGATTCCATGCATTCATTTGCTTAATATTTGTTAAGAAATCCTGACGATGAAACTACTATTCATGCATTAAATGCGTTTCAAAAGTTTCTTCTACGAAATTAATGGTAATTTTCACATTACAAATACTTTATTTGTTAAATGATTTGTGATCGTTCAGCTTCGAAGTATTTTAATGCCAGAGCAAAATATTTACACAGCAAAGTATATTTCGATAACGTACAACAGATTGCTAGAATTCTTTAACTAGTTGTTTAAATGTGTAGCGTACCTCACTTAAGAAAAGAAAGCTAATAAGATTGATTGATTAATTTAACCTTTGTTAGTACTTTTGTTCCGTACGGAAATATATTGACGTACACTGCGCTACAAAAAAAAAAAAAAAAAAAAAAAAAAATTTCTGTATCTCTCGTTTTACTGGGCCTATTGACCAAATTCAAATTGCTTTTTTCATGTCTCGAAAGCGCAATTTCGGATATATATTTAATTTATATACAGCCTTGTTCTAACATATGTATTTTGACACAATGTCAGAACTTTTTCTGAAATGGCACGCCGATTTGTTTTCCATATTTCGATTTTACAACTCAAATTATGCTTAAATATTACATTTTCTAAAATTTGGTGCGAAATTTATGAAGAAATTCAAATATATATCTTGGCGTAATTTTTTCAGTTTGCGCCAAGAATAATTCACTTGGGGAAATTATTAATAAATAGCAACCTATTTTCCTTTCCCTTTCTACATTGTGCATGAGAGAAATTTCAAAACGTGCCAAGAGGTAAATTCACGTACATCTTTGGAAAAGCTATAGACTAAAATTCAAATTTTTTCGAATTATAAAAGTTATTTAAAAATCTTTAAAATAAAAAATGACAAGAAAAGGCCGAATTTTATTTGGAATGAACCTAAATTTTGAAATGTGAAAAAAGGAATCAAATAAGTTTAATAAAAAAGAGATATTAGTAAATATGTTCCAAATTCAATTAACACTGAGGAGCTAAAATTTTGAGAGCTAATTTTTTAAAATCTACTTCTGTGAATTTTACGAAACTTGGTAGTTTGGCAAAATTTGAGTCGTAGAATCGAAATATGGAAAACAATTGCATGTCATTTCAGAAAAAGTCCGGTTTTGAGCCAAAATACCTATATTAGAATAATGCTATATATAAATATAATACATATACTAAGACGGGCTTTCGGGACATGAAGAACGCAAGTTGTATTTTGTCAATCGGTCCAGTAGAACTGGAGATATAGAACTACTCCACATTTTTGGAGGCGGGCAGTGTACCTTTTCCTATTCCAAGATAGCTGGTGGTCCACTAGCATCCAAGCAGTGAAACTGCTGAACATTTGTAGTATAATCCGACTTCAAATCTCAGGAAGCGAGGTTGGTGCATAGGAGCTTTGAAGGTCTTACCTAAGGTTATTATAACACAAGGTTTGACCTTTTGTGTGACGTCCCTGACTTCTAATCTGCTCAAACGTTCCCTCAGTGTCTTTGTTTTTCACTCTCCAGTAAGCAAGTGACGTCGACGATATAGAGAAAGACTTAGCTTTTTTGTCTGCTGATCTTGTTTTTCCCTATGCCTAAGCTGAATACGAGGCAAATCTCTTAGAAGGTCTTCCACGAAGGCAACCATTCCCTTAACCACATATTACGGAAGTACATGGCCATAATGTATAGAATCTCTACCAATGCAATCCAGTCTTCACAGAATTGGGAATGACTGGAATTTGCTTAGGTTAATAAATTTACCACGAAATGGTCTTACCTGACCAGCTATGCGTGGAATAGTTAAATCTGAAACTTTTTTGATTTTATTACTTTGTAAGTATTTATATTTATTTTGACTAACCAGTTATGCTTTCTTTTCTATAAGCCTTAATTCCCCTGATTGTCGATGCCAGAATATGTAAATTTGGTAGCTCGCGTGAAAGAATGCAATTTCTACCAGCAGGAGAAAAGGTTTAAATACTGACCTTCTAGAAGGGAAAGTTGGAGAGAGTGGGCAAGTACTGTACCTCTGTAGCCTGAGCTTCTGATTCTGTATTTATTGCTGATTAAAGTGGCATAATTGCTATTATTCTGCTGCCACAGCTGGTTTTAGGTAACAGGATTATATGGCCTTGGAGAAAATTCTACTGTTTTGTTAATTTCTTTGAATTTTATGTTTATTTCTTATTAGTTGAGTTACCGCCCGAGCGAGACGTAGTTTATTAGCATCAAGTCGACGCATTGTGAATTTTAAAGAATCTAATATAGGGTTCTTTTAACCCTCTTCCTGTCTGGTTACTTCACGTATTTCAGCAGTCACATTGAAAATTTAACAACTGGACACTGCAACGTTTTATTTATTTTTTTATTGTCATCAGTAATAGTAGTACTGCGAGTTATGGTTGTTGCTCACGTGAGTGTGAAGCAGTCAATAAATTTTTTCAGACTTCCATCGAAGCACACCTTCCCTTAGAAGATGTCCTCGTCCATTTTGCCTTAATGAGTTAGACCTTGCATGCATGTATTGTTGCTCTAATACATCCTATATGTGTCAGAGGGCAGTATGAAATTTCACGTTGAGGTTAAATTTGAAATAAATTCGAAATAATACAAATTAGACAATGATGTAAAATTAGGACAGGCCTTGTGACTTGAATTAATTTCATGCATTTATGTTTCACAGTACTGGTCATAGGAATATCCTTTCAATGACATTTTCAGGATTCGGTATTTATACGTAAAAATTAATCAAATGTTTTTTCATTATTATTATTTTCTTTGATAGATTATGGCAGAACTTGTAAGGGCTATTTGATTGAGGAAAAGGATGCTTTCGTGGACGGATTTGTAAAGAAAAAATGTCTTTAGTTCACTATTCCTTTGGAACAAACCGCAGACGAGCAAGAAACGTTTTTAAGGTTATGTTCAAATAAAATAATTTGCTCCCTTGAATAACTCCTGAAAATTTATTCAGAGTCTCACTGAGCAGAACATTAAGCATTTCGTCAACTTAGACATTGTGTATTTGAGTTGAAATTTTATTGACATAATTATATCTTGATAAAATATTGTAATTTCTGTGATTTTGCTAACATTTTGCATCACGTAACTAATGGTCAGAGACATTTTTATCTTTCTCCTTTCTTTCTTTTTATCTTTTTAAGTTCTTTTATCTTTTTTATCTTTTATCTATTTTTATCTTAAGTCACTATAACAGCATAAATTGAAACAACATTGTTAAACACACATTTAATTGTTGAATGAAACGTAGATCATGAGTAAGCTGAGAATTTCTAGCTTCACACGCAGCTGCACTTCCAAAGAGGAGAAAAATAAGATTCGCAAGAGGCCTGATGCATTTCATTCAGGAGACTAATACTTCTATAAAGAGAAACAAAACAAACGAACCCCCCCCACACAAAATCCGTGTTTCATTTCGCAAGATAAACAATAGAAATGAGGAATTGCTCATAGAAGAAAAAACACTCTGAGTAAAGCATCCTTCAAGAAATGTTGTCCTATCAAAGAAAAATTGGTATAACCAAAAAATGAAATGTGATACATTTCCTCGGGATAATATTTATTTTATTTATTTATATATTTACCATTATTCTTACGCTAGAGGCAATATTCAATTACGTAAGAGTTACAGAAGCAGGGTGTGTAACAGAAAAAATCACAAAATTCAAACGAGTAATCGCTAAGCAAGTACAATTGATTAAAAAGGAAAGTAAACCAGAACATTTTGTTATGCGAATTAAGAAATATCTCCTAATTTTCACTATCTTCCCAGTACTCAATTAAAAGAGAAAAAATCCATTATTTTGTAGGAATTTATATTTTAAATAACCAGTTAATTTTAAGTTACTTTCCTATAAACCTTCATTCCCCTAATTGTCAGTGCCAGAACATTTAAATTTAGTAGCTTGCGCAAGAAATGCAAATTCTACTAGTGGAAGAATAAGTTAAATACTGACGTTCCACTAGAGGATCACAGAGCCCGGGAAATTGCCGTGCGTGCTTATACGCAAACTTCTGCTTAGCAGGTACTGCTGGTTTTGACGTGGCTTAAGCGCTATAATCTTGCTACCACTAGACTAATTTGCGCGCTGTAGGCTACAGGATTATATGAGTCCTGTAGTGTAATTTTAGTATTTGTGAATATCTCTTACTTTACACTGTTTCAGCTACCGCGCAAGTTGAGGCGTAGTATGTTAGCGTCACGTTGATGTATTGTAAATAAGTTAAAGAGTTTAATAAAGGGCAGTTTTAACCCTTCCTTAGTGCAATCACTATCTCTTAAGGTTGTACACTTCACCAGGACAGTAGAACGTTACAATTTGATCGAATACGGAAAAACGTAAGGGCTATCTGTTTAAAGAAAGCAGTGCCTTCGTGGAGCAATTTTTCAGGGAAATTGATTTGATCCACGTTGTTAAATGTGAGAGAAACGACGAATCATGACTGCATGGAATTCTGAAAAGTGAACGTTTTTGGTCTGAATAAACTGCAGCATTAAAACAAAAGTGTGGAAATTTTTACGAGGTTACTTTCCATCCGCCTCTTCTCAGTTCTTAAAGTTAACTACGTTAATATAAAACAGAGAAAAAATCAAGCAAACGATTAATATATTCACTCACATATAAATATATATAAGGGGTATGATGCTGAATTCAATTTGATTGAGTTTTTGGTTAGAATCGCATTGATAATCGCCCCCTTTCCTGTTTCGTGCAAGTCTCCGGAGTCTTAAGTGTTAAAAAAATGCAAACATACAAAAATACACCAAAGCCCAAATGTGACTCTCACAATAAAAAATTGTAACTAAAGTTACTATCGTATTAATTAATTCATTTCAAAATGAACTAATTAATTCTTCAGCAGTTCTTTTCTTCCGACTTGAAGTATTGTAATACTTCTGAATCTAATTGTTTTGTATTCCATTATTTCTTCATAAACTTGTGTTTTTATGGCTTAGATTTATTTAATTAGAAAGGGATTAACGGAGAGAAGTTTCTTTTAATGAAGTCAAGGATTTTTTTTTATTTATACTATAAGTTATAACTGCGGAGTTTTTATCAAAGCATATCTTATTATTTATTTAACCAATGTTTTATTCATTAAATGTTTTCAGAACGCTTTGTAACAATATCTGATATTCCCAGCTTATAAGGAAATTTATTATTTTGCACAAAAACTTAATAAATCTGTCATTACGAAAACAAAGAACTAATTAACATTAAAAACATTTCAAATAGCGATCATATCTCTGCCTAATTCTTTCTTTTTGCTTTGTATGTGCATGGCGGCAGTTGTGGCTTAAGATTCGCACGGTGTTGTAAAATAGGATTGCAACCTAAAATACACTTCACTAATATCCTGGAAAAGACTTTTTAGGCTGATGCAAGTATCTTTTAATAGTAGTAGCTCTTATATTGTAATAAAAAACTGGTAGCACAGACATTATTATTAATAACGAATTCGAAAGCTCATTCCCACATCGCTTTTCAGTATAATAATATTTTCTAAATTCACGCAGCGTTGCAGATCGGAATAAACACGCTTTATAACTCTGCTTAGTAACAAAGGTGTCATCACTTTTATGTGACTCCCCATTATTTGCAGAACCAGAGGCCACACTGTGTGTGAACTTTTATGATTCCCAGTTTTTAACTTAAAATTGGCAACCTGAAGTATAATTCTGTCGGAGCATTGTTATCTAAGTAACATTTAACTTGTTATTCTGTTTGATAAAATAAACAGAAATTACCTGTACAACGATTATAACGATACCAGCACCTTATAAGGTATTTCTCCCGCCTTCTTCGCATGCCTTCGTGGTGTAGTGGTCAGCACACTTGGTGCATATTCCAGACCTCCGGGGTTTGAGTCCCAGCGAGAGTATTGCTCATTGTTGTTCTTGAGTTAAAACAAATTTCCATAAACTTACTTCTGCGTGCGCACGGATTCGTAATATACTGAATGCACAATAGGATAAAAAGTTAAAAAAAATTCATTCTTTTCACAGAAAATAAAACAAAATGCTGAAATATTTTCTCAGAGATATCCAGACAATTTCACAATATCTCATAGTAGTTGTATTTTAGGCTACTAAAATGTTAAATAGAACGCAATCCAAAGTACAGAGGATGTAATCCGATCTCACCACGAATTCGCTACTCTCAATAGCAGCGCTAAGTAAACAACTGAATTGAGATGTTTCCCTCCGTCTCTTATAAGCTTTTTAATCATGCGCGAGAACATTCTGGTATTTTCTGGAGGTTTCTGAAAAGCAAAAGAGTATAATTACGAAATATCTATTTATTAAATGCGCGTGCTCCTGTATTTTTACTTTTTCGGCGTAGCTTGCTCTTAAAACTCGACACAATAATGCAACATACAGAAAAATTTCCACCTATTCATACAGATTGAAGATAGTTAGTTTATTTGGATACCGCAAATCCTATGTCAGCTGTCTGGTTAAAAATGGTTTGGCTTATTGATATTACGGTAAAGGACGCGATGGCTATCTCCCTAAAGGTAGGATGCCTTCGTGGAAAACGTTCTAAGAGAAACTGGGTCACGTACACGTTACACATGGGGTAAACCATGAAATGGCTATACAACCTGCCCGTTCGCCTGGAGTCAAAACCAGGTCGGAAATACCAATGCTGAGCGACTTGCCAATTCGCAGTACGCATGAGAAAAACTATCTATGCAGACAGCCGTTTTGGTTCGAACTTGGATCGAACTTTCAGTATTCAGCTTTCTTAACCGGTCGATCACTAATGCGGTTGACGATAGACCGGAACATCAGATAAAACCTCTGAGACCAGAATTACTATATACCAATGATATCAGCAGCACCAAAGCAAGCGAGAAAAATTCAGAAAAATGCAAAGATTACGATATACAAGGTTTGTCCGAGAAGAAATAGGACTGATTTTTTTACCAGCCAAAACATGGTGAAGGAGGGGGATGTTATTGAGCAGGTGGGGTTGTGGGTATTTTAGCTATCAGCACATCAGTCACCAGGTGTCTCCAAGCCTTCACAGAGTGAAGATCGAGCTTGAGGTGAAACCCTTTCAAGGTCCCTTGGCATCTCCAGAATGAATCGTTTGTTAGAGCAGCGTTACGCGGACTGAATTTAATTTGATTCTTTCCTCTCAGTATTTTAAAAACAGCAATCTCTTTCTGGACTGCGTCATTTCGAGACTAATGCATGCTTCGCATAATGCTTGGACTCTTATATAACGCTGGTGATGTAAACAGAAATAAAAGTCAAACATCCAATAATAATTTTACAACAGTACTAATTATCCAACAAATGCAATGAAAATCGAAACTCATTTGTGATTTAAGATTTCATCCTGAACAGATGTCACTTGCTTTCTACGCTTCGGCCTAGCTGCACTGCTGCTTGCTGTTCACTTCTTACTGCAAAACTATATAAAATGTAACCGTTTCGAAATAGGTATGAGTAGTGTGCCAAGTTATTTATTGCCGCAACAGGTTTTCAAAATTAAGATAAATATTTTATCTGTGTCGGTTGCCACTTTGCTGTTCATAATGAATTAATTCTGGGTCATCAATATTTCTACAGCATCATTACAGCCAAGTTTGCTCTTTATAATGGATCCACATCTTTAGTATCTAAGAAGAGCAATATTTCTACAATATCATTGCTTCTAAGTCTATTGCTTCATTACATATATATACATGTAAAAAATAAATTATCTAATCTATCTTTCAAATAATAAATTAATAATAGCCTTTTAACAACTCCCGTCTTTCATTCTAAAAATAACAGAGCAATAATTTTTCAAACAAAACTCCTTGGAATTCTGATGCTCAGTTATCGATGAAATCTGAACCCAACATCTGGACATTAATCTATCATGTGATCTGAAACGGAATTTAATGTAAAAGATAATTCCGCTCCAACTCCTCTCCCTTTCTTCTTTCTTCTCTTCTGCTGCTTTACGCTATGTCGCCTTGCCGCTACAGATGCAGAGTTTACTTCAATAATTCTGTCCATTGTTTAAGAAGATGAAAGTTGCATAAAATTTTGGGTGTATAGCGCATAAACAGTGATGATGTGCATTATCATGTAATAAAATTATGTTTCCAAACGGCCATGTCTGAAACTTTTTTAGTTTATGCATCCATCTTTCTAACTATGCAATAAAGCCTCTCCAACGCCAATTCGTTGCAATTTACTTTCACCAAGTTATCTTATCACAATAATGACCATCTTATTACGTATATATATATATATATATATTATGATAAATAAATATTCTTATTAAGAAACATTTCCTAAATTCAGAGCTCAAGCTTATATAACATCAGATGAAAATTGTAAAGAATTTATAAAGGAATCCCTGGAATGCAGTTTCATTCTAAGTGATATAATACCAATATAATATACAGATATACGGTGATATCAAGAGAAAACTATCTGGAAAAATTCCCGTTTGTCGACGATCTTAGAAAAGGAATGGGTTAGTAATAAACTCTAGCGTAAATTCTTATCCTTCTGTTATCGAAGGATGTTATTGTTTCGTTCAGAACGAAAAATTCGTAAGGCAGTTGTAACATTTAATAACATCATTTAACAGAAAATGAATTACTCTTTATAACATCTGTCACTAGCTATCATTAATCTCCATTCGAACAGAGAACTGCAGATCGATACCCTGTTCTGTTCGGATTTCGTCCTAGTAAAGAAATCGTTTTAATAAAATATTATGCAGAATGAAACGCATCTGATTATCCAAAATTATTAAAAAATTTTACGTGATTTAAAACCAAAGGTATGTTAAAATACATTTATTTCTCCAGTCTATTGTGAACAGATCGGTTTCTTCTTATTCTGGTCGAGTTTGTTTCATTTCCATGAGATTAACTTCCTGTGTGAATGTATAAGATATTTTCTGCATCCTTGTGAGGACTGAGTCTTCTGTGCATACTTTTGGTGAACATGGTCGTGATAGTTCAAAGTCCTGATCTTGAACAGGGAGCTGAATGCAGCTATGTTCTGTGGTAGAATAACTGTAATTAAGTGGTAGAATAACTGCACGTAAGGAGGGTTTAAAATTTCCCTTTTATTAAACTACTATTTACAGCCACTTCCCAACTCGGAAGGGATAACAAAAAATAATGACCGCACTTGGGTCTAAACTGAACAAATCAAATAATTTTATAAACGCGAGGTTAGCCTCTATTCTAAACTATCAACGGTGCGTAGCAAGATTTACCTAATGCTAACGCACTTAGATTACTTCAATAAGTAATAGCGTAACAGCGCTAAGGCTTAGAACTTAAATACTAGCTAGTCAGGCGCCGAACAGAGCCGCAGTGATCTGAGACTAAAAGCTCTCTCACACCGAGAAGTTCCTTGCTAACCTTTTAAATACAAAAACTTGCCTCCACTTCAAATTAGCGTAAAGCTGAAACGCACGCTCATTCTAACGGGAAGTTGAAATAAGAGCTCACAGGAAAGAGAAATTAAAATAAAACTTTGTTAGTTTAAACTAAAATCTTAAGTCCTTACAAATTTAAAATAACAATGTGAAGCAAAAGAATTGCCGTTTAATACTAAATTCTAAAACTGTATTAGAAACAAAAAACGGATGTTAAACTTTGAAGCTTTGAGACTTGCGTACAAGTGAAGAATAAAGACAAGAAAAAAAAAGATTTCGTGCTCGTAAAATAAACCTAATAAGACAAAAAAAGCCCAGAAAATGTTTATTCTAGTTCCTGACATGCATAATGCCTTTTCATACAAATGAGGTATATTGCTTCTAATTATCATAATGCAATCCTGTTCAAATTCAACTTTACATACCCAACCATAATGATATGCCATGAAATGTCCAATCGATGGATGTCTTAGGTTACCTCTTGCCAGGGAATATTTGAAAGACAAGTCTAAATTAGCATTATACAACTAGACGTAATCTAGGAAAGTCGTTTCTAGGCAAATCAAGCAGTTACGTCATCTAACAGTAAAACAAATGTCTTGACCAACGTGAATATCCCTTTGAGGCACCTAAAAATTTCCCTCTGCGCACACAGAAATCAAAGACGATTTATAGGTTACTATAGGTTACTCTGAATCTTCTTCATTTATACTATATGGCAGCACAACACAAATCAGTCCATATATTTTAGCCATGTTTAGTATTTAGAGACCCATATTTTTCAAAGAAATCTTCCACATACTTTTAGGATATAAAAGGAATTGTAACTTGAAAAAATTTCTATGTTATTTTCTTGGCTGTACGCTAATCTTCGTATTCTATATTAGTTTTAAATTTTTATCCAGAAATCTTGACTAACATCAAACGACAAGCATCAGGTGTGCCCAGAATGGGATCACTGAGAGACTAGGACAAGACCAACAACTGAATCTTTGTTTCTCTGTAGCTCATTCACAATGGAAAGGTGGGTCAACATGTGTGTTTCACTCCAGTTTTTGAAGGTCAGGGGTAATTTTATCAGTTAGCTGTTTGGTTTTTCACTAGAGCAGCTTTCGTTTTCTCTTTCGCTTTCGTTCAAAGAAGTTTTGTTAGCGCTATGTTTTGTAAGTTTTGTGTTGTAGACGTTTATTTAATTTTATAGTTTATAATATCTAATTTTAGATACAATATTAGTTTTTTTGGGGGATTTTTAATTATTTTCCAAATAGATTGGAAAGGGCTGACCATTTCTGAATCACTGAAATTGCTACATGAATTGCCTTCAGATAGTGAATCTGATACGGATCCCGGTATATGTGCAAAATATGCAATGTTGGGTTATGCTTTTTCAAAGGTGGTCTCACTTTCTTCGAAAAGTATCATCATGGAAAAAAATAGACGAAAGTGTAAATGTGAAATGTAAAAAATGTAAATATCATATACCCAAGTTACGTTTTTTTCGTTTATACGTATGCAATCATCATCTAACCAAGAAGAGCTTTTTAGGGATTTCTAGAGTAGCAGGGCAGAGAGATCTAGAGAAGCAGGGCAGAGAATCCGAGTAGTAGTCAGGTATGTGAATATTTTAAGAAAGATAATCTCTACGCCATAGAGACAATTTCAGAACTTTGGAACAAAGCAATAAAGAACAACTGCTTCTTAAAACAGATATCTGGAAATAGCTGCTAGTCGTAACAGGAAGTCTTGTGCGTCAGTTAAGTTTGCAGCCGCCAATGGAATTGATTTATGAAGGCAAACTGTATGCAGAAGACTTAATGAAAAACTGCTTTTATGCTAGAAAGCCAAGATTTCCAGCTTAGCTTCCATTATGAAAATGTTTCACTCTTTTCACAGCAAAAGAGCGACTGCTTTAACATTTTGAATGCTTCGTCACCCGTGGACTGGTGACGGCAAAAATTCTGATCAAGCTGCGTCAGTTCCTTGAGCCCTTACGAGGTAAAGTAGGTGTTTGGAAAAATGCCTGTTGATTGTTGAAAGAAAGAAAAGAAACTTATTGTTGCCAGCAGTTAAATTCATTCCGCTCACTAAATGAAATTGAGCTTTCTTCAACATCAACGTTTTGTTCTTAAACAATCGATTCTTCTAAAATATGACCCATTCGAATTCTTGTAAGCTTCGCAACTGGTTTCTCCTCCACTGCTATATGATTCGCTTAAAAATTACTCCTTCATTTGTAGAGGCATTAGGTATTTTTTTAAAGCAGGAGAGATGAAAAATAAGCCCTGCCCTCGAAAAGACTCGAACGACAGTCCATTCGAATACGCGCCGAGCTGACCACTACATCACGAAGGTATGTTAAGAAGGCCGGTCAAATACTTTATATACTCTCCCCTCCCTTTTATAGAGTGACTGGGGATTAGGGGACCCATTCGCCAAATCCTCGTGGTGGAAAATCATCTACCACCACATTTTAGTTCGGGCACCACTGTTGAGACATTAGGTATTTTTTTAATGTAGGAGAGATAAAAAATGAACAATGGTTTGTCCGGGACTCGAGCCACGGAGCTCTTGAATACGTGCCAATTGTGCTGATCTCTACACCACGAAGGCATGCTAAGAAAGCGGGAGATACACCTTACACATTTGTCCTTTATACACTGCAAAAAGTTGGGTCTACAGTTTTAACCACTTGTCGCTATAGAAAAAGTATTTGGGAAAAAATATTAATTTTAGAATCTCGCACCCTTTCTTATATATTTCGTTCTTGAGGAAAAATTTTAAACTGAATGAATGTCCCAAAAAATTTTGTTCTAAGCGTTCTAAACTGAAATAATTGACGCATGGTATATCAACGCTCGTGGCCGAAAGGACATTTTCTTACAAACTAGATGGCAGTCAATGTGTTAATTAGAGGAGAGAGCGTCAGAAATTTAGTGAACCCGAATGGCATCATATTTCGCTTTGATGATGAGTCGAGTTATAGTTTAACCTCTGATTCTAAACGACTTCATATCTGGAGGGATTCAGGAACGCGAAGTTTTACAACGAGCGTTATGGAACATGGTCTTTTCTATAATGAAGCTGCGCTGTTATGGGGAGGAATAATAATCGATGGACGCACGCCCCTACAGGTTTTCAACGACGGATCGGTGACCGCCCAGGGATATCGGAATGAAGTACATATGGATCTGACATTTTATTTATGGAAGATGAAGCTACTTCACATTAAGGAAACCTCTTCAAAGGATTTCTTGAAACTGAAGCCACTGAGCGATTACCATGGCGAGCAAATTCCGATCTTAACCCGATCAGTCTCACAGGGGCATCCTTCTCCTAGAAATGCAAACGCTCTGAAGACCACATTACTAAAGGGCTGGAAGTTAATTCCTCAACCTGTGGTTAACAATGTTATTGCGAGCATGAAAAAACGTTGAGATATGTGTGTATAAGTCAGGGCAAATCTCATTCCCTACGAAATTTATAAGCCTTGTTTTTTACTGTGATAATCATTTTTATTAGCTCTACTTGTAATATATTCTTACTATTTTTATTGTGCCCTCCTCTAATCCTTTACTATATGCAGTGCTCTTAAATATTTTCCTTTGTATTTATGTGTTATTGTGTTATGTATTGTTGCATTCGTACGGGTTCCTAATAGATTGAATGCACAAGTCCGATAAAAAGTTATTAAAATTTATTCTCATCACGAGAAATATAACAAAACGCTGGATTTTTCCTCAAAGTCATTCGTATAATGTCATAGTATCACGCAGTATAATCAGTAGCTATACTTTAAACTACTAAAACATTAAATAGAAGGCAATTCAAAGCGCAGAGAAAGCTAATCCGATCTCACCGCGAATTCTCTACTATCAACAACAAAACAAATGAGCTGAGATGTTTCTCTTCAGCTTTTATAGCTTTCTAAATCGGCCGCGCGAGAGAATTCTAGCAATTTCTGGAAGGCAAAAACAGTAGAGTTACGGTTACAGCCAACATACTAGTCAATTACCAAATTAAATATTATTTATTATTTATTCAAATTAAATATCAGTTACAGAGATAAACTTTTATTCAATGTTAAATGCACGCGCTCTTGCATTTTTACTTTTACCGCGTAGCTTTTCTATTTAAATATGTCACGCATTGCATTGCACTAGGAAATAAAATAATTTTAATTATATTTCTATTAAAAATATCTAACTAAATACCAAATTCGTAATAACAGTATCATTTAACAGTATCATCATATTATCATTGTATTAATACAATTATAATTGACAGTTTCTAAGAAATCCAGATTTCATGCATGCAAGGATAATTTTGGACATGAGCGCACGTATCACATTAAGGATAATTCAAGGCATTAGATTTTCATTTATCTTAGAAGATTATCATGAAACGTTATTTATGCTCATCGTTATTTCAAGATAATTAATATGCCTTTTTATAATAAATTAATTTATAACCTTTTAAAGTTTAATAAACGTTTTTTCATTTTTTGGAGCTGGATACGATCTAGCTCTCTTTAGTGATTAATACATTTAATTTATAATTCAGAGTACCAGTGATTTAATAATTGAATTCACAAGAAACAAGAATCTTATAACCCGAGAATAATACAAGACAAACCAGTTGCCAGTTTAATTTAGATCTCTCATGTATTCGTCCTTTCGTCATGGACTCGCTGATAAGATAGTGTTACGAATTTCGTATTTAGTTAGATATTTTAATAGAATTGCAATTAAACTTATTTTATTTGTTATTGCAATGCAGAGCGTGACATATTTTAAGAGAAAGCCACGCCGGAAAAGTAAAAATACACCAGCACGTGCATTTCACATTGAATAAAAGTTTATCTCCGTAATTGATATTTAATTTGAATTAATGTAATTGATTGTTATGTTAGCTGGAACAGTAATTCTGCTCTTTTTGCTTTCCAGAAATTGCTAGAACTGTCTCGCTCGGCAGATTTAAAAGCCGGAAAGACTCATCTCATCTCCAGTTGCAGTATTAATGGGTGTGCGGAAAAAATGTCACCCGGAAAAAAGGGAAACGGAAAGAAAGCCCCCAGAAAATAAGGAACGGAAAAAAAGGAACTCTAAAATCTCGCGAAATAATGTCACCAATCGGAGTTGGGGAAACCTGCCAAATTCTAATTTAACCGGCAGGGTTATAGCGGGCTCTCTTGAGCGAGGTTTTAAGGGTAAGACGTTGAGCTAGCTGCAGCCGAGCAAGGTCATTTCGATAGCAGGTTTTAATATTCTTATCGCAAACTGTGACTAAATTTCATCTACAACGGTTTGTTATAATACTGCTTTTAACGTTCAGTTATGCGACAGTGTTTCACCACTGAACACAGCTTAAGGCTATAACTACACGGGGTACGAGGGGAACAATCACTAATGACCATGGACCGCTGGTCAACCCTCTATTTTTACCATCGGACAGGCCAGTAGCTCGTTTATCTTCTTTTAATCATCGTCAGAAGATTTCCCTATTCCGCACGTATGGTTGTTATGATAAAACTCTTATCTCCCATCTTGGCGATATTTCTAAACATCCCTTATTTTTCCTATTACAAAAGAATGGTGACTTATTTTCCGTTTCCTAATTTTCGGGTGCCTATCTTTCCGTTCCTTATTTTCCGGGTGACATTTTTTCCTGCAATGGTATTAGTGAGTTGTTGTTGTTGTTTACTGTAGCGAATTCGCTGTGAGATCGGATTAGCTTTCTCTGCGCTATGGATTGCAGTCTATTTAACGTTTTAGTAGTTTAAAATATAACTACTGTTTATATTGCGTGATATTGTACGGAAATCTCTGAAGAATAATCCAGCGTTTTGTTATATTTCTTCCGATAAGAATAAATTTTGTTAACTTTTCATCCGACTTCTGCATTCAATCTATTATGAAACTGTACACACGCAACTATAGGTAGGCAATTTAATATAAAGTTAAGTAAAGAAATAGTTAAACATATCAGTGTTTTGAACCATTGTTTGGCTTTGTCCATTGTAGGCATTAAAATCTAGAAGCGTTAGGTTTGGTTACTAAGCTAAGGTTTGAGCTAGCTTATTTGCCTACATATAGCTTCTAACTTGAATCAGAAGGTACTTATAATGCAAATAAAGAAGAGACTGTAAGTGTCAGGCAGTTTCAGTGCCAGCAAGCGTCCAGTAATTTTGTTTTGCAGTATTTTAATTTGTCCCTTGCCAGCGCTGAGAAAATTAAACTTGAATAGTTAATATGTAGAAATAGTCCATAGAAATGGTTACAAGTTTTATTACTGGAAAAAATGTAATACCGTTTGACACCCTTGTAGTTTTCGGTTTGCGTAATGCAAACTTTAATCAAGGTGGTTCACAACCACGAACGCAATTCTTTTGCCTTTGTAAGCCACAGAATAATTACGCTTTTACATTTACGATCAATACGTTGACGCAAATTAGTAACAATCAAAATACTTAATTTAAAAAAAATGAAAGACTTCAGATTTTAACGGTCACCCAGAAGGGTTTGTTAAGGTTTTTTAAGCTCTCGCTGACCTCGCAGTCTACAAGTTTGCTGTTACATTCATTCCCACTAACCAATGTTTTTTTGGCTTTTAGCTTTATTATTAAGCAGAACTTTTTTCTCACTTGCGCCATATACAATTCAACAGCAAAATTACGAAATTCTTAAAAGCAGCATACCAGTATACCTTTATATTTTTCGATGCAGCGATGGCGTACATATTTGCCATTTTTCAGTCTTTTATCAGTTCGAGATATCAATGTTCAGAACTTTACAAAAATGGCTTTACGAAACTTTTTTTTCTCTTTTTATTATTAACATTTTGGATGTTTACTAAATATCACGTTCTTGGCACTTATGCCACACAAAATTCGATTCAACAGCAAAATCACAAAATATTAAAAAACACCATATCTTTATACCTTCCAACCGACAGTCTCGCAAGCTGGAGATAAAAAGGATTTTTTGACAGTGTTGCCAAAGCTCTCTCTTACATCGTTAAATTCCCTAATAAAAAATTCGTTAAAGGTGTACAAAATATGAAATAGAATAATAAAACTAACTCCCTTATAGCAATCGAGGAGGGCCTTAAGGTTGCATACACTTGAGCTGCCTATAAATATATCTGGATTTTGACTGTTGCAGTTCTATACAGTAGGTGCAAAACTGACCTTGCACTGGTAAAAAGACCTCAATCTCTATTTTGACTTCCTTCCCGCCATCATGCACACTGCGAAAAAAGAAATGAAACAGTTCTACGTCTCCCGTTCTACTGGGCCGATTCACGAAATTCAAATTGCGTTTTTCCTGTCTCTAAAGCGCGATTTAAGGATATATATTAGATTTATATATAGCATTGCTCTAATTTAGGTATTTTGACACAAAATCGGACTTTTTCTGAAATGACATGCCAGTTTTTTTCCATATTTTCATTCTACGACTCACATTATGCCTAATAATTAAATTTTATAAAATTCGGCGCGAAATTTACGGAGAAATTCAGAAATTTATCTTATTCAGAAATTTTTTTCCAGTTTGCGCCAAGAATAATTCACTTGGCGAAATTCTTAATTTATAGCAATCTATTTTCCTTTCCTTTTTTCATTGTAAACGAGCGGCAAAAGAGTCATCATTCATTATTTCAAATAATTTTAACAAAGTGCGTAAATGACATTTGGCATTATTATCGCTTATATCAAATATGGCAAATTTCAAAACGCACTAATATGTAAATTCACGTATGTTGTACGAAATTTTGAATAAAAAACTCTAATTTTTTGCAGGTATGCTTAGAAATACATCTACTTTAAGATGATAGTAAAACTTTTATAGGTGATGATTCAAATTTTTTTTCCAAAAATTTATAAAAATTATTTTTTAAGATTACAAATTTTAAAAATAAATCACAAAAATGGGCGAATTTTATTTGGAATGAACCTAAATTTCGGTTTCTGAAGAAGGAATCAAGTAAATTTAATAAAAAAAGATATATTAATATGTGTATATCAAATTCATTTAACACTAAGGAGCTAAAATTTTGAGAGATAATTTTTTAAAATCAACTCGCCCGATTTTTACAAAACTTGGCATTTTGGCATAATACGAGTCGTAGAATAGAAAAATATGGAAACAAATAAGGGCATGCCATTTTAGAAAATGTCCTATTTTCTGTGAAAATACCTATATTAGAACAATGCTATGTATAAATCTAATACATATCTAATACATAATCCATATCGTTTTCGAGACATGAAAAACGCAAGCTGAATAAGTAGTACGGGAACGGGAGATATAGAACTGTTCTTTTTTTTTTTTTTTTTTTTTTTTTTTTTTTTTGCGCAGTGTTCATTTGCAATGGATCCCTTCACATATTGGCTGCAGTGGTGGTAGTGAAATAAATGTCTGATGTCCTGGCTAAGCAAGGTACTTCAATAACTTTGAAAACCGGCACCCTAGCCATTTTGGAAATCTGCTCGTTAATTAAATCCACTGCTTCCTCTTCTTGGCATTCTCCTTTGGCTCATGATAGGTACAATGGCAGGCAGGCAGGCAGGAAGTGCTATTGCCTTTGCTGGCAATCTTGCTCAGCAGACTACTTTGATGAGACTCCTAAGTGGACATCTGAAATGCCTTAAATTTGACCGCATAATAAGATCTACCCCATCTATAGGAAACGTAATACCTATCATTTCACTCCAGGATATCTTCTCAGTTGTTTGGGACTTTTAAAAGAAAACCTATAGAAAAGATCTACCTCTTGTATTGGAAATACTGACGGCTTAGTTCCATGAGTCCAAAAGCGTCAATATTTCCAGTACGAAGTTAGAATCAGTAACAACAACAACAACAATACAAATTTGAAATTCAAAATTCTCATTTCCAGGTGCCCACGTTCGATTGGAGGACTGCAGTATTCGAAACTGGATGCTCTAGGTATCGTAGTTCTTTTACACTGCGATTAACATGCACATATCCATGCAGATTCTTCACTATTTATTTTCTTTTAAACTATTTGGTACTATTTGGTGGCAGCAATCTGAAAAGCTATACGCCGTTTATAGAGATTCAACGCAAAATGCCGTTTTGAGACTGTTATCCCATTCTGGACTAACGCCGCTTTTAGGCTAACAAGTCTGTTAATTACTCCTTGTATTCATTTCTGTTGCTCTCCATGGACAATAATGAAGAAATGCAAAATATTTGCACTTTGAAACCAGGGTTAAAATTCATGCGTATACAAGCATATTACAAATATCTTTCACGTAATGTTGATTCGTGTCGTTACTGCTCCCGAAATGTCTTTTTTTGGGGGGTAACGTAGTTTCTGTGTTATAAAATCTGCCAAAGTTTCATTTTTTAACATTGGCTTAACATTTCTGCTTCACTTAGTTTGTAAGTGAAATGATTACACAGAGATTTTACAAGAATGGTTTGAGATTAATGCAATATTTATACTTTGGGATAGCTTACCTCAACGTTTCTTTTTCATAGTTGTACTATTTGCCGGAAATACAAAATTTAGTAATACATCAGTATGGTAAAACAAAACTCTAACCGAAAAGAAATACTTTGAGAGAAGATTTTGACTAAATATCATTTGAAATACCCTGTACGTTTTGATCGATTGACTTCGTTTTCTACTGAAACGTTCCTTTTTATGTTTAGTCTGAATGAACACAGCAAGAACGTACGATTTCTTTTATTGAGCGCCATCTTTTTATTACTGTTCTAAAAGTACCTTTTCTAAGAATACATAAATCAAGCAGCCAGTCTCCAGGTCTCTCTCTCGATACATGGTTTCCCTTTTTGTTGCCCTTATTAAGTCAGCTGTTTTATTACTAATAATTATTTATTATTGTTTTATTCCTTTATTTTTATTCTATATTTCTGATGATCTTCAATACGGCTTCACATCTAGTTTTAGAAATGAATCCGTAGCTTAACTATTTATAGGGATACAGTTTATAACATATTTCTCCCACCTTCTTTGGATGCCTTCGTGGTGTAGTGGTCAGCACGTTGGACGCGTATTCCAGAGACCCGTGGTTCTAGACCCGGCTAGCTTCAAAAAAATAATTAATGTTTTTACAAGTGGCAACCGAACTAAAAGGCGGTGGATGATGATTCTCCACCACCAGGATTTGGAGGTTGGGTCCCCTAATCCCCAGTCGCCCTTTAAAAGGGGGAGCATATAAGATTACTATTGTTACTACAAAGGCGAAGCCCCCAGCTCTCCCGGGAAGGAGAACAAAACATCTAGAAAGGACATCAGGGGAAAAAACCTCTTTAAAAGCTGTTGCTATTGATCGAGGATTTTCTCCCGTGATCATTGATAAAGCTGTTAAAAAGTTTTCAGATTCCCATCATAGAAGACATTCCACTGTTAGAAACAATATTAATGACTTTGTCGTGCTTCCATTTTATCCTTCTGTTAGTTTAAGGTTGCATAAAAGATTCTGTTTCTGACTTTAATTCTTGGGGAATTTATAGTATATCGTGTCAGTGTGGCTTGAGATATATTGGCCAAACAAAAAGAGCGTTAAAGTTTCGTATCAAGGAACATGAATCTTATGTCCGAAAGGGCGAAATTAACAAGTCTTCAATAACGTATCATAGTTGGAAATTTAATCATATTTTTGACTTTGGATCTGCAAAAATTATCCAAAAAGCTTCTTCCGTTGGTGAATTGGATTTTCGTGAGGCTTTTCATATTCACAAAGATTTAACATGATTGATTTTAAGTCCAATCCAGTCCTTCCTAACGCTTTTAAAATTCTATTAACATAATTCTTGATGATTACTTTTCTCGATAGATGGCGTTGCCTCCTCGCGCGTGGTACTACCCGAGAGTATAAAAAGCCGTTACTCAGCTTTCTTTCCCCTTCTTGTATTTTGTTCTCCTGATGAGGAGGGACCTGTAGCTGCGCTCGAAATCGATTGAGTGTTTTTAGTGAATGTACGCCAAATACAAGGTTGTGTTAGAGAATTTGATTGTCACATTGGCGTGTGTCTCTTCCATTGTAATCTTTCTAGATGTTTTGCTCTCCTGATGAGGAGGGACCTGTACTTGCCCTCGAAATCGATTGAGTGTTTTCAGTAAATGTACGCCAAATGCAAGGTTGTTTCAGCGAATTTGACCAGTACTATAGTCATTGAAACGCAACTAATAAAGAGGAATCTCGGATAAGGAAGGATGTCTTGAGTTACGAAATTTAAAGTCGGCAATAAATGGTTTTCAAAGATATTTTGAGGTATCCTTTGGTGTAGATTTAATGTTCAGGTACTTCATGACACATCATTTTAATATTTTTCGTTGGTTGGCTCTTATTAACATATCCTGGCAGAAAGAGACTTACAGAATCATCAATAGTACTTGAAGGGAACTATTGAAAGATCGTACTAAAGGCGGTGGGCTTTGGTAATTAAAGCCTGAGAACATTTTGAAGAATAATCACTTTGCGACATTGAGAACTTGCTAAGAATGCATACTGTATTCTCTGCTTATAAGGAAAGAAAAGAAATCTTAACTTAAAAAATGTATTTCCATTAAAGTATAAAATTTTAAGAAAAGTTTAAAAAAATTAAGCTGCCAATCTAAAAGGAATTTAAGAATCTAACAGCAAGTAAAAACAATTAAACAATAAATTCTTCGACCATCCTAAAATTTGTGTTTGGTTCTTTTCCCTTTTGAAATTCTTGGTTGACAATTATCTCTTCAACGACCTCCCTGATGGCAATGAACATACTAAGCGAGGGAGTCTATTAGAAGCTTCGGCATGTATACAAGACAAGGATAAAAAACTTCTTCGCCACTTGGCTATTTCTCTCTAAATATTTAATTCGTGGGGTTTTACTATTTAATTCTAAAGTTCTAACTTAGAACCCCACGAACACTGACAAGCGAATAATCGCTAAGGTGTGAACAGAACACGTAAGACTTATAGAGGGTTTACAACCCTTTACGTTTTTAGTATATTTACAATCAGTTCCTACTTTGAACTTTACACAAAGCCCCCACTCGGGCTTGAACTTAAAATAATAATAATTTAAACTAAATCTAGCTTAACTAAGCTATTTGAAGGGTATAGCCGAAGCTATCAGTGATCTAACTAGTTGACCCCTAAGTCTTAATTAAATCGGCGAAGCCAAACGCGCGCTAGTCAGGGAATCAGACTCCCTCTCCCGAACTCGGCGAAGTCACGACTTAAATAGTACTCTTTCTTATTTGCATTAACTGCGTTTCTGAATTTACATTCTGGCGGGAAATTGTAAGCTCAAATTAGAATAAGATAGGAAAGATACAAAACTTAAAATAACTGATAATAAACTTAGGATAAGCCTTACAGATTATTAACTTTTAGAAGATTCATTTTATTTTTTATTCACCAGTTTTCTTAAAATTTTGTTTATATATGTACTGGCATGCATTCAACCTTGCGTAAGTACAAATAATTAATTTAAAAGATTCTAGTTGATTTGGGCATCTTGAGCAACAAGGACGCTTGAGAAGTATGCAACAACTCTTCACTTCATTCTAAACGCAATATTAACAAGTCCAAAGAAGGATTAAAATACCCTTTTAACTCAAGAATATTTACAGTTGCCCCTTCTCGGGCGTACAGGAAGCCTCCACTTGGGCTTAAGACAGAAATTAAATTAATGCTGACTAAGAAAAAACTAGCCGAAGCTGTATAGAAATAACTAATAGTGCTGTCTCTTCATTAAATCTCACCAGCGAATACTATTAAGTACGGCTGAATATAGCAAGATTTGTCTTAAAGTAACGACGTGGTCTGAAGGCAGAATACGCTGTACCAAGAATACGCTGTTTTAAGGAAGTGAACGAGACTTCAACTTAAATACTGGTTTTACCTCATTTACATAAAACGCGATCCTAAAATCTCATTCTGGCAGGGAATTGTAAGTGGGAAATAAGAGAGTAAAAGAAAGATATTCGAAATTCAAAATACTAGAAAATCTTAGGATTAAAAATATTAGGAAATTAAAATAACCCCTGCAAACTATTCTACTTACATATATCTTTTAAGCTTTCAGTTTAGCTTATAAAGTCTGATATTCTTAGGAAACATATACTAGCGACTTTAGAAAAAGACTATAGAAGAATTATTTTCAAGTTTTATAATTACAAAAACCAAAAGGCAGAAGAAGGGCGTATATGACCCTTTTATTTGAACAAAAAGAAGTATTAATGACTTAACGTGCGTTCATACAAGCCAACAACACTTCTGACTTAACTTATATACGTAATGTTGAACTATAATCAAATGTAGTAAGATTAGCCTAACGGCTCGCAGGGTGAAGTATAGCATAGGGGATTGAAGAGAAATACTTGGACCTTAGCAGCTCGTTTAGCTGCTATCGTAGATGTAACCATAGCTGTAAGCCGCAACGTCTTGAAAAAGAGACCTTCTTGTGGCCGCATCAGATTACGCTTTCCCTCCAGATAAACACCGTATGCAGATGGATATTTATGGAAGAACGCCTGGTGTATCTTTCATCCAGCACGTACTTATCGGAGAGTCCAGTTAAACCCGTGCATCGTAGATAGCTATGAATATTTTTGGAAAT
The DNA here is from genome assembly GCA_000611955.2 of Stegodyphus mimosarum. Taxonomy (NCBI): domain Eukaryota; kingdom Metazoa; phylum Arthropoda; class Arachnida; order Araneae; family Eresidae; genus Stegodyphus; species Stegodyphus mimosarum. The sequence goes on along the minus strand of KK119054.1, from coordinate 410,877 downwards.
GGAACACTGGCTTCAGGATAGGATCCTAACGCAGGACAGTGAGATAAAAATGAGAACAAATTTCAAAATACTCCTGCAAAGAACTGATGTAATACTTTCCTTCAACATAATCAGAGTTCTGTGAAAACTATAGGATCTAGAACCTCATTTATGAGTTTGATAGATATCATTCTGCAGTTTCTGGGCTTGTTCATTGGAACAACTAGGAAAGAATTTTGAGCAAATAAGTAATAACGTTCATGCACAATAATGGATGAAATGTTCATGGATGAAAATTATGGTAAACATAAATCATACACATATAGCTTGTTAGCAAGATCTGTTTAATCACGTCACGTGAATTTCCTGGAATATTCTCGGACAATGTAGGACAATGCGTTAAAGAGAACCTTGACGTATTCAATAGATAAGAGGCATTTTTGCATTTGAAAAGCAGCGCTTTTCAGCTGAAACCTCAACTAATTTTTCAGTATTCTAGCTTTGTTATGAAACTGCTGCATGATATCTTGCACAGAAAGAACCTTCAAGATATTCAAAATGTAACTTACCGGCACTGACGGCGCTTGTAAGGCTGAAATAACCCAAGGGAAGCACCAATAACAGAGAAAGCATCAACATCTCCTGAAAAGAAACAAAAATTTATAATACAAGAATAGAAAAACAGCAATGAATTAAATTATGACACTAGTCTAACAATGAATTGCTAAAAATGATATCGTATATTCTGCGTATTTCAATAAGCAGACTAAGTAGTCCATTCAAGATTTTGAAATTAGAAGTTGGATTTACACTCTGCGGTGTTGTTGACCTATCTGACAGTATCTGTATCAAAACTCACCTATCTGACAGTAACATCAGCACAAAACCACGAAATTCATTGTGGCAAGGAGTACAAGATTGCGCCTGTCGTTGGTAACAGACTTGAGCACATACAAGTGACAGTACGACTTTTCTCAGTTCTGCCCCCCCCCCCAGTTTTGAAAGACAGCACCCCGTGGAGGACGGGTTCGAGGGTCTTCCACCAGTCTTCCCTACCACCAACCTCTCAAGAGGACCTTCGGCTCGTCGCATATTTAGAATGTCCCAATGCCGCACAGATATTATACATTTACAAACATCCACGCCTTCTCAGGGATTCGAAGCCGGGCCCTTCAAGCAGTGAGCGTCAGTAACTACTATTCCGGTTGGCTCGCAGGATTTATAATCTAAAACTAGTGAAGAAATAATTTTTATTTTAACTAAGCTGCTAAGCGTTTTCAACAAGTAAATATTAATAAGGAACTGCTGATGTTTAAAATGATGAATCTTCAATTTTAAGGAAAACAGTTTGTGTTCATTCATCAGTTTTGCTGCTTACATTTTAGTTTGCTTTCTTTCTTCTCCTTTTCAGTTTTGCGAAGACCGTTAGAGAAGTTTTTGATTTCAGAAGAGACGAAAACTAAATATATATTTATAATCAAAATTTCCTACATTTGAAAAGGTTCCTGAGGCATAGTCTTTTCATATTAATTAGTATACTACTTTGACATGATATTTCATCCTTTACGTTAATTAGCATTTTTCTTTATGAGAAGACCTAATGATGCAAACTACGCGCTTATTTATCTATACATACAGAAGCGTTTCTAAATCAATCATAATAAAAGCAACCTTTTGGTGCTCGAAGAGGGCTTTAAATTGAAATGTTTTCCCGTGACATTTTTCTGTTTTATCACAACTATTTCTGAATTAAGTCAGCAAAGGAAGTTGAAATAAAACAGAGAATATTGGATTGAATTTCAAAATTGATTATACTTTTCATCTAAGATGCTTTCCTTCTTGGAAAGACTGTTCACTGGTTTACATTATTTTACTGAGCTAACTCGAAATCATTAAAAACTAGATAATTTCAAAAATAAATAAATAGATAAAAATCCTAAAACTTTCAGATTTTATATTACGACCAAAGGGACGCTTTGTTAACGTCTTGTGTGCTACCTTTATTTATTAAATATCACATTCTTCTCACTTAAATAATAAAATTCAACTCAACAGCAAAATAGTTTTTAAATGAGCATATAGTTAGAATTTCCGATACACAGTCTGATGTGTTGGAGATAAATTTTTTTTTCGTGTTCCCATTCCTCGCTTTGAAATCGTTGAGTTTGTTGATAAAAAATTCTTAAATGTCTGACAAAATATGAAATAGCTAATAAAACAAATTCCAAATTAGGACTTCCAGATGCCCATATTCGGTGGAGGATTACGTTATTCATAATTTAATGGCTCTAGGTACCGTTGTTTTACCACAATGCGAGAAACATACATACATTTATGTAGATGCTTCATTATTTAATTTCTTTAAATATAATACAGGTCTGTAATATTTAGTGGCAACAGTTTGAAAAGCGAATCAAAACAAAAAGTTAATCAACGCAAAATGCCAAAATAAAATTAATATCCCTTCGGGGCTATCGCCTTTTAAGCTAAAACTATTATCTAATTTTTCGGACATTTTCGTCGTTCACCATGCCCACCAGCGACCGAACGGTAAAATCGCTGAAAACTGGTAGTTCGAATCATGGTGAATGGAGTGGCTGGATGGGCGTTTTTGTGGTTTTACTTATATGAAACGTGTATACTAACTCGTTTCACTTTAGAAAGTACTCCAGTAAGGCTCCTCTTAGGCAGATAGCTTTCGAGAGCATTACCATAATAAAAAAATAGACAAATATTTCACATCATATGCATTGCATTCATTATATGACCTCCAGCTGCTTCATATCATTTACATGTTTTTCAAACTTAACTACCTTCGCGAAAACATTTTGCTGATATTAGTTCAGCTGTTAGAAAACAAATAAGAGATATGAAACCGTTTAACTGGAAAAGCACATTCTGTATTGGGAAACCATATTCTAAATTGGAATTATGATTGAAAAATCATATTCCAAAAACTGTCATGAGTTTTCATTGTTATGGAAACCAACGATACCGTTGTAATCCTTCTCTAATAACGACGCAAAAAATACGATACATAGTCATACATTTTTCAGTCTGATGCGATATGGAACCCACGTAAAAACGTCCATCAAAAAATAAGCTAATGCTCTCTCATTATATCAGTAACAATGGCAAGCAGTTTTTTATTATTTTCGACTTTCTAATCAAATGGTCGTAAAAGCTTGAGTTCCATCTAATATTTCATCTATATTCAATTTTTGTGGATTAAATGTGGCAAAAAATTTATCATAATTCATCAAAAATTAATAACGCGAACAAGTAAACACATACATAAACAAACATTCTTCTTTATATGTATAGATTTTGTAAAAGTTACAAATTTTGGATTAACAAACTCTGCGATTTGAAAGCGAACCATAGCAACACGTTTCGAAATTAAGCATTTTTATCTCCAATACGCGAAACTGTTGCCACCCAGGAAAATGAGGGCGAAAATTAGAGTTTTCAGAGTTTTTAATTGTTATCTCTTATTTTAGCTTTCTTTTCTTTTCTCTTTTTTTTTTGAAAAAAAATGGACGTCGATCTTTTGCAGAGACCAGAAAAGAATTGCAGAAAGTTTATTGACAATAGCTATAGTAGTGGCGGAGTTATTAAAGGACAAACACAGACTTTCTTCCTTATATATATAGATAGATTAACATAGATTTCTATGATTAATTTTGTGGTACCACAGTTCATTTCATTTTGTCATTTCAATATCAAGGTATCTTCGAGTCTCGAAATTATGATTTTAATTTCGAGAAGTAATTTTATCTCATTTTTTACATGTGAATGATGTTAATATTTTATCATTAATATCTACTGTACCTTTCTAACAATAATTATCTATTTTATTCATTATATTAACGATTTCTGCCTAATAACCTGTAATATAATTACACGCCTGGATTTTCAGTTCTATAAGATTACGGAACTGATACTACTATAGGGTGAAATGATCTTGATTTGGTTGGCACTTTTTGTGCTCTTTTTTTAAATCAGTGTTTGATGGATGAACTTCCAAGCCCAAACTTCTTTTGGTTACTTTTGTTCCTATCAAGATAGATTGAAAAATCGATACCGTTTCCCCGAAATAAACACCGAAAGAAAGATTTATTTAAGAAGTGCAGCTAAGTGTATTAAATAAAAGGGACCGGATGATGCTGTTGCAAATTCAACATAGAAATATTTTCAAGTTTGCTCTTATGTTTCATTCTGATATCAGATTGATCTCTTGTATTTAAAACTTTAAACTTTGTACTAAATTTTGAACTTTAAAATTCGATCTCAATCTGAACCAATTCCATTTTCGACTTTTAACGTTCGAGTAAATTTAGAAAATCCCACAGATTTTTTTAATGATTACAATTCGTGATTTCTGTAATTAATTGACACAGAGTTTTACTTCCCTTGTGCAAAGTAAAAAGGAAGTATTCTAATCGTCAATAATTTCGGGTATCACATTTCAACGAAAATATGAAAGTATCCGTTTTGACCACTATCAAATGGAATTTAATGATGGTTTCGCATAATATCTGAAAGTAAGGACAGAATAAAGGACTCCTTTCTCTCAAAAAAAACTGTAAAACCGGTTTAAAATTGATCCGTACTACATTTGTTCGTGGCGTCTGTGCTTACGTAGGTATGTAACTCGCATAACTCAAAAACGAGTAGCCCAGAACGTTGAAATTTTGTATATAGCACTGCTATAACATGTAGATGTGCGCCTCCTATTTGATTCAACCGGCCGCACAAAAAGTATATAAATATATATACACTGGTTATCATAAATTAAGGAAAAATCACAAAAATAGCGATAACTTCCTCAAAAAAAAAGCCAAACCCTGTGAAATTTGAATATGTTGCCGAGTAAGAGAAGCTGAGTAAAACTGCAATATGCAAATTAGTGGCGCTGCACGTCAATATATGTCATCTGCGAGGAGCATAAAAGTCCATGTTTGAGAGCAAGCCCACATATTTCGCTGTGATGCTGACATTAGAAATCTGAGATAGCTAATTCGTAACAATGAGCTCCAGCCATCATTTGCCTGCAGAACTACGATGGAGAGCCATTGGGAGACTGGAAGCAGGACAAAGTCAAACAGAAGTGGCCAAACGGCTAAATGTGAGTCCTTCTGTGGTTCATAGACTCTGGAGGCAATTTCAAACCACAGATTCGGCATCTGGGAGGTTCAGTCAAGGACGGCCAACTGCAACGACGAGCGCCGATATTTGACATTATGTGCATACAGGAATAGAACCGCTACTAATGAACTACTAAACTTTGCTACAACAAAGACAACACCTTCTTTTATTATTGCGAATTAAATCATGCATTATCCATTCTGGAATTTATTCGAGTAAATAAGATTTACTTCGTAATTTTTTGTATGGATATTTTGAGTTTTTATGCATTTATACCTTGTTGCGAAGTGAGAATTAAATGAATTGAATGAGAAATAGCGAATCGGCTGCGAAAAACGTTTCTTTCTAGCTTTATTTTTTTAGATTTCTTTTACAAATCGTTTTAGATTTATTATAGTATTTGAAACGAACATGTGGCAACGATTAGATAATTCTTCAGATGATATGCTTTTTGTGCATTCTCAGTTATAAAATGAATGATTAAGATATAACGCTCTTAAGTGAACCTAGCACCAGAGTGTTCGTATGGTAAAAAAATATAGTGAATTTTAAAGAGTGCATTTATTCCATTGTGGTTTATGCGCTATCGACGAAGTGGATTTAATTCAATCCAATAAGTTTAAATGAAATGCAAGAAAAAATGCGCATAATTAGATATTCCGTACAAGAATGTCATATGGTGTACACATCAGATTTGTTCTTTTTGTTTTCATGAGTCATCCAGTGTCCATGTTTAGTACTATGAGTCGTACATCTCACAGCAAATCAATTACCTTTCCTGCTAGGATTATTTTAATGTAGACATACTTCAGGGTATTATAACTATGAATTTTAATAAGTAGGTAAAATATATTATAAAATACAATAAAACGTAATTTGAACTGTTAAAAAATAACAAAGAGACCTGATATTTTTACTTTCTTGTATGAAGAAAAAAGAAAGTATTGGAATCGCGAAAACTTTTGGGTACCATATTCCAACAAAAATATCCATTTTGACAGCTCAAGAATTCACTTTAAGAATGTTTTTGCTTGATATTGGTACGTACAGACAAAACAAACTTGCAGACTTTTTCCCAAAAAGAATTATAAAATAGATTGAAAATAGATTCAAAAGAAATTTTTCATGGTGTCAGGTGGTATATACCTATGTATGTACCTCGCATAACTCACAATTGAGTAGCTTGAAATTTTGTACATGGGACTGTTATAACATGTCGCTATGCACCTGCGTTTTTGCTTTCAATTAGCAATATGTGTGTGCGTGGTGTGCGTGTGTGTGTGTGTTTGCGTGTGCGACATTTGCAGTCGATGGGCATTGGAAAATGATGAAGCTTAGCAATGAGAGTCCGGATGTTCTTGCGATGTGGAAGGCACAGAAGAATTTCATTTTAAAAAATCCACATCTTTATTCAATTAAAATGTCAGCTCATTTTCCTTAAGTCGAAGATCACGTATCCAATAATTATTTAGATAGAAATAATACTAAATTTAGAATCCTGACGTCGTAAATATTTTTAACAAAGGGAAGACGAACAGACACAGCATATAAGGTATTTCTCCCGCCTTCTTCGCATGCCTTCCTGGTGTAGTGGTCAGCATGCTTGACGCGTAAGCGAGAAGTCCGTGGTTCGATTCCCGGCGAAGGCGTTGATACTTTCTTCAGCATCCTGACATCGAAAATAACCTAATAAATCTACACTGGCGCACAAAATAAAAGGTTAGTGGATGATGATTCTGCACCACCGGGATTTGACGATTGGGTCCCCAATACCTCAGTCGTTAATAGTTCATTGACCTCGCGAACGCTCTTTACTCGCGCTGCTTGGCTAATGATTTTTATCTTTTATTTTTATGATATCAAGAATCAAGGAAAGCTCATGCCACCTAACAATATCTTATTCAAAATTATTTGAAGCACTGATTGACCCCATCAAAATTGATTCTGGCCCTTATTTTGACGCTAAATTAAAGTCCTTCATTAAGTTTTTACCTTTTTTGTCTCATGCAGAAGGCATTATCTGAGCTAATAAATTGTATTTTTTGGCTTTCAAAACTTTACCCGTATTTGATGATCCCCTGTTTTGATGATTTAACTTATTATTGATGATGTGGAGTTAAAGGCTTTGCCCTAGTGTACTCCGTAAATTTAACTTCCTTGATCCTTGATCCCCAGTCGCCCTTTAAAAGGGGGAGTATGTAAGGTATTTCTCTCTAGCCTTCTTCGCATGCTTTCCTGCTGTAGTAGTCAGCGCCGAGAGGTCCGTGGTTCGATTCCCCGCGAAGGCGTTGCTCATTTTTTATTTCTCCTGCTTCGAAGTGACATAATGTCTCTACAAGCTAAGCGTTCGTACAGCAGGCAACGGCAGGAAGCAGTCTGACGAAAAATGGTGCGTAGAGGTATTTATAGTAGAGGTTACATAACAGGTCAGAGAGTTCTCGAAAGTACTGGGAAGATGCTGAAATTGAGGAAAGTTAATTAGAGGTTGCCTGTTCGTGTAGAGCAAAGTCATCGTATTTTTTTATATTCCGCATTTTTATATATATTTGATGCTTACTTGGAAGTAAGATGAAACACTCTCTTATTTTAGTTACTGTTAATTGATGGTAGATTGGTTTATCCCCTGGATAAGTCGATTAATCTGCTATCAATAACAATAACTGGTTTTTCAATACTTTAAAAGTTTACTTTTGATTTTGGCATTTTTGAGATTTGGTTTTCCTTAACTGTGTTTAAAGCAAGGAGGACTGAAAATTCTATAATTTTTTTTTTAAATTCTGAAAAACACATTTTCAATAATTTTTTTTAAATTCAATTTCCGTTGCTTGGAGAAGTAATAATGAAACCTCTCTATATGTATATATCTAATATGGGAAATGAAATATATGCGAGAGTTACTTAAGGATTGTAAGAACCATGATCCCCTACCTATTTCCATTTTTATGAACTTGCAAATTTATATACGTACTTATTGTCTTACACGGCTCGGTCAGCTTAGGATTTTTATTCTAGTATGTTGGTAAATTATAAATTTTTTGCTTTAAAGGTCAAGGTTTTTATGCCTTTAGTTAATCTGCATGCAATAGTTATAGAATTATCGTTGTTTAGTTGCTTTAATTGCTTAAACGTTGTTTAATTGCTACTAAGCATAACGAAGCCTTCATTTGTTTACATTTGAAACTTTCAGTAGAACAGCGAATTAAGTCAGTTTCTGCACCAGGTTCAGTTTTTTTTTTCTCTTTAGGACGAAACGTAAATTTTCAGATTTGTCTACCGAGAAACGTGTCTTCTTGCACGCTGGTAGAATTGCTTGGTTTTGCGTAGAAAATACAATTTTAATTGTCAAATTTTTGGACTGTGATTGATGTTTTAAATTTTCCTGTATTTTACAATTTTTAATGAAGGTATTTCGAGTTTTATGTATTTTTGCGTTGTCGCGAAATGAGTACTGTATTAATTGTACGATAAATAGATCTCTAATGAAATTTGAGGAAAATGGTTTAAGCGAAATGCAGCAAAAAAGGATCAACCGCTAAAGATGTAATTTCAGCAGCGGTATTAGTAAATAAAAATGCTTTTCTTAAAAAGCGTTCAACAAATCTGAAAATTATGCAAAAGCCAGCAGAAGTTCATATATAATTAGATAAAAAAAATAATCCCTAAAAGAACTTTAAAGAAATAGCTACCAAAAAATTTGCACTCAAATATTTATTTAGTTTGAAAACAACTTTTATGGCTGTCTTTTTTTTTAAAACACTATGATAGAAAAATAGCTTACCATTCCCACTTACGTTTCTCTGTGCATTTATTATTATTAAAAACAAAATAAATTCACAGATTTTTAAAAAATACAGAGAAAGAATTTATTCTTTGTTTCTAGATAATGTTCGAAACAAAACGCGATACAAATTTTTGTATTTACTTTTCTAGTATATTTATGTTTTATTTAAAATAGCGTCGAAATCTCTGAGTAATAATTTTTATCGTTCTTCTGAAAATATAGCAGGCGAGGAATTTTTTATCTGTTACCTTTTAAAAGTAGAATTAAAATAAAAACCGAATTGTACTTATTATGATTAAAGAAACAAAATAAATTTATTTAACCAAGGTTTTAAAAGCAGTGTAACTAATTAAGGACAAAACATATAATGCTTTTAATAAAAATAATATTTCTGTGATGGAAAACATTATTATCATGGTCAGAATGCTCTTTCCTAAGAGCCCGTGTTGTTTTTATAACATCGTTTTAATGCATTTATTATGACTAATACAAGAATTTTTCTGTCTTATTCGTAATTTATTTTTTTCGCTCAGTCGTAAATCCATAAAGTAGTTATACAATTTTAAACCTAACAAAAATTTAGAATAAGATAA
>KK119054.1:324626-401330 GCA_000611955.2 Stegodyphus mimosarum | reverse complement strand
TATTTATTCTAATATTTATATTACTGTAATATTTTAGATTTAATTTTTAATTATTAGAGATTTTTTTAAATCTTTTTCTAAAATTTCTCTGTGTTTCCATGAACATTTTGTTAATTTTTTTTTTATTCTATTTACATCACCTTTGCAGTTTTTTCAAACAAGTAAATGTCGCACATTATTATTAAAAATATTTAATCGAAAATAAATAAAAAAATCTGATGTGTACATCACATGACTTCCTCTTACGCAATATTAAATTATACCCATTTTTTCCAGCAAAAAACGTTTTTGCGATTAAAATTAGAGTTCCTACGCCAAAATAAACAATTCGTCTAACAGGCAGAAAGAGAAACTATCCAGTGCGTAAAGACTTAAAGAAAACGTTTGGGTCTCACTGGGCGAAAGCACAATGAAGCTGATGCACCAACTGACTTAATTCTATGCTACTGAGAGTTTCAGACGTAAACAAAGAGCCACCATGTTAGGCCTAGCTGTGCTTAAACTTTTTAATTCCTGATAATTCTAAAGCTATTGCTTACAGCTTAACTAAAGGCACAGAAACCTAAACTGGAACATACGAACAGCATAATTTAATCACTTTTAAAGCAAAATTGCACAATTTTCCAATATAAAAGAATAAAAACGCAAAGCTCACCGAGCCGGGTAAGAGAATGGGTACGTACGTTTGGTGAGATCTATTCTAACATAAAAGGGAGGTGCAAAATTATATGTTATAGCAGCAGAATATAGAAAATTTCGACGTTCTACAGCTGATCATTTTTGAGTTATGCGAGATACATACATACAAAAGCTGAGTTGAGTAATATTAATGCAGAAAAGCAGCTTGTCCATTCATTGAAAAAAGTTTGAAATGGGTGATAAAAGCTATGGGATATCCAACAGGTTACTAACCATTTAAGAAACTAGCAAAATGATGGTTTGGTTTATTTGATCATTGCAAAGCATTCGAACAGCCAGCTGCATGAAGGAGGGATGTCTTTGTAAGGGAACTTTCTAAAGTAAACTACCTCGCATTTATGTTACACATGGGAAAAACCACAAAATCGCTCATATAGCAAGCTTTTCGTCAGGATTCCACCCTCGGACCGAACTACCAGTGTTCAGCAACTTTACCGCTTTGCGTCTGTTGGGCCAGGAAAATGTTGGTATTTTGCTGTATGTCATACGATTTTGAGGACTTTTTAATTTTATTTAATTTATTTTATGTATTGAAAATACATTTTTAACAGATAAATTTTTCTTTGGATAAGTATCACGCATAATTTGTAATAAGAAGCAACATAAAGATAATATTTTTAAAATATAACTAACAAGATTTTAACGGCACAATAGCAATTTTTAGGACAAAATCTATCGTGCGGCGAAAATGGCAAGTACCGAACTACTAATGCGAATTATATAATAAAAAATATTTCTGTTAATTACATATCTAGATGAATTTATGGCAGCTTGAATGTTTCATTCTCTAAAAATGATTACATTATTTTTTTATTAACTCGGAACATTCGTAAAATAATTCATGAGCTTACATTTAATATCAACACATCTGTCCTTGTGTGAAACAGCACCATTAAATAAATTAGAGATTTAATGCCTTAGAAATATTTCATATAACATGCACATTATATTAGTATGCTATACTTTGTTTATCCAGGGAACTGTTTTGTTGAAAGCCACAATCATATGTCACACATTCCTTACTCATATTCGAGACAAAGAAATGCAGAATCCTTTTATTGCAGTCATATTTAACCGCACGAATCACAGTTATTGACTTCAGAATGAAATAAATGCTTGAGATTAACCAAGCGAGTTAGCGATCCTACGTGTTAAGGAGTCTATATTGTGAATCATTTCATGCAATGAGGAAATACATTCTTTCTAACTTTGAGCCAATGTAAAGATGGATGATTTTTGCGCTTCCGGATTTATTTTTAGGCAAAGTAAAACTGATAAAGTACATGATTTCACATTCTTTGGTAGAATGTGTATAAATTGCTGATTTAGATTAATTTAATTGTATTATAGTCGATTCCTCGAATTTCATTAGAGGTATATTTCTCATTCAGTTAATTCAGTTCTTACTTCGCGTCAAGGCAAAAATGCATAAAAATTCAAAATATTTCCATTAAAAATTGAAAAATACAGAAAAACATGGAACACCAAATACCGTTAAAACAATTTAAAAATTACTGCGCAAAAAAGGGCAATTCGGCCAGGAGGCAAGAAGGCAGATTTTCTGGTGCACAAAAATAAAAGTTTCCTTTTGGTCCCACTTGGAGAACAAAGCACTGAAGGGACGGAAAGACTTAATTCACTGTTCTGCTAAGTTTCAAATGTAAACAAATGCTATGGTAATAAAAATTAGGTTTAGCCGTATTTAAACAACTTTTAAACTGTTGATACTTCTACACCTATTGCATGCAGATTTAACTAAAGGCGTAAAAAAACCTTAACCGGAAGATAAGAACAAAGCAAAAATTGTATAATTTACCAACATATAAGAATAATAAAAAAATGAGCTCACTGAGCCAAACGTTTATTCTATTCTTACGTACAGATATCACGCAAAAATATCGCATTCGATAGCGGTCAAAATGGATATTTTCATTGAAATATGATACCCGGAATATTTCGTGATTTCAATACTTCCTTCTACTTCGTACAAGGAAGTAAAAATTGCCGTTTCCTTTTGATTGAATGTAGTTAAAATTTTGTGTTTAAGATGCTTTAAAGGCATTTCATTTTTACGTATGCTTCCACTTGTTAAAAACTCAGATTTTAGAAGTTACGGAGATTTTGGAGTTTAGATGTATTTCGCTTTTCAGCTGATTACCTTTTATCAGTTTGTATTCTTGGAAATTCTCGTTGCGTTTATTTAGCAAGGTATACTAATATCACAGAAATTAATCACTTAAGCTTTTACACAACCGCTTATTATTCCTTTCAAGGAATAAATTTTCTTCTTTCGAGAACCGTTTATTTAATCATCGGAAATCATTTCATTCGCTGTTTTCTAGAGTACCATTCGTAGTTCTAAGATTTTATTTGTGCCTTAGGGCTGTAAATCTAAAATAAAACTCAGGAAATATAATTTAGCACTTTCTCTCTCAAGAACAAATGATTCACAGCTGTTCTGTGAATGAATGATTCCATGAATAATTCATAAAATAAAATTTTCTGAAACTTTCAGTGAAATTTTATCCTTAAATGTTAGTGAAGAATTGTAATTCGAAGCAAAAAAAAAAAAACCTAATAAACTTTCTAGGATTTCTTTAGCGACTATGACGTTTCTAGAAATTTTTTCGACCTTCCAGCTTAAAAATTTGAAATGCACAGATTATAAGTTTAACCCGTGTAAAATCGAACCCTTCAGAAACTTGTATGCTTAAAATGCCGAAACGCCCGTCCCGGTCCATTGAACATTCCGTCAGTCTCCTTCCCTCCCCATTCATTAACGCACAAAAAAGTTCAAAGCTTTCAAATGGCATCCTTTCTACTTCCTAGCGACGAAGCTTCCATTAGCCTCACAAAACAAGCTGTCTGCATTAAACTGGTACAATGCATATGGGAAACTGCGCCTGCTACTTCATATCTTAAATGGAGGAAAGAAAACAACATCGCAATCTTGGCCTTTTCGGGAGGTTATGGTCGTTTGAATGAAAGGCTGTCTCGGGCGATTTGTATTTCAAATGGTTAAACAAAAAGCCTTAAAAATTAATTGTGCCCTCATCGGTAATCGAAATATGAATCCCCCATTCGTCAGCTTGATGTACTAAAAACTTAACATCACAATAGCGCTTTCGTGTGGTGAGAAAATTATTTAGATTCTCCCCCACATATAAGAAACTCAGAAAATATCAACGAAACCTAATCTACCAAATGCAAGTGATGAGGGCGTAAGCAGCAGGCATGGAATTTTTGCCACCTAATTTTTTTAATCATGGGTCATTTAATTGTTAGCTATATGTAAAAATCACTTGCGACAGAAGATCACTTACAGAGAAATGCAAAAAAAATTGTTATAAATTTATTGTCCTAAATTATTGAACACATTGTTTTAACGTCCTTTTTTACATTAATTTTCGAATTTTGAAATTCCCGTTGAGTCTTTCTGTTTATGACAGTAAGACGAAAACTTAATTTCCTTAGGTTGCAGTTTCATCAACTTACTTTTAGCTGAATCTCTCAATATGCATTCATCCAATTATCCACAACCGGTGACCCAAATGATGGTAGTTCAGCTGAAATATATCAGTATGCCCTCTGGGTAGCTTATAAATCTGTTCTTAATGCGCTCGCAAGGGAAGTATTCTTGTGCCGGAATGTTATTTTTCATTTTTTCTCCCTTTCTTATGACAGAGTAATGAAAGGTTAATATTCCTGCTTGACTATAACACGATATTTGGCATTTTTATTTAACGAATTAGTCTTACGGGTTTTAAATGTTTGTAGTAATATGTGTTCAAACTAAATTTATATTTTTTATTTGTGACAAATACTGCTGCCAAAATTTACTCAAACAAAATATTTTATGAGATAAAAACTCTATAAAACATTTTATTGTATTTTCTGCTCTTCTTCCACATGAATCAGAGAAATCGATTCATACTTTACTTAATATCTTATAAGGTATTTTGTCCCTCCTTTCTGCATGCTTAATGGTGTAACAGTTAGCACACTAGACGCGTATTCGAGAAGTCCAGGTTCGAGTGCCAGCGAGGGCATTGCTAATTTTTTCACGATTCCTGCTTAAAATAACCTAATGTCTCTACAGTTGAGGATTTATTCAATCTTCTGCTTCCAAAAAAAAAATCAAAAAAAAAAAAAAAAAAAACTAATGACTCTACAGTGGCACCCGAACTAAATGTTGGTAGATGATGATTCTTCACCAGCAGGATTTTAGATTGGGTCGCCTAAGCCCAGTCTCCCTTTAAAAGAGGGAGTATATAATATATTTTCTCCCTCCTTCACGCATGCCTTCGTGGTGTAAAGGTTAGCACAGTCGGCGCGTATTGGAGAGGTACAAGTTTGAGTCCCGGCGAAGGCATTGCACATTTTCCATGTCTCCCGTATAAAATATTTCTAATGTCTCTACAATCCTTTTACACATGTCACCTGTATGTTAACGTTATCTATGCATTGCAGATTAAGGATTAAGACAAAGGTGATAAATTTAAATTTTTGTTTTCAGCAGTTCCTGAACTTCTATTTCACTATTAATCGCTACTGTTAAATTTCGTTATCTGCTTTCGCTATACCAGATATGTAAATAAATAAATCTTTCTTATTCTGTCATGAAATATCATTACTTGTAATACAGAGAGAGAAATGATGCATCAAGGCTTCATTCCATTCCAATGTATATTACAAAAAGGACAAACTAATTACATATTGCAATGTTTTGGAGTAAGGAGAATTTTGATTTTATAATAACGGATGTTTGCCGCTTTATTAAAATCAGTATTTAATAATTAATTAGTTACTTAATTACGAAAATTCACGTATCTTTTGTACTCATCCAAGGTTCGGTTTGGTTTATTTGATTTCAACGAAGCGCGCTCGGGCTATCTGCCTAACAGAAGGAATGGCTTCGTGGAGGACTTTCGAAGGAAAACTGATTCAGGTGCAAAAACTTTCTAAAATTCCCCCTCTTCTTTCTCTACTCTAGAAGCCCGATAAACATTTTACTGGCTGCAATTAACGAGTTAACAGTATAATGTAGTTCAAATATATAATTCTCTATTTAATGAAAGACTTCTGGATTTCAATGAGGTTTTTGAAGCTGAGGAATTTTCTAACCTGTATTTTCTAGCATTTTTGTTACTTCATTTTGGAAATAAGTTAACGGAATTTGTACCTGTTTAGCAGTATACTTTAAACTACAAGGACCAAACATCCCTTATTTTAATTAATGTTTTTCAATCTTCTGGTTTCCATATTGACTTCTCAGTTCTACCATATTTTGGTTATGTTCAGTGTCATAAATAATTAATTGACTTGTACCTTTGAAACTGCCCTTACCTGTTAACTGAAGCTTTTCTGACGTGAGTTCGGTATACAATTTATGAGACTGTATTCAGTAAAACAGCACGCTTCCACCGATGGGTATAAATGGAGCGAGAGGGCTGTCAAGACGACACTTTTAGACCATTTACTCTAGCTCTAAATGCATTTAATAAACATTATAGGTCAGCTATCATAATGTTATGGATTTTGTATATATGCAAATAATTGTAGCCAAATTATGTCTAAAACTGTAGTATCCTTTGTATAATATAACATGAAAGGTCTTAAGAGTGAAACTTCGCCGGAAAAATAATGTTGCAGAGAACAAGTCCATTTAACACTGAGGTAGATGGCTATCTCGCCAAATTGGTGAGATAGCGCCAAGCTGGCAGTGGTTTTGGTGACCAATTTTTGCTTCCAGATTTGGCAAGAGTTCACCAAATCTTGTCAAACTCGGGGACCGTTTGGTGACATTTTGGTCCAGCTCCTGTATAACAGTAACTGAAGAAGATACTAGAAATTTCTCGGAGGCCAAGAGAAGACTATATAATTATCTGTTTTAAGATTTTATTTAATAGTCAACTTCTGTTATTAAAAGATTTCCGAGTGAACTTCGCTCCTTAGACATTTTATGTTAAATTATATAAGAGAGGTGTCCACCGAAAACATCGCGGAGAAAACAACGCAAGGCGAAAACATCGTGGTACAAAATACTGTCAAAGAAAATAAAGTGGTTCAAAAACGTCGCAATTTAAAAACATCGTAGGCAAAAATATAGTGGTAAAAAACAAAGCACGCACAAATCATTGCATGACGATATCATCGCACATACGCGTTTTTCGGGTTTTAAAAGCTGTAAATGTATTTTCGCATAATGATTTGAAAGCACAAGAATGAAAGAGGGATATTTTTACTTTTATATTTTATATTTTTGAATAAACTTATAAATTTTTATAGAAAAAATAAGAAGGAAACGTAAGCATTTAAAAATTGGAAATGACTAGAAAATGAATTCAACTTATAGCACTTAACAGAAATTTAAATTTACATAATTAATAAATAAAAGTAATCTTTTTTATAAAGTTTTACTCATAATTTTTCATGAAAAATACAGCCTAAAATGTTTAGAAGAAGGAAGATAAATAAGTACATGAGACACTCTTTATAAAATTGTTTAGTTAATTATCAAAGTACTTTCTTTCACATTCGTTAATACAAGATTGCGTTGGTGAAAATTATATCTTGTTTTCTTTTCGTTTATTCTTAAAGTTAGTTTTAAAACCTCCTAAATTAAAGACGAAAATATTTTTAATTGGAACGAAAAGGACAAGTTTAATTCACATTCAAAGCAGGTCATTAATTCAAGGATAAAAATTCTGGCTTAAATATATTTTAACTTTTAATTTAATTTTTAGTATTCTTATTTAACATTTCTTACGCTTCCAAATCTTTATGTGAATGTGCCTTTACAACTTTTAAAACCTGAAAAACGCATGTGTGCGATGCTATCGTCACACGATGATTTGTAGGTGCTTTATTTTCTACCATGATATTTTCGCTGACAATGTTTTTAAACTGCGAAGTTTTTGAACCGCTTTATTTTCGACGATGATATTTTGTAACACGATGTTTGTACAACAGCGATGTTTTCTCTTTGCTTTCTTTTCTCCCACGATGATTTGTACCACGACGTTTGGGCCTTGCTTTGTATTCTCTGCGACATTTTTGTCTGCGATGTTTTCGGCTGTAACCACAAGAGATATTACAATTTCAAACATGATTTCACTAAAGTTATTTACATATACACAAATTAGGAACAGTAATGCAGAGGAATATGAATTACAAATCGGGTTATTCCAGTAATTTATGAAAAATATTTTTCTCGCTCCTATTTAGCTAAGATGACTGAAGTTGACAAGGATAGAAATCACTGTGAAAAATTTCTAGAGACCCAGATATAGGAGAGACTTTGGATGACATGTTAAAATACCCCTGTAAGTCAAGCAATTTTTTAAAAAAAATATTTAAAAAAAGAAAAACGAAAACGAAAGGAACATTTCATATTATCTTTGAGTGGTGACCGAAATATTTTATCGTCTTTTTGGCAGCTAAATGGCTTTAACTAACACTTTTAAGTTTAAAACTGGAAGTATGGAAGATTATTAAAATGACTACACTTCCTTATTTTCAAAATTGTTAGACATAGAGTGTTCTTTTTGCTCTCTTCATTGATTCTGTTAGAGGAAAGAGCTCCGTAAGTCCGAAAAAAATTAAGTTTCTTTTGCTGCAGAATTATATTTATAACAAAAAATGCAAGAATCTCTAACATGCAATAAAGGGTTAATCAATTACTGTCAAATCATTACTTATACCAAAAATAATCTGTTACACATCAGTTAGCATATTATCAGTAATCAATAATTATCTTTTTTCTTTAATAGACAGTGGAAGTCAGGGGCTTAGAATACAATTGTTAACATTATTGTCAATATTTATTATTATTAAAAACACATTATTAAAAGTTTCATAGCGAATCCAGAAACCCATTTTTCTGCGGCTAAAGAGCAAAAGGTATTTCAGCCAACTTCTTACCATGTCTTCGTGGTGTAATAGCCAGCACACTCGGCGCATATTCGATAAATTCGCGGTTCGAGTCCCAACGAGGGCATTGGTCATTTTTCCTCTCTTCTGCTTTCTAAAAATACCTAATGTCTCTACAGTGGCGCCCGAACTAAAAAAGGTGGTCCATGATGATTCTTCACCACCAGAATTCAGCGATTGGGTCTCCTAAAAGGGGGAGTATATAAGGTATTTCTCCCGCCTTCCTAGCATGTCTTGGTGGTGTAATAGCCAGCACACTCGGGGTGTATTCGAGAGGTCTGTGGCGAGACTCCCGGAGAAGGCATCGCTAACGTTTTATCTATTCTGCTTTCTAAAAATAGTTAATGCCTCTACAGGAGCATAAGCAAATTAATGTTCAAAAGGGAGCTGAGCATGTTTACACCGAAGTTTTTCGAATGATTAAACGTTATGAAATTCATTAATGTTATATCTTATTTAATATTCCTAAAACTCGATTTAAATTTATGTAACTTTTGTCATATACTGATTACGTAAGAAAGAGTAACAAACTAATACTTTCTAATCGAAAAATTTTGTTATGTATGAGTCTGAGTATTTCTGTCTTTTCAGTTTAATATATTCTTTCATGAAATCGGATGATCATGGCTTGCATTTTATCATGCATTCTTATGGATACTGCATCAAAATTCATAATCAGTATCAATTCATGCAGATATTTTTGCACAGTAATGAAATAAAAATTTTTAGTAATAGCTTTTACTAAATTAAGGAAGGTTGATTACTAAAATATACCTTTACTCACTGAAATTCTTTTTTTCGCTATCTTTCTATCTCTCTCTTTTTTTGTTTGTTGCTAGATTTCATAGCAAATGCCAAAAAAACGGGGGAGGGAAACGAGTAACCCTATTTCCAGGCTGTCGCGAGCTTGAAAAGGAAAAAGAAAATATAACAATAATTCAGCATTCGATTTTCGATCGTTTGGTGCCATGACGTCACCAGAGTATGACTAGGATAACTCTAGATTAGGCGTCAAAAAAAAAAAAAAAAGTAAAGAAAAGCTCACGTGGAGAACCAAAGCGGGTCAACTTTTCTTGTCAGGAAGCACTTAGCAAAAGAAAAAAAAATCGATGATTAGTGGCGATGATGGGAGCGATGAATGGGGTTCAACAATCGATTTCCTTTGTTGGAAGGAAGTACTTTCCCTTTAAATATCTCCTGCTCCCTGTGGAAACGTTTGTTATAGGAATCTTGGAATCCCATTTCGAACTGGAGACTTTCTAAGAGCAAAGCAGTACCCAAAATGCTAAGCGCAAGATCGCTACTACCTAGAAACGATATCTTTCGGTGATATGAAATAAAATTTTTGATATTGGAGACGTGCAAGGTAACTTTCTATTCATGATTTGTATATTTTATCGATATTTATGTGTACGAGTGATACCCATAAAACTTCTTAACCGTTTGAATGAAAATGCGAAGTTTTATATCTTGCATATTAACAGATATTTGTCTTAGTAAACCGTAAAATTCACTCTGTTTGAAACAGTATGTTTCGCCACTGGAAGTACGCTGTTTGTTTTTTAGCCCAAAGGAGCAATTTGCCAGAAAGGCTGTTAATTTCCTTTTCACATTTTGCGTTGATTCATTACAAACGGTGAATCACTTTTTTAATTGTTGCCACCAAATATTAGAAAAAATAAATAATAAATAAAGAAATTAATTAATGAAAAATCTACATAAATATATGTATGTTTCTCGCATTGCGATAAAACAACGCTACGTGGAGCCATCAAATTTTGAATAACGTACGTCTCCGCCCCCCCCCCCAGATATGGGCATCTAGAAGCCCAAATTTAAAATTTGGAATTTGTTTTGTTATCTGTTTCATATTTTGTAAAGCATATATGAGTTTTTAATTAAGAAACTCAACGATTTCAAAGTGAGCAATGGCAACACTGTACGGAAGAAAACTATCTCCAGCGCGCGAGACTGTGTATCAGAAATTCTGCACTGCTGTTGAATTAAATATTATGTGAATTATTACGGAAGTACGAAGAGTATGATATTTAAGAAATAAAAGTAACACACGAAAAGTTATAAAATCGCTCCTTTGGGCGTAATATAAAATCTTGTGTGTATATATATATACGCATTCGAACCTGGCCCTTATTTAGCTTTTACCTTTGACAATCAAATTTTTCGATAAAATTTTGAGCTTTACATTGTAATTAGTACAGCGTTTTTCTATTATTATTATTATTTTCCTTTCTTTGTAATTAGTGCAACCTTTTCCCCTTGGTTTTATAAAAAAAATTATATTTCGGCATTACATGTATTCTTCGTTTCTATTTGCGTTTGGACAACAAAACGAATAGGAAAAAGAGATCAATACAATGAGAAACTCAAATATGTATAGGTTTATTGAAGCAGTGTATAAAAAATTTGTTTACAATTAAAAATAATAGAGCTAATTGGCGAAGAGGTCTCAGTGAGTTGATCGGAATGAAACTCGATTTGTTGTTCAGTTAATTGACTTTGTTTAAAGCTTCAAAACACTTTTCCCTTGACAAGTTCGTTTTGGAGCTTTGAATAAAAAGATTAACTTCACTGTTTTTCAGTATTTTAACTTCTTCATTTACATTTTCTGTTCAACGTATTTTATCAAATTTGCAAGTTCATAAAAACAGAAATGGTTAAAAGATCATGGTTCTTATAATCCTTAAGTAATTCTCTTATATATATGGGAAATTTTATGCATATTCTTATGTTTCCCATATATCCCATTTCTCTTATATTTCATTTTCATTATATATACTGGGTGGCCATAATTAAACTGACAGGGCTCACAGTGTTCTGTAGCGCGATCTATTTGCGAGAATGACGCCACATTTTGTAGGAAGATTAAACAAGCCGGGGGCGATATTCCGCAAAAAAACAAATTAGTTCCAAAATTAACCGCTAGGGAAATATTTGGCGCTATGTAATAGAAAATAGAGTGTTAACAAATGGAAATCAATACGGAAATTACCTTGTATTTTGCATTCAAATGAGGTTCAATGTGGCTGCCCTTGTTGTAGACCACATATTGCATTCTGTGCACAGTATGCACAACAGCAGAAAGTAACATGTCTGCAGGAATCTCCCGTACAGTCCGTGATATGTTATCCTTCAACGTAGCCAGGTCCTGGACCACTTCTTGACAGACATTGGAATTAAGGTAACCCCATAGCCAGAAGTCGCATGGGGATAAGATCAGGCGACCGATGTGGCCATGCAGTTGGAAAGTAGCGGCTAATAACTCTTTTTGTTGTGAATTTCTGTCGTATCATCTGTTGCACCCGTACAGCAACGTGTGGACGGGCTCCATATTGCATGAAAATCATCTTGCATGAACGATCTTGGGAGTATAGAAGTAATAGAAAACTCTTCCATTCGAATGTATCAAGTTTTACAGGGTGGCAAATACAAAATGTTTCAGCACAGCGATTACGAACTTTCAGGAGAGATACAGTACACCTAGACGATAGAAAATCACATAGCTAAAAGACTCTGCTGGCGCGGTAGTGGCAACACAAAACACAGCAGAGGAAGAACACGAACAGGGTGAGAAAACTTCTTTAGTATGTTTATTGCAGCAGAAATCAAGCAATAAGGAAAAAATCAGACAAAGATTGTCATCAAAGAAAGTACTCGAAATTACAACTTCATACCGTGATGTGGATCTCACATTTCCGACGCATGGAACATCTGATGTTATAGAAAATACCGAGGTTCCAGACTGCTCCAGCAGCTGCCATGATGCGTGCACCAAGTTCCTCAGCACTGTTAACTGGGGTTTCGTGCACCAGTGTCTTGACGTACTCCCCCCAGACGAATTAGTCATTGTTAGTTAGGGATCTTGCTGGCCAATGCATCAGACCACCTCTGCCGATCAAATGTTAAGCCCCATACGTTGCATTCAGGTTGGGATGCACATAAGGCTACAATGTGGGTGTCCGCCGAAAACATCGCGGATGAAAACGTCACGGAGAAAACAACGCAAGGCGAAAACGTCGTGGAGTAAAACATCATCCAAGGAAATAAAGCAAAGAGAAAATATTGCAGTTCTAAAACATCGTAGTATAAAATATCGTCGTCAAAAATAAAGCGGTTCAAAAACTTCGTGGTTTAAAAACATCGTTGTCGAAAATATCGTAGTAAAATATAAAATACCTACAAATCATCGCATGCTGATAACACCGCACACAAGCGTTTTTCAGCCTTTAATAACTGTAAAAGGATACTCGCATAATGATTTGTGAGCGCAAGATGAAAAGAAGGATAATTTTTACTTTCATATTTTTTATTAATTAAAAAATATTTGTTGAAAATACAAAATGGAAACCTAAGTTAATTATGAGATTATTTTCTTCACTTTTGTTAAAGTGATACTCTTATAGTGAAAATTATTTCTTGATTTATTTAAATTTCTTGTTCTGTTTTTTTAAAAATTTATTAGTTAATAAAAATATGAAAGTAAAAATTCCACACTTCTTTCCATCTTGCGCTCACAAATCATTATGCGAATATCCTTTTACAATTATTTACAAAAACGCATGTGTGCGATGATTTGTAGGTACTTTACTTTTTACCACGATATTTTCGACGGCGATGTTTTTAAACTGAGAAGTTTTTGAACTGCTTTATTTTCGACGACGATATTTTGTACCACGACGTTTTAGAACTGCGATGTTTTCTCTTTGCTTTATTTTGTCCCACGATGTTTTGTACCACGAAGTTTTTGCCTCGCGTTGTTTTCTCTTGCGAAATTTTCTTCCGTGATGTTTTTGATGCGATATTTTCGGCTGTAACCATAATGTGAGGGGGGCTAATATTTTAGCTGTGCTAAACATAATAAAGATAAAAGGATGAAAACTAAAAAACCAAATGATGCAATAGATGATGCTTATTGAGCTAATTTACAATGGTGTGCATAAAGTTATAAAGTTATTAGGTTATTTTGATGCAAGAGACCTGAAGAATGAGCAATGCCCTCGACGAGCTTGAACATGGACCTCTTGAATACGCGCCGTGTGTGCTACCATTACACCCGGAAGACATGCAGAAATGATGGAGAAAATACCTTACAATGTAATAAAATTCTTGTGTAGAAGCTTTAGTAAATACATTTTTTCTCCGTTTAAGCTCTGCGCTACATTTGTCATCGCATCAATGGGTGAATAATGAATTAATATGGTGATAAATCGATGTTACTCGACAGGTACATTTTGTCCTTATTACTTGGTTTCCACTGTAATAAACATAAGAAACAAGTCGTTTGACCCTGTTTGCGTTTTTCCTTTCCTGTGTTTTGTGTTGTCACTACCGCGCCAGAAGGTTATGCAATTTTCCATCGTCTAGGTGTACTGTACTTTTCCTGAAATTTTCTCATAATTCGATTTCCGTTTTCTGCCATTTCGTTAGTGATTAAAAAATGTCTGGTCCAAAATTTGCTCCAGATTCATTCGGACTTTCTGCCTGAAGTATGCAATTTTAAATAAAGAACATGTATATTTCATGACGCAAATTCATATTCTTTAGATGATGTTTGCGGGTTCTTAAATGTGCAGTTAGTTTTTTCTATCACATGCTGATATTTATTTAATTCTCTGTGTCCAGGCTGAAGACCACAAGTTCGACTGCGAATCAACATTAAATGGAAGAACTGGTATTATTAGAGACATCTTTATCAATATTTATTTGATTACTAAAAATTAAACCAAAATAAAAGGAATGAACATGTCTTACTTTCGTGAAATGAGTGGCCATCCCAATTCCTGCACTTTTTTTTTTCTGCAGTACACATCAAGATATCAGACTTCTCACAATGAAAAAATGTAAAAGTCTTACAGTCTGGAAAAAACAAGAAAGCAAAAATCAATATAACTGCAAGAAAGCGCATTTTGATGATAATGTCTGCAAATTTGCATATAAATTACTAGTGCAAGCCTCGGAAATTCATATATATGCATGTGTTTTTTAAGAACACACAGAAATATTTTTCTAAAACTTTCCTGTTGGATTATTTCAACGTATACAATTTTTTACGAATGTGTGAATACTGATATACATTTATATGATAAGCAAACATCAAATCGATGTTTTAGAAGTAAGTTTGTGGTTATTCTTTCAGTCGCTGACTATATTGAATTAAACAAAAATTTTAAATCTAGGAATTAATTTCACAATTTGTTTGATAGAAACGAATGAAACAATTTCATTAAATATAAACTCTAATTAAAAAATATGTGAGTTTTAGAGATTCGTGTAGTTACGATGCTGATTCTAAAGAAGAATCTATGCCAGAATTTGGCGCATTGCTTTCCCGTAAAAAAAACGTTAGATCCAGTTTAAATCAGAATGTAAAAATTCATATTGAAACTAGAACTGCAAAGGAAATATAAAATAAATAACACATGGCTTTTAATTCTTTAAAATCACGATATTTCTTCGTACTTATAGTAAGTATTCTTTATTGAAAATTTTTCCTCTCGAACCCACCAAACCCTTTTTTTTCGGTACATCTATAACCAAATCATAAAAGTGTTTACACTGCAGAAAATAATGAAGAATACAATGTGATATTTATATTATTAAAAGATAAAATTAATTTTCGAAATGCTGATAGAGAGCAGAATTTTAACTAAAAAATATTAAAAATAGAGCAAAATTAAACATAAATGCCCAATATCCATAAAATGAAAGCTATATTTTCATTAGTAAAGTTTAAAGATCAAACAAATAAAAAGAGCTAAACAATTGACATTTCTTAAAATTTACCTATCATGCCGCGAATGATAAAACTAGAGAGAAAAAAGAGGAATTCATGCATATCGTCTGAAAGAATTAGTAACATTTTACATAATGTATAATTATTACTATCACTACACCTGTGATAGCACTGCACTTGAGTCTGGATATTTCGAAGCAGAAGATGTGGAAAATGTCCAGTACATTCACCGGGACTCAAGCCTGGACCTCTCGAATACCTGCCGAGTGTGCTACACTATGTTATGCTGGAAGAAGGGAGAAAATACCTTAAACGTCCCCTCCCTTTTAAGGAGCGACTAGGGATTAGTGAACTCAATCGCCAGATCCCGGTGGTAACGAATTATTGCCCACCCTCTTTTAGTTCGCGCACCACTCTAGAGCCATTAGATTTTTGATTTTTTAATACTGGAGACTTGAAAAATGTGCAAAGCTTTCCCCAGGACTTGAGTATGGACTTCTCGAATATGCGCCGAGTGTGCTACAGTTATACCACGAATGCGTGCTCGAAGGAGGGAGAAAATACCTTATAATTTTTCATTCAAAAACATTTTTGAAAGGTATTTGGAATTCTTTCATCGCTCTCAGCTTTAAACAGAAAAATGTATTTCGGATTCTTGGCATATAATTTGACATAAATTGCCCTTAAATTTACTAATTTTCTAATAATTTATTTTAAACTTATGATGAAGTTAATTCGTTTAAATTGTTGGGAAAAATCAAAAGTTTCATCTTTTGTTAAAATAAGTACTTCTGACATATTGAAATACCAATGAAATGTTCTTCTCGAACCAGCAACGGGTTTTGATAAGAAAGACAAGATTTCGCAGAACTGGTCATTAGAAAGAGGTGTGTTTTGGATTTTAATGCCAAAATATCCGTTCCACGTTGTACCTGGATTAACATACTTTTATTATAGTTCCTTAATTTCTTGAATGCATTTCAAGATACACCTACATATAAACTCACTTTATAAGGTATATCTCCCACATTCTCAGCGTGCCTTCGTGGTGTAATGGTCAGCACACTGAGCCGGTATTTCAGAGGTCCGCGGTTCGATTCCCGGCGAAGGCGTTGCACATTTTTCATGTCTCTTGCTCCAAAAAATGCCTAATGTCTCTACAGTGGCGCCCGAACTAAAAGGGTTGTGGATGATGACTCTCCATACCCAGGATTTGGCGACTAGGTCCCCTAAAACCCTAGTCGCACTTTAAAAAGGGGAGTATATAAGGTATATCTCCCACATTCTTAGCGTGCCTTCGTGGTGTAATGGTCAGCACACTGAGCCGGTATTTCAGAGGTCCGTGGTTCGATTCCCGGCGAAGGAATTGCATATTTTTCATGTCTAATGCTTCCAAAAAATCCTAATGTCTCTACAGTGGCGCCCGAACTAAAAGGGTTGTGGATGATGACTCTCCAAACCCAAGATTTGGCGACTAGGTCCCCTAAAACCCTAGTCGCCCTTTAAAAAGGGGAGTATATAAGGTATATCTCGCACATTCTCAGCGTGCCTTCGTGGTGTAATGGTCAGCACACTGAGCCGGTATTTCAGAGGTCCGCGGTTCGATTCCCGGCGAAGGCGTTGCACATTTTTCATGACTCCTGCTTCGAAATAAACCTAATGTCTCTACAACTTCCAAAAGTTAAGCACGGAGAGGAAAATGCTAATTACCGGAGGCCAATCAGAATTGAAGAGGATGCAATTCGCTGCAGAGGTAGAGGGAAGTATGCAAATATGTTAGCTAACAGCCAATCGCGCTTTCATGTCAACAAATATGCAAAAAAGACAGTCTTATAAGAAGCTAGCTTTATGAAGGGTTGCAAAAGTTGATTGTAAGTGCTGATAGAAAGTGTTTAAAACTTTCGTACAATTTGTTTTCAAGACATACGTGTTTATATGACTTCCGGAAGACGAAAGGAAGATTCTGAGCGCTGGCGTGCTGTGGGGCGCATTGAAGCAAGACAGTCGATCACAGATGTTGCTCTTTTCTTCGGCGTTCATCATTCTGTAATTTCACATTTATGGAAACAATTCCAAACCACACAGACAGCTGTCCTAAGGCCCGTAGCCGGTCGCCCAAGGGTTACAACCCCCGCGGAAGACCGATATATTCTATTGTAGTCAAGCGGAATCGCAGAGCGACCTCCACACGTGTGACATCTATGGATACGCGTCCATTGGTAAGGCGATATCTGCAGCCACTGTACGCCGAAGATGACATATGAGTGGACTGATCGCCCGGGTACCTCGAGTTTGTGTTCCTCTATCCGTCCAATCAAGAGGGTCAGGATTACAGTGGTGCCGGGAACATGTGAATTGGAATGTGTCTGACTGGGGAAATGCCATGTCTACTGAAGAGTCAACATTTGCTCTAGAACCAGATGACAAGCGTATAAGGATATGGCGTGAACAACGAACATGCAATCAGTCCCAAAACATCACCGAACTTCACGCATTCCGAGGCGGAAGCATTATGGTGTCGGCAGGGATTTCATTAGGATATCGCACCGACCTGCACATCTTTAAACGGGGTTCTTTGACGGCTGTGCGGTATCGAGATGAAGACTTGGAACCCATTGTAAGATTGTATGCTGCAGCAGTTGGCCCTACTTTTGTTTTAATGGATGATAATGCACGTCTCCATAGAGCTGACATCGTCGATGACTACCTGGAGAGTGAAAGGATTGCGCGTATGGCGTGGCCAACATATTCGCCTGACCTTAATCCCATTGAAAATCTTTTGGATGCTCTCGGGCGTGCTGTATCTTTTCGTTTCCCACCTCCAGCCACTCTTATTGAACTGGAAACTGTTCTAGAAGAAGAATGGCGATTGCTTAATTCTGCGGTGGTTGACCACTTAATTGAAAGCATGGTCACAAGGTGTAAATTTTGTATACAGATGAGGGAGATCATATACCCTATTAATGTCCTTTTTTCATTTTATGCTGTTTATTTTCACTTTATACATAATCTGTTTAAGTCTCCAATATGTCATTATTTGATAACTTACAAAAATGTAACATTGTTTTTAATTTCCGTATATAATTATTGATTTTGTTTTATGCATAAATATATATGCTACTTTCCTGCCGAATCTGTGTCAATCAAAGCAGTATTTGTTATTTTTTTTTGCATTTTACATCTTCGTGCTTAAATTTTGGAAGTTAGTGTATATATACGTTCTTAGAGATATCATAAAATATACTCTAGGTAGTAAATATACGGCCTTTCCTGTCAGAGGGTTAGAGTTCGTGGCTTTGATAAAATCTCAACATACAAAATATTTCATTATTTTAAATGTAGTTAGTAAATTGTAAGCACAGTAACTTCCTCAAAAATAGCACAGTGATT
Source organism: Stegodyphus mimosarum (assembly GCA_000611955.2). Lineage (NCBI taxonomy): Eukaryota > Metazoa > Arthropoda > Arachnida > Araneae > Eresidae > Stegodyphus > Stegodyphus mimosarum. The sequence goes on along the minus strand of KK119054.1, from coordinate 382,558 downwards.
TTAATTATAATATTTATATTCTGAGATGTTGAACAGCTTGACCAAATTAGTTACTAAATATATAAAACAAAGCAAAACGTTCTTAAAATATATCAAATAAACGAAGATAAATTCATCAAAACTGTATTTTAAAACTTGCATGACAATTTAATACAGTACATCTAATTTAATTAAAAATTTTATTGACTTTGTTTCGGACTGAAATAATACTATAACACCGAAAATAACTAAATGAAATTATTTATCATTTATTTAAATCCGCTTGCTAGCTTTAAATGAGAAGAATTTTTAAAAATAGATTTCTAACTCTTTATAATTTTCCGCAAGTGTTTTCCTCTTTCAAGGAAAAAAAACCTCTCCTAAATTAAAGACAAAAATAACTTTAATTGGAACGAAAAGGACAAGTTTAATTCACATTCAAAGCAGGTCATTAATTCAAGGATAAAAATTCTGGCGTAAATGTATTTCAACTTTTAATTTAATTTTTAGAAAGAAGATGAATAAAATGGTTACAGGAGACAACGATGATTTCGCATAAATAAGCTCCAAGGAGACATATTACTTTTCACATAATTAAAGCTTCAGTCAGTGATAGGTTCGGATTGAAATTAGCGTTCGTTTCTATGGAAACCAACTTGAATAGGCAACTGATTGCTCGCAAGTGAAGTTTCAAAGAAGAATAATTAACGTTGATAGCTGAAAGGTTCGGCATTTTTATAAATGTTTCCATTGTTTTGATATATCTCACGAAATTCAAAACATAAATTAAATAAATGTTTTATTCACGATTTAAATTATGTCTTGCATTTTTACAGGATCAAATTAAGGTTTAGTGGTATCTTTTTAACTGACTACGAAAATATTTTTGACATAATTTGTAAAATAAAACTAAAAAAAAATTAAAAAAGAAAAGAATGCACTGTATAAATTTCAGATCACAATCTAACATTTCGAAGTATACACTTTTAAAATACCATAAAACACATTTTAAAGTTTTATAAATATAAAAATCGTAATGTTAATAAGAAGTAGCAGGTAGATCTTGGTATGTGGAGTCAAGTTTAATTCATGAAACAATTTTAAGTTAAACAGTAGCGTTAGGCATATTAGAGAATGAGTTCCCCATACTTAATTCGATTAAATAAAAAAATATTAAAAAACCTGAAAGCTTTCGGATTTTATATTACGCCCAAAAGGGTGTTTTTTAACATTTTGTGTGTTACGCTTTTAAAGGTAATTTTGGAACTGTGCCGTAAATAGTGACTCTTGTAAATAAATTGTGCTTTTTATTGTTCTGCATCGTGTTTTCATCGGATACTCTCAAACCCACGAACCCGTATAACGCAACAATATTCTTCGCATTTGAACCATAAAATTCAATTCAACAGCAATATCGCAAAATAATTTAAAACGGCATATCTTTAGAATTTTTGATACAGTCTCCAGCGCTGAGCATCAAAAATCTTTTTTTACTCGTCACTGTTGACATTGCTCACTTTGAAATCGTTGAGTTTGTTAATCAAACATTCGTTAAAGATTTACAAAATATGGAATTGATAAAAAAACAAATTCCAAATCCCTGCTTCCAGATGCCAATATTCGAGTGGAGGAATACGTTATTCAAAATTTGATGTGTCTAGGTACCGCTGTTTTGGCACAGTGTGAGAAACATACATACATACTCTTATCTGGACCTTTCGATTACGCTCCGAGTTTGTTACCGTTACGCCATGAAGGCATGAGGATAGAAGGAAGAAAATGCTATGCAATCTTGTAAAACAAAATGAACATTATCACAAGGACATCCTGCACTTCGAACATCATTTTTAACGACATAAAATGATTTACAATACAAGAGTAGAAGTCTAAGGATTCATAGGAAAATGCTTCCATTTAATGTAAAATACACTCACGTTTGTGAAAATTGCAACACCAAGAAGGAATCGTCATAATTGAATGCAATTTAACACACAGTTGAGTGGTAGTGGTACAAATAAATGATTAAATGTTCAAAGCAAACAAACAAGAACAAGAGATCAGAATCAGTATTTTGTGTGGCCACCACGCGCCGCAATAAGTGCTGCTACACGACGTGGCATGGAGTCAAACAAAGTTTGAATGTCTGACTGAGGAAGAGCATTCCATATCGTTTGTACGCGTACCCAAAGTTCGTCTGCAGACGCAACAGGACGAGGATCACGAGCAAGACGCCGACCAATGACATCCCACACATGTTCAATCGGCGACATATCCGGGGAACACGCAGGCCAAGGAAGAAGCTGTACCTGCTGCGCTGCAAAGAAGGATTTAACAATCCGAGCAGTATGAGGGCGGGCATTGTCCTGTTGAAATACAGCGCCTGGCAAGCTTTGAAGGAAGGGAACAGCTTCGGGCTGTAGAACTTCACGGATATACCGGTTGCTGTTCAGATTGCCCACAATTCGTAGCAATTGAGATCGTCTATGATATGCTATGGCGCCCCAGACCATAACTCCGGGTGTTCGTCCACTGTGGCGTTCGATAATGCACTCCGGAAGGTGGCGTTCACCGGCATAGCGTCTGACACGAATGCGGCCATCATGGTACCACAAATTAAAGCGGGATTCGTCAGAAAACACGACATGCTGCCAATCAGCACGCCAGTCTCTATGCTGATTGGCCCATTGTAGCCGCAGGCGGCGATGGTCGTGCGTTAGGGGGATCCTGTATAAAGGAGTCCGTGCGCGCAGTCCACACTGCAGCAGACGTCTACGAATTGATGAAGCACACAATGAAACACCTGTAGCTATTGACCACAGTGCTGCCAATTGTCTAGAGGAAGCTGTACGGTCCGTCCGCGCCATGCGGACCAGGTGTCTATCATCGCGAGCTGACGTCACATTTCGGGGTCCACTCCCGGATTTCCGAGTTGTCCGACACTCGTCCGTCCACTGCTTCGAAACGCGCATCACCGTGCTGCTGTTACGCTGCACGCGAGAGGCTGCTGCACGATACGACAATCCAGCTTCACGAAGGCCGATGATTCTCCCTCGTTCAAACTCTGTAAGTTGTTCAAATCTCGCTCTCTTTCGTCGACGAGGCATAAGTACAGATTGAGTTAACGTTTACCACTAGCAGATAACCACCGATAACCATACACGCCTCGCTACAGCCGTCTATTTATTCGGATCCATCAGCCGTTCAGAGGGCGCTGCTCAGCATACGCATGCGCTACGGATTTGCAATTCTAATCATTTGCATATCATGCGCTACTTTGCATTTCCTGAAAATTTCAGCTCACTCGCGTAAGTCCTTCATGGTGCTGCAATTTTCACAAACGTGAGTGTACATTAATAGCTAAATTTTGTGGATTCAGGTTCATACTATATAATTCATATCATTTAAATGGATGTTTATACAATGGATACTTGCTTTTTATTGTGCTGTGTTCGTTATAATATTGGGCCCACCAGCGGCAGAGCGGTAAAGACGCTGAACACTGGTAGCTCGGTCCAAGGTTCGAATCCCGCGAACGGGCTGGCTGCATGGGCGTTTTCGTGGTTTTCCCCATGTGTAACGTGAATACGAGCCAGTTTCCCTTAGAAAAGGCATCCCACGAAGGCATCCTTCCCTTTAGGCAGATAGCCCTCGTGTGCTTTGCCAAAACTGAAAAACCTAACCTAACCTTATAATATTGTAACAAAACATCCACTGAAAGTTATTTGATTTTTCCGCGATAAAACATAAAATTGGAAAGAACATCTTCCAGATCTTAAAAGTAAAGTTCCCTTTCTAAATTTTAAACTCTGCCAAGCGAAAACAATTTATCCAGTAGCAAGGAAAAACTAAAATGCATTGCGTAGTGTTTAGAATAAAAAGCTAGCTACAGGAAATATAAATATTAACTATTCAAAGTATCATATTCACTTTCGATAATGATCTTATCACTTCACTTTCGATTATGATAAGATCATTATAGTTTATTCATCCAAAATTAAAATTATTAGAGTCTTTTAATCTTTACAAATATACTACTAATATTGGCTATTTGTCTTCATATTCCGTGATTTTCTTCAATTCTTAGGATGTCATTTTGTTGTCAACCGTATGTCTGTTCTGGCGAAAATTCCAACTAAATGCACTGCTTTCAAAAATAGCTGAAGTAATTTATTCGTTTCTTACTGAGTTTTTCTTTCAGATTCCTCCCGGCTAATAGGAGTGGGATGTTTACTAGAAAATGCTGTTTACCACTTTCTATTTAGCTGTAGCCAGAATGATATGATAAGCAAGGAAGCTGGCATCTCAGTCACAGCAGCAAGCACACATTTAAGCAAACACGATTTAGTTATTTTGTTAAAGCAGTGAAATTGTATTTCTTTAACACCTTAGAAAACCTTTTAGAATCTACACACACAGCTTTCTAACCCAATTGCATCTTTTGTATTGCTTTGTTAAAATTATTTACTAATACGTATTAAGGGAAGAAAGAACCTTGCCAGTTTTGAGAACAATCAATGGCTAACCTTCAAAATTACATAAAATATTACATAAGTCAAAAATCAAAGCATTAGAATAAAAGAATTTATTTCCTTTTAATAGTTATTTGTTTGAATTTTCTTGTTAGAGGTTCCTTTATTTGAACTCAAAATAAAAATTGAATAGAATGAAGCTTTAAAAATTCAGCTTTTTAAACAGCTTAGGAAGTTCAGTTGCATCTAACAAAAACTCAAGCGTTCTCAATGCAGTCTAATGAAAGCAATTACACAAAGAGAAACTTCAAAAAATATATATTTGAGAACACATTATGCAGTTGAAACGTACAAAATTTTCGTAGCGTGTAAACACACTGGATAGCGACACGTCGTCTAGATATACCAGTATACATTTCAAAACCTAGGGGTGCACCTCTTATTTCTTCAAAGCATAGCAATTTATTAACTAAAAATAATTTTAAAATGCATATTTTTTCATGACCTCTGACATGGATAAAAACTTCCAAACAAAATATTTCTCACACATAACACAATGTTATCATTAAATAAAACTAATTTCCCTTAATCGCTAAATATAATTCATTTACCAGTGTGTAATATTTCTTGCACAATAAATTCCAGTGGAAAAGAGTGCGACAATTTTTATTATTATTGTGATAAGAAATGAGTTCCCATACGTTCGGCATGTTGAGCAAATAATTCTTCTTATACATAATAGCAAAAATCTGATGTGAACACCACGTGGCTTTTTGCTGCATTTCATTTTAACTTACTTCCTTGAATTTATTTCATTAGAGATATATTTCTCATTCATTCAATTCACTTCTCACTTCGCGGCAAGCCAAAATACGTAAAAACTTTAAATATCTTTATTCAAAATTGTAAAATACCGAAGCACATAAATGCAGTTAAAAACCGTTAAAAAAGTACAATTAAAATTAGAGATGCTACGAGAAAATAAGCAATTCGGCCAACGGGCCAGAAGACAGATTTTTCAGTGCACAAAACTGAATGTTTATATTTAGTTCCACTCGACGAAAAGACAGTGAATTTGGTAAACAGACTGACTTAATTCACTTTTCTACTCAGAGTTTCAAATGTATAAACAAATGGCGGTTTCGTTAGTCTTACTAGCACTTTAACAACTTTTAATTTGTTGATTATTCTACAACTACTGCACGTAGATTAACTAAAGGTTTAAAAATCTTAAACAGCATGCAAGAGCAATATAATTCAATTACTTTTAGCGCAAGAAATACACAATTTACCAACATATAAAAAACTGAGCTCACGGAGCCGGGTAACAGAGTGGGTATATATGCATGTATTTGTGTACTTTTGGTACGGCAGATTGCACTTGAAAAGGGAAGTAGACAACTACATGTAATAGCCCTCCCATACACAAGATGTCAACATCCTGAGGCTATTGGGTTTTGAATTATGCGAGATACATACGTACGTACGTACAGACGTCACGAAAAAAACTCTTCTGAATGTATTCTAAATCGATTTTACGATCCGTTTAAAAAAACGAGTTATTTATTCTGTCCGAACGCTCAGATCTTACCCCCAAAACATCGTTCAAATGCATCCGAGAGCTGTTATAATGGATATTTTCTTTGAAATATGATGCCCAAGTTTTTTCGCGATTACAATACTTATTTTACTTCGTACCGCCCAACCGGTATAGTGGTTAGCGTCGCTGACTGCCGTGCGAAGGGCTCGGGTTCGAATCCCGGAGAAGGCATGGATGTTTGTAAATGTATAGTGTTGGTGCGGCAGGACGGCACTCTAAACATGCGGGGAACCGAAAGTCCTCTCATGTGGTTTGGTGGAAGGGGAGAGGAGTGGGAGACCCTCGAACCCGTCCTCCCCGGAGTGCTCTCCATCAAAATTGGGAGCGGAACTGAGCCAAATCGTACTGTCACCTGTTAGGTGCTGAAGGCTGTTGCCAACGACAGGCGTAATCTAGCGCTCCTTGACACGAGAATTCTCGTGGGCTTAAGCTGACTCTGTCAGACAAGTGAGCATGAGCAACAACAACTTTACTTCGTACGAGGAAGTAAAAATGAGGAACATTCACCCTGCGTGACGAAATAGAAAAATAAATTCCTTGCAATGACTTTGTTTTTGTTATATAAAAAATCCCTAGTAGTGATTTTTTTTTCTTTGTACCTTGTTTCATCTTTCAGTTTTTGATCTACTGTATCTAATAGAAGCAGCTTATACTCGATCTTATATTAAGGATGCTATATTTAACTAATAAGGGGACTAAAAAGAAAGCAGAAGCCAAATGTACCTTTAATTGGGAGTGGTGGAAGCAAATAAAAGAAGGGAATTTGTTTTCTGTATTGACGAAGTTTGTGGCAGGAACAGCTGCTTCTAAAATGACCTGCATACTGGCTGGACGAAATAAAGGACATGCAGTGTCATCAGTTGTTGGTCTGAATATTGTCTCTCCTTAAGAACTAAAAGAGGCTAGATACTTATTTTCTAAAAGAATACGGAAGACAAAAAAGGGCCTCAAATTCTTGATCACCAGAATAGACTCTCCCTTGCTGTCTAGCTTTGCTACCTGAATAATAAAAATTAAAGTATTGACAATATTTGCACACTTCCAAAGGGAAGACCGTAAACCAGTTGAAAGACATTTCATTTAAATTTCTCTACTGATACAAATATTAACACAAAACTATACATAACCAAACTTATTTATTCCCTTTTGTACGTTTAGTGGTAAATTTGTCTACAAAACAAATGCAATTTAGTCAAAATTTTGATACATGCCGTTGTTTTTAAATAGGAATTCTTCAAGCATAATAAAGTTGCGTGCGTACGGGTTCGTAACAGATTCAACCTACAAGTCCGATAAAATGTTAATAAAATTTATTCTTATCACAAGAAATATTACAAAACGCTGAAAATTTTCTCAGAAATATTTGTACGAATGTTCACATTATCACGCAGTAATAACCAGTAGTTTTACTTTAAACTATTAAAAAACGCTAAATAGAACGCTAAGCACAGCACAGCACAAAAAAAGATAATCCGATCAACAATAACAAAAGCAGCTAATTAAAGAACTAAGTTGAGATGTTCTCAGTCTGTCTTTTTATAGCTCTACATGGGTCGCACGAGGTAATTCTAGTAAATTCTGCTTCTCGAGGTTTCTGGAAGGCAAAAATAAGATTACTTACGGTTACAGCTAACACAGTAGTCAATTACATTTATTCCATTTAAGTATGAATTAGGAGATATCTATTTATTAAAGGTTAAATGCATGTGCTTCTGTATTTTTATTTTTCCGGCGTAGCTTTCTCTTGAAATATTTCTCGTGCTGCATTGCACGGGGATATAAAACAATTTTAATTATAATTCTACTAAAACATCTAACTAAATATGAAATTAGTAATGAAAAGAAAAGTAACAAAAGAGAATTACAAATGTCTTTATAGCGAAATAATTACACATTAAATCATCAAATTATAAACATATATGTTATACTATAGCGTATATGTTTGTATTCTGTGTCTATAATTTGAGCATTTGGTAAATAAAATCAAATTTAGAATCCGAACAAAAAGGTTTGTATTATTTGTATTTTTAGTGCTAAAATTCTAAAAGTCTCAGCAAATTCGACGGTGTCCAACTTGTCAACTTTAATCAGGATCTCCGTTTTGATTCCCAGAAATGTTATAAATGATAGCGGTCAAAATGAAACCAAGCTCTACATTTATAGAGACATTAGGTTATTTCGAAGCAGGAGAGGTGAAAAATGAGCAACGCCTTCGCCGGGAATCGAACCACGGACCTCTCGGTTATGCGTCGAGCATGCAGACCACTACACCACGATGGCATGCGAAGAAGGCGGGAGAAATACCTCATACATTTTCCGATTAAAAATCACGTCTTTCACACTTTTTTTTTATATTTGATTATCCTTGGAAAACCTTTTGTCCTCTCGCTTTAGCCCAAATGGGCGCTAGCCCAGAAGGGCTATTAACTTCGTTTTGGCATTTTGCTTTGATTCACTTTCTGCGTTCACCCGCGTTTTCATATGTTGCCACCAAATATCACAGCTCTGTATTATATTCAAAGAAATTAAATAACGAAGAATCTGAATATATGTATATATGTTTCTCGTTGCGACAAAAACAAGGGTATCTAGAGCCATGAAATTTTGAATAACCTTATCGTCCACCAAATATGAGCACCTGGAAGCCCTAATTTGAAATTTTTAATTTGTTTTATTATCGATTTCATAATTTGTCAGACATTAAAGAATTTTTTATTGATAAACTCAACGATTTCAAAACGAGGAATGGCAATACTGTCCGAAAAAAAAAAAACATTATCTCCAGCGCGAGAGACTGTGTACCGGAAATTCTAAAGATATGCTCATTTTAAAATTACTTTGCGATATTGCTGTTGAATTGAATTTTACGCTTGCGAAGAACGTGATATTTAATAAATAAATGTAACACACAAACGTTAAAAAATCGCCCCTTTAGGTGCAATGTAAAATCTTAAAGCTTTCAGAATTGTTTTTTTTTTCCTTTTCCCCTTTACTTTTCCCACTCAAACACTTCTGTTAAGTCAACATTCAAAAATTAACTTAAATTACTTTTGCGAACCAAATGCTTCTATTCTACAACAATTTACTTTTTTGTTTAGAAACGTGTGAGAACAATGGAAATAAAAATCCCCATACTTGCCTAGAAATCGCTTCTAAATAAGCAAGAAATGTTATTCATGAAGAATTTGTAATTTCAGTTGTACCTAATCGTAGCGTGTTTCATTTCAGCAATATTAATTTTACATATATAAAGTATTTCCTCCTTCTTTTCCAAGCAGAAAGGAAGGAAACATTACGTTATATACTCCCTGTCGTGTTACTGGAAAACACACTCGATACGCATTCGAGAGAATCAGGGTTCGAGTCTCCTGCTTCAAAATAACCTAATGACTCTACAGTGGCGCCCAAACTAAAAGGTGGTGGGCAATAATTCGTCAGCGCCAGGATTTGGCGAGGATCTCCTCATCCCTAGTCGATCTCTGAAACGTGTGTATAACGTATTTTTTCCTGCCTTTCTGCTTGCCTTTGTGGCATAACTGGTAGCACACTCGACGCGTATTCGAGAGGTCCAGGGTTCGATTCCCGGCCAGAGCATTATACATTTTTCACGTCTCCTGCTTCAAAATAAGCTAATAACTCTAGATATGTACATTGCAAATAGCGAAATTTGGCGTTGTAGAGAAAAATGGGTGACTTAAAATTTTCCGTAATCTAAAATTGTTGGTTTAGATTAATACCACGTTCATCATATCGTTATGGTTTATTCTTTAACTAGCTTTAGGAAGATTAATGGAAAATCATTTCAGTTCTATTCACATTTTTAAAGGAGAGAATGTTAGACTCATCATAAAATTTATCACATTTGCGTTCATTCACATTGCTTATTTGTTGCGTTCTATGCCTGTTAAATGCGTGGATCTGCTTTGCAGCTGAAAGTTTAAATTTTACATGAATGATGATTTAAGGTTACAATTTTAATGACTCAAGAAGACCCCGACAAGTCTTTCCTCTCAAGCGACAATATTCCGACGTAACACGGTGGAACGAGAGGGACTTTAAGAATCATCTCAAGGGAATTTCACTGCCATTCATTTAACTTACTAAATATGCTGGTGACTATATTAAATCACCGAAGGATATGAGATATATTATCTGAATTCCCTAATAAAGTTAATGATATTTATATAATGTTTGCAAATTTTGAGGCTCATTTGTTGCTCTAAATACATGCAGGAAGCGTTTCTGTGAATATACTGTGTGCTAATGAACGAAGGGTGCGGATTGAAAAATTAATAATAAATCGATGTATTACCTTACCTGCGGTAAACCTACACCGAAAGCATAGGCAATTGTCCAAGTTTCTCATGCGCTACCTGCGGTTTGCTTATCATGCTTACTGCGCAGCCACAGCGTCAGTGTCCAAGATGGCGCCGCCAAAGGAAAAGGTTTCTGAGTGCTCAATTTTGAGGCATCCAGATCTGTGGTTTCAATGCAGCATGGCATTTGTGGACGTTTTCTATGTGCTGTCCCTCAAGAAAGAGCACAGCCCATTTTCCTTTGAACAAGAAACTCGGATCGGTGACTTATGTCTAAACATGTTGAAAACCTGGTTGTTAACCTAGCTCAACACCAATTATGATGATTACATTTTCCAAACTTTATGGTCCTCCGCCCCATTTTCCCAGGCACGTACAAGGCCTTCTTAATCGTGTTGTTTATCAATGCTGGAGTGGACATCTTGTAACAGCAAACAACCATCTTCTCCCCTGGCCAACTCGTTCAACGGATTTAAAATCCACGATTTCTTTCTTTGCGAGTTTGTTAAAGACCGAGTTTATGTACCGCCAGCTGCCGAAGTCTGTGATCTTTGAGGAAGTCGGAGTCTTTGAGGAAGTCTGTGATCGGATAGAGAATGTGCTGCATACCATTGTGACGTACATGCTACACCGAGTATGGGAATAGGTTGAACACCGTGTAGACGTGTGACATGTGACCAAGGGCTCACACAGAAACTTGGACAGTTGCTGTTGCTTATGTTGTAAGGTTTGCTCATATAAAGTAATAAATCCATTTATTATTAGTCCAAAGGGGCTTTCTCCCTGAAGGACTACTGTTTTCAGTTTGCGATTTTGCGCCGGTTCACTCTAAATGCCCGTTTCACTTTTCAGGTTGTTGCCACGAAATATTATCGCTCTCTATTATATTTAAAGAAATTAAATAATGAAGAATCTGTATAAATGTATGTATGCTTCTCACATTGTGATAAAATGACGGTACCTAGAGCCATCCAATTTTGAATGACGTAATCCTACTGAGAATATGGGCATCTGGAAGTCCAAATTTGAAATTTGGAATTTGTTTTATTATCGATTTCATATTTTGTAAAACTTTAACGAATTTTTGATGAACAAACTCGAGGATTTCAAAGCCAGCCATGGCAACGTTATACAGAAAAAACAATTTTATCTCCAGCGCGTGAGATTGTGCATTGGAAATTCTAAAGATATGCTCTAATTAAAGTTATTTTGCGATATTTCTCTTGAACTGAATTTTACGATTTAAGTTCAAAGAACATGGTATTTAATAAATAAAAATAACACACAAAAAGTAAAAAAACGCCCCTTTGGACGTAATTTAAAAATCTGAACCCTTTCAGATTTTTTTTTAATTTTAAAAACAGCACAATTCATTTATATACATCCTGTATATGTGCTCCACATTCATTGTCCGGCCTTTTACGGTAGAACAAATGGATAACTAAACACTATCTCTTCAAAACATGACGCAATTGAAGGCAGATCGCAAAAGAAACTTGAATGACAATACTGGAAACCGCAGACAACTAGGAAGGCCACCAAGAAGCGTGGCACTTCTCACCAGCTGTTATGTTACTTGTTTAACAAGGAGTAAAATATCTGATAGATACGAAAAAGAATTCCAGAGCTCTCATCGAATGAAAGAACTAAATATCGTACCCAAAATAAGCCAAATTCATAAGCCTTGTTTCTGAAATGCCCTTTATACCAAATGAAACTTGTGTTTTTACTTTCCATTAAGCTATATAGTTCTTGAAGGGTATTACGCTTGAATCAACTTACGGATGAATTTTCGTCATTAATGCCTTGAGTTTGGATGAAAACCTTATAAAAACTTCCAGATTTTCCACAAGCGATAATTTCTGGAACGTGAATAATCATTGTTTTAATGACAGCATAATATTAGGCACATTTCCACTTCTCTTATTTATTTGAAATAAATTATCTAAAAGATGTTCTCTGCAGGTTGCCCTGTACTTGTGAATTTTCCATTTGTGGTATAAGGTATTTCTCCAGCCTTCTTCGCATGCCTTCGTGGTGTAGTGGTCCGCATGCTCGACGCGTAACCGAGAGGTCCGTGGTTTGATTCCCGGCAAAGGCGTTGCTCAGTTTTCAATAATCCTGCTTCCGAAACAACCTAATGTCTCTACACTGGCGCCAGAACTAAAAAGGTGGTGGATGATGATTCTCCACCACCGCGATTTGGCGACTGAGTCCCCAAAACCCCAGTCGCCCTTTAAAAGGGGGAGTATATAAGGTATTTCTCCCGCCTTCTTCGCATGCCTTCGTGGTGTAGTGGTCTGCATGCTCGACGCGTAACCGAGAGGTCCGTGGTTCGATTCCCGGCGAACGCGTTGCTCATTTTTCGTGTCCTGCTTCGAAATAACCTAATGTCCCTAGAGTGGTATTAATTCGATATCTTCGACTGCTGCCTAGTTCAATTCATTTATTTTTATAGCAAATTAAAGATTTTACAGTGAGCTTATTTATGTTCAAAACTGGAATATAAAAGGGGAACAGAAATATAAACTGACAGTTTTAATTTAAACTGTACCCATTTGGTTAATTAAATTTTTATTTCGACACTAAGCTATCTATTGCATTTATGCAATGATATCCAATGGTTTCATCAAATGCTTTTGTTAACTATACATAACCACAAAATAAATGCCCTTTTTTTTATAGAATTTCATTTTGATATCAATTTCTTTTTTCCTCTTTTTAATAATAACCGGTATTTTTGGATTCAATATTTTACGGAATCCTTCCATTTTTTACAAAATATGTTCTGTTCATGAAATGTAATGTCGCGACACGCATTAGTCTTGAAGGGGAAGATAAAAATGAATTCTTTTCAAAGGCGCTATTGCGAGAGTTATGCTTGCTGAAGCAAAAGAAAACGCCGATTGAATCTGCGGTCATACATTTTGGGTATATAAAAAAAAGAGATAGATGTTTTTCGATTACCTCCATAGGATAGCAAGAAAACCTGATGTTCGAAATTTCTATTGTGTTTGTCTGTTCACCAGTGAAAAAATACAAAAACGCAATGAAGATTTACAATTGATAAAATCATTGAGAAAACACAGGACTGCTTTCATTGAAGGATTGTTCTTAGTGTAGAGTGTTACGAATTTTATGCTGAAAAACGTGAATGCAAGTCAGTTTCTCTTAAAATGTCCTTTGCGAAGTCATCCCACCCTGTAAGCAGAGAATCCTCGCATGATTTTCCATATTGTTATGAATTTTTACATATATATATATATGAGTTTTGTGAAATTATATGTGAAACTATTGCATTTCTTTTGTATAATGTAACATGAAAATCTAAAGGACGCAGCTTACCGGAAAAGTAAGTGCACAAGATAAGTACAACGGATTTGGAGCAATTTGGCAACATTTTTGTCCGGTCCCTGTATCACCGTGATAGTTATTGTAATTGAATAATTGCAATGTATTTCATGTGTAACTGCAACTGTATTCGGCCCTCATATGACTTCTTGTAATTTGAGAAGCAGAAAGTACAAAATTATCTCGGCGGCCTGATGAAATTTATATGAAACCGAAGAGAGCATCTGTTCTCAGTTGTTGTGAGTTGTTAGTTGAAGCGACTTCGAAACACTGAAAGCTTCACACTGAAAGCTTGCGTTTAACTTTGTTAGTAGTCTGAAGTGTAATTACTGATTGTCATAACCTGTGTTACTGTGAACACCTATTCGAGTATTTCTGTGGAAAGTTCCAGAAACTGAAAAGTTTCTTTTGATAATGTAAATTTTATAAACTACTTGCCGCTGCGGGGCCAGCTTTCGTCTGGCTTTTAAGTGTACCAGAAAAATGCCTAAAGAGAACACCAAACATTAAATTTCAAAACTGCACAGAATTTTACTCTGCAGAACAGTTTTATCGAAAAAGAAACAAACAACAACGGAAAAAAAATTCAGTTCAAAATGCATTACATATAAAAAGCATACAACGAAATAAGCAATATCCCTTAATACAAATATTACTTATCCTAATAAATAAATTAACCAAATTCCCTTTGCAAAATCTTAAGAACTCAAATGGTATAAACAGATTAAGAACTTAAACAGATTAAAAAATATCATGCAAAACTTTTTTATAATTAAAATTATATATAATTAAAACATAATATTACAATAAAATAAGCAATATCCCTCGATACAAATGTTAATTATCCTAATAAAGTCATTAAATAATTCACCGTTGCAAAAAATAACAACTTTTTAATTTCTTAAACGTTTCAGTCTCTTAAAAACAGTAACATAAGAAATACGATGAAAAATTGTTGCCGAACCGAAATTTTTAAAAGAGTAAAAAACTATTCAAAATGATGCAATTTTCTCAAAAATCTGTCAACAACAATAAGAAAGGAAAATTGTTGCCAAAACTACTTTTTAAAATATCTGAGACGTGAGAAGTGTATTCGGAAGCTTCATTTAAAAAATTTTTAAAAAATGCAAAATATTATTATTTTTCTAAAATTCCTTTTTTAAAAGGAGTCGAAAGGATTAAAGTTCAACGTGTCCAAAAATCAAAGGAAAATAAACAGCACATTTTTTTAAAATAAGTTTTTTAATAAACATTCCGCTGAAAAGGTGTTAAGCTCACCTTCCTAAATAAATTCGTATTTAATCGATTTATTGAAATACGAAATTTATTTTAAGTTCGTAAAATAGCTAAGTTTCTACGCTTCACGACGATGTAAAAATGAAATGTATAGAGTGAAATCTCGCTTTCCTGTAGCCCATTATGTCTCAAAATGACGCGATTTGGTCACGAAACATAAAATAAAAAAAATCTAATTCGAATTTCGAAAATGCACTGGCTCTTGTGTAGATACACCTATGTACCAAATTTCGTGGCCCTGGGTCTATTAGCTTACTCTCAACACGAACGAAAGACACACACAGACTCTTTGTTTTATTATATGTAGAGAAGATTATCGGACCTGTGTGAACTCTGTCTGGTACAAACCCGTACGCAAGCTAAAATAGAGCTTTGTCTTCGTACATTTTGTATTTTTTAGGGAAAAAAACGATTTGCAATGGATTACTGGTTATTAAAGTTAAATAAATGTATTAAAAAAATAAGTTTACTCCATCTACATCTGCAAATAATTTTAGAATGTATTCTTCTCACCTTTTATAAGCACAAATGTCCCAGAATAAGTCAGTCATTTTAGTAACGGACACAATAAGTCAATTATTTTAGCAACAGAAACTGAAGCGTCCTTCATTTTCTTATTCTTGGTAGCTATGAAATTATTGTCATAAGATATACTAAACTATCAGTGTTCTGTGACCTTATTTACAAGCTTCTATAGACTACTATTGTCGTAAAATTATAAGGTATTTCCATCACATTCTTAGCATGCTATCGTGGTTTAATGGTCAGCACACTCAACGCGTATTCCAGATGTTCGTGGTTCGAGTCCCGTCGAGAGCATTGCTCACTTTTCATGTCTCCTACTTCAAAATAACCCTAACGTCTTTACAGTGGCGCCCGAACTAGAAAAGGTGGTAAGTGATGATTGTCCACCACCAGGATTTGGCGACTGGGTCCCCTAATCCCCAGTCGCCCTTTATAACAGGGAGTATATAAGGTATTTCTCCCGCCTTCTGCGCATACCTTCGTGGTGTAGTGGTAAGCACACTCGGCGTTTATTCGAGAGATCCGTGTTTCGAGTCCCGGAGAAGGCATTGCTTATTTTTCATCTATCCTGCTTTAAAAAAAAATGCCGAATATCTTAAATACAAAATGCACTTCCTGAATCTTATGAACCTGGTTTAGAATTTGGTTTCTTATAAAATTAAAGATTATTCTACAGTTTGAAGAAAAAAATCTATTATAATGCATTTCATATACTATATAAAAACGAACGTTGTTGCGTTTGGTTAAGAAATTACAATAAACATTTTCATTATCTTGTAATATATTCAGTGACATAATTTTCGGTGAATATATTTAATAATAAATGGAAGAAACGTTAGACTTGAACCTTTAGCAATTGACAAAATTTAAGTTGTAACAACTTTATACAGCCAACCGTGATTCACGCGTTTTCATGATGTCAGCGATTTTTTAAGCATTTATTCACAGTTTGTTTTATAAGATACTTCCCCCGCCTTCTTAGCATGCCATCGTGGTGTAATGGTCAGCACACTCGGCGCGTATTCGAGAGGTCTGAGTCCCGGCAAAGGCATTGCTCATTTTTATGTTATCCTGCTTTTAAATAACCTAATGCCTCTACAGTGTATCCAAAAAAATGGACATATATTAAATGCCCAGTCGTTTCAGTAATATTTGTTTATTCCAAAAATATCTGAATATTTTTTTGCATATTATTTGCAATATTTACAATTCAAAAGTTAGAAAAATTGTGATTGGAGAAGGAGGTGTACTTTTCTATGTTGTACGTCGTTGCTAAAGCTTTCGTACCTATAAGAGCGCTATATGAAATATGGACCATAAATAAATATCAGATTGCAATAATCTGAAACAATCCAATACGTGATCTGTAGACTGATTCTTTACAAAATATGTTATCCGGAGCCATTTCCTAGTTCCGGATAATTTCCCTTTAAGCACAAGACTGTCATAACCTGCTCTTGATTAATTGAGCCAGTCATGACGTAACCAGGCCACTCGTCACAATGTTTAATATGAAACACATACCAATGATGAACACAGACGCTGTAGCAATAAAGGAAGAGCTATTGCAATGTCATATACTGCTGATATCACGAGCTGTTAATCATTACCTCCTCCTACCTTCCATTCGATCCAAATGACATCTAGGTTGAACGTATGGTATGATGTTTTCCTACGCCTAATTATGGGATCGAATAATTAAATTTCTTTAAATGCTCTAGTTTTCCCTTGCATTTCTGTTTAAACATAAAAATTTTATTTGCCTATTTTCAGAAAACGTTTTAAAAGGATGTAGGGTTATTAGGTTAATTTGAAGCAGGAGACATGAAAGAAGAGGAATGCGCTCGCTGGGACTCGAACCTGGGCATCTCCAATGCGCTTCAAGCGTACTACCATTATACCACAAATGCATGCAGAAAGGGAGAAAATACCTTATATACTCCCTCTTTTTAAAGGGCGACTGAGGATTGAGGGAACCACTCGCCAAATCCTGCTGGTGAAGAATTATCCTCCACACCTTTTTTGGTTCGGGCGCCACTGTAGAGTCATTTGAATTTTTGAAGCAAAAGACATGAAAAATGAGCAATGCCCTCGCCTGGACTCGAACCTGGATCTCTCGAATACGCATCGAGTATGCTACTGTTACACAACGAAGGCACGCAGGAAGGAGAGAGAAAATACCTTATAAAAAAGAGATTTTCATGTTAAGAGAAAGATGCTTGAAAAACATTTTACAGTTACAGTTTTACGGGCTATTGTCTGGAGTTCCTTCATAAGTAGTTTTTCTCGAATTTTATTGTAAAGTAAGTTTAATCGCATAGGCCATTAAATATAGTTCTAGTTTGTAGCAGGTACTGTATTATTTCTTAGAACTGTTACTTGCTCCATCCACTTTTCAAATTTCACTGTGAGTGCGAAAAAAATCAAGGTAACGATAAAATTAAATATTCGAAAACTAGCGTTGTTGTAGAATTTACAGTTCCCACAGCCGCTCAACCAGGACAGTGTTTAGCGATTTTGATTGCCATACCAAAGGGTCCGGGTTCGATCCCGGATAAAACATGGATGGTTGTAAATTTTTAGGTATGTGCAGTATGAGGGCACTATAAATACGTGGCGAGTCGAAATTCCTCTCGTGAGAAAGGTGGTAGAGAAAGAGGGACTGGAGTCCCTCAGATCCAACCCCCGCGACTGCTGTCCATCAAAACTGGGGGGGGGGGCGGAATCGGGCTATCACCTTTAAGGTGCTCAAGGGTCTTGCCAACGACAGGCACATTCGAGTCTTTGCCACGATGAATGTCGTGGGCTTGCGGTGACCACTGTCAGACAATGAGACTGGTAACAAAACAAATTCCTACAATCCCGTTGTAGAGACAATATTTTTGAAGCAGGAGTCATAAAAAATGAGCAATATCCTCGCCAGGACTTGAACCACGCACCTCTCGAATACACGTCGAGTGGGCTGACCTTTACACCCCCGAAGTCATACTACGAAGGCGGGAGAAATACCTTATATACTCCCCCTTTTAAAGGGCAACTGGGGATTAGGAGACCCAATCGCCAAATTCTAGTGGTGGAGAATCATCATCCACCGCCTTTTTAGTTCGAGCGCCACTGTAGACTCATTAACTTATTTCGAAGCAAGAGATGTTAAAAATCAGCAATGCCCTCGCCGGGACTCGAACCACGGATCTCTCGAATACGCGCCGAGCGTGCTGACCACTACACCACAAGGGCATGCGAAGAAGGCGGGAGAAATACCTTATAAAGTTAGCGGGAATTATTTCGTGTGCTGCATTCAAATTATTGTAAACTGCAAATAAAATTCCTGGAGAGATATGTATTAAGAAAGATGCATGATATGAATATAAAAATATTACTTTAAGAGTAAATATAATACATCTACTTCCTAAATGATTCTTTTAGCACAAGCCTTAGTTTTAGCAATCAAATAATAAATGTCTTTCGATAGAATAAACTGCATAGTTCTCACGCATAATTATTATTCTAAAAAATGTAATATAACTAAAGAGATTGTAAATTTACTTTTCTTGCATTAATAATAACAGACGCAACTTCAAACATGCTACATTCTTCAGCAATGTGCGCACAAAAGTTTAAGATTTATGTAATAAAATAGTATGTCTTATTATTGCACGTATGTATAACTTAAACGTAATCATGTTCTTGTTCATTTGAAGTGAGGCATAAAGAAAGGCATTTCGTTACCAAAGACAGCTTATAACAATTTAAAAGCAACGCACATAAAGATCGACAAGTGCAAACTATAACAAAACATCGGTCATTCTTCCCAGGTAACCGCCCATGTTAATGTAACTTCTCCAGCCATTAATTTCCTGAGAGAAGGTTCAGTTTTTTCCTCTTGACTATGAAACTGTTATGTAGTATTGTGATTTCTGCCTTCTCATGAGCAATTAAACTCTTATCGATGCTTCCGTCAAACATTTTCATCGTTATTGACGTCGAGAGTGAACGCATTTTAACGTTTGATGGCAGTTTGCTCAGGAAAAATAGCATGGAGTGCAAAATCGATGATAATTTTGGATTATCGATTAGTAGCGTGACACAATGAAGATAAATTTTTAACTTGAAAAATAAAAATAAATAAGTAAAATAAACAAAATTTAGCAAAAAGTTTTATTTTAATACGGAGCGATAAGAGCTCGGTAAATATTCTTCAATTCTCTTTTCAAAGAGTAAATTATCGAACATTTTAGCTATGTCTCGTCACGAAGCAAAACAAGCTTGAAAAGGAATTTTTGTAAAAAAAAGTTATTGATAGCTTTTCAATTGAATTTCCTAAAGCTGCATTTCGGAAATTTTCGGTGAAAGCGAAAAGAAAATTTTGACAGTATGCTATTTAAATAAAAAAAACATATAGGAAGCTGCTGGAGTACAATCAATCAATCATAAAAATGTAACGAAACGAAGACATATTGTTCATAATCCTAAATTTGATTTAAATGTTGTTCTAAAGTTTATTATTCTGAAAAGAAATTTAGGACTTGTTCCCCAAATGTATGTGTTTCAGATGTTTTCTAATGTGTGCATTTGCTTTATCTGAGATGTCCTTGGCCAGTTTTCTAACTTTTTATATAAAAATCCAGTATTCCATTATTCAAAAAAATCAATTCAAAATACTCTGATGTGCAAACAGAGGATTTACTTGCACGGCCTATTAAATCATACACAATTTTGCTGCATTTATTTAAACTTATTACCTCGAATTCCATTAGAAATATACTTCTCATTCAATTAATTCAATTCCCATTTCGTGGCAAGGCAAAAATACATAAAATATCATCACTAAAAATTGTAAATCACAGAAAAACAAACAAAAAGAAACACCAATTACAGTTAAATATAGTTAAAAAAAAGTTTTAATGGAAAGGGGCTTTGTCTCTGAAGGACTATTGTTTTCGTTTTGCGTTTTTGCGTTGGAAACATTAAAAGTCTGAATCACTTCTCAAACTTTTGCCACCAAATCTTGCAGAACTGTATTATATTTAAAGAATTTAAATAATGAAGAATCTGCATAAATGTATGTATGTTTCTCCAAATGTGATAAAACAACGGTACCTAAAGCCATCCAATTTTGAAAAACGTACGTTTCGACCAGAATATGCGTGTCTGGAAGCCCAAATTTGGAACTTGGAATTTGTTTTATTACCTTTTTCACATTTTGTGAAACTTTAACGAATTTTTGATGAACAAACTCAAACGATTTAAAAGTGAGCAATGGCAACACTCTACGGGAAAAAAGACCTTTTTATCTAAAGCGAGTGGAACTGTGTATCGGAAGTTCTAAATATAGACTCATTTTAAAATTATTTTGCGATATTGCTGTTTAGCTGAATTTTATGCTTTAAGTGCTAAGAACATGATATTTAATAAATAAACGTAACACACGAAACGTTAAAAAACGCCCCTTTGGACGTACTTTAAAATCTAAAACCTTTCAGACATTTTTTTTAAAATTAAAATTAGACTTTTTAAGCAAATTTATTTTTTACGCAAAACAAAAACAAGCAATTCAGGCAGAGAACAAGAAAACGCACTTTTCGGTGCACAAAACTGAAAGTTACATCTTGGTCCCACTGGGCAAAAAGACACTTAAGTTGGTGCACTGACTGACTTAATTTGCTATTCTATTAAGAGTTTCAAATGTAAACAAATATGGCTTACCTGTTAAACTTAAACAACTAAATTGTTGTAAAGTCTATAGCTATTGCATGCAGAGTAACTAAAGGCATAAAGATCTTAACCGAAACATAAGAACAGCGTATTTCTTTTACTTTTTAAGCAAACAAATGCACAGTTTACCAACATAGAAGAATACAAACACTGAGCTCACCGAGCCGGGTAAGAGTTTCGACACATATATAAACATCAGGTGCGGCCGATTGCAACAAGAAAGGAAGTGCAAAACTACATGTTACAGCATTCCCATATAGAAGTTTCAACATTCTGAGGCTACTCGTTTTTGAGTTAGGCGAGGTACCTACATCCGTACAGACGTCACGAAACAAATCTCTTTAAAATCCATTTCAAATCCATTTTTCAATTCGTTTTGGGAAAAAGAGCCTTTATTCTGTCCATACATAGAAATGTCATGCGAAAGCATTGTTCAAATGGATTCAAGAACAGTTAAAATATATGTTTTCGTTGAAACATGATACCCAAAATTTTTCTTTATTATAATATTTCCCTTACGTCATACAAGGAAGCAAAAAACCACATCTTTCAAAAATTATAAGTTATGGATTGCTGAAAACTGATAATATTTAATATTAAAATCTGATAATATTTAATATTTAATTGCATAGCACCATAGAATTAGTAACGATTTTTATCGGACATATACTATATCTCTCTTTTGTTTTCTGTACCAATTCTTGCACTAGAGCGAGGTAAAGTGAAGTGCTATACCTTAATGAAAAATAATGTAAACGGGGAATTTTGAAGACACTGTTCAGATATAGTAATTCGCGAGCCAAGATTGAAAGAAATCTCTCAATCACCACACATGTCAATTATGAAATTAAACAAATCACGAAACAATACTGTTGATCCAAATTGTATTGAATTAATAATTACTCCAGTTTTTTTCTCCACAAACCAAAACAGAAATAATCCAATAAAACTGATTAAAATTTTTAAAACTCACAGAATTCATATAGGAATGCTGTTAGGAATTCATAGTTCTTAAAGCAATTCTAAAGTTCTTATAAGAATATAAATAACTAACAAAGTTATTATTTTCTGGCTTATATGCACTCTTTTACAAAAAAAATCGAAGCACGTTGAAGGAAGAGGTATTTTTTTAGATGAAACTGAATATGTGTATAGCTCATTCACAGATGATAAAATGATTAAAAAAATCAAGGTCATAGTACCTGTTCACGGCTCACAATCACCCATTGAGTGTTCAAATTAGTAGTTGGTCGAACCGCCCCTGGCGGCAATACATGCTTCAATTCATCGAGGCAAGGAGTGGTAGAGGATCCTAATGTCATCCTGCGACACATTCTGCCAGGCATTCATCAGTTGTTGCTCCAAATCTGCGATATTTTCTGTTACCAGAATCTAGCGGCCTACCACGCCCCAGACATGCTGGATTGATGAAAGGTCTGGTGACCTTGCTGGCCAAGGAAGTGTATCAACCGCACGGAGACAATCCAGAGATATACGAGCGGTATGTGGCCTGGCATTATCTTCTTGGAAATGGCCCCAGGAAGAAGTGCCGTGAAGGGTAATGCAACCGGCCGCAGGATGGTATCAACATATCGTTGAGTGTTTAAGATTACAGAGGATGACTAAAGATGTCCTGCTCTGATAAGAAATAGCCCCCCATATTATCACACCAGGGGTTATGGCTGTATGCCTTCGTAAAACAAAGGCTGATTGGGACCGCTAACCCCGTCCTCTCCAGGCACAAACAGGGTAGTCATCTGCTTCAAGACTGAAGCGGGATTCATCACTAAACACTATACGATGCCATTCTGATGGCAGCCATGACGATCGGCTGCGACACCACTCCAGACGACTCCGCCAATGTTGTGGGGTCAAAGGCAACAAAAAAAGATAAATTTTCCGCCTCTTATACTGGTTTAATTCTTTGCGAATTGTGCACTAGAAATACCCGCTATAATCGCAATTCTTGTTGGTTTGCCTTGAAACGTTGATCATTTGCATGTTCGATCAAGATGTTTTTGCATACCAAATTTCGTCACGATAGCAAACATCCTTCTTGGTGCTTCGAGTGTTTTGCAAGATTGCATTTCATACAAGAATTTTGTCATTTTGTCAGTTTCCAAATTGCTATCATTATCTCTATCAGTATCGCATTATAATGAAATATCAATATATCACATATCAATGTCGCATTTCCTTCAGCTTTCATCTGAATTAGTATCGCATAATTATTGAATTAGTAATTGAAAAGTTACTTTATTCGTTAAAATAAGAAACAGAATATTGGATCTGTGTACGAAATATTACGAAATTGGAAGAAATTTCTTGGATAAACCAGTTTATTCAAGGAGAATGTGAATTCAAACGTGAGAAAAAGCGTTATCTTAATTTAAATACCTACAAAAAAGAGAAGCTTTCCCCTGATTACCCATTTTGGAAGTAACATTCTCAGCCAACTAAACGGCTTCAGCACCAAATATTTTATTTTATATTTCTTGCTACATTTTTTCATTTGAATATTTTTGGATGTGGTGAGTTGTCTAGATGGACGGACGGACGGACGGAATATTTGTGCAGATATCTTTGCGATTTCGACTATCAGTAGCCATGTATTCCTGGTCGTGCAACAGTGTGTGTTTTGGGTAGAAACGTTTATCAAAACCAAGGCAATCGCAATAGCGCTGCATGCCTTTAGAAAGGCATTTTGCGATGAGCAAAGACGTAAAAAAATTCCTAATCAGAATGCGCTCAGTGCATGAGTGAAACACTGTCGTGCTGGTGGAAGTGCACAGAACGAAATCCAAAGAAGCAAAAGACTGAAAAGCATCAGAAAGCATTCAGTACATTCTTAAGGCCACGGTTCAGAGCCCTCAGCATTCAGCACGACCTCATGGTTAGTATTACAATCAACACGAGCCTCTTCAAGATCCTAGATTTGGACCTTCATTTTCATTCGTATAAATTACAACTTGCGCAAAACCTTAGTCTGCTTTACAACGAACTGCGCAGGAATGACTACAACACTTTACAAACCTTGTTAGACGATAATCTTCAACTTATTATTTCGATGATGAGATGGCAGGAAGTTTGCTTAATCAGCTATCATCAGCAATCAGCCATCATGAAAGTTTGCTTAATCAGCTATCATCAGCAATCAGCCATCATGGAAGTTTGCTCAATCAGCTTTTATCAGCAATCAGCCATCATGGAAGTTTGCTCAATCAGCTATCATCAACAATCCACCATCATGGAAGATTCCTTAATCATCGGCAGGTTATGTTAATAAACAAACTTTAGATACTAGATGCCCCTGAACCTTCGTGTGGTTTATCTAAATCTATTAACCTTACTTAACGACCGCAAATCATGGCATGTAGAAGAAGTTCAGAAATTTAGCTATGTTCCTAGTTTCCCTAATTAGTCGATAAAAATCTTTATTTTGGATTCAAACGAGTCTTAGGTATATTCCTATTGCAAGTTACACCATGATTATAATTTATTGATTTACAAATTATTAAAATAATTAAATGTAATTCGTCTTTATTTCTTCCATGATAATCTCCTTTAGGAATTCGCGAGTAATCTTAATATAAATACATGCCTGAATTAAAAAAAATCGTATAAAAAAGTTTATAAAATAAATGTCAAAAAAAACCTGAAAGCATTCAGATTTTACATTACGCCCAAAGAGGCGTTTTTTTAACGTTTTGTGCGTTACCTTTATTTATTAAATATCATGTTCTTCGCCCTTAAACCATAAAATTCAATTTAACAGCAACATCGCAAAATAATTTTAAAATGAGCGTATCTTGAGAATTTCCAATGCACAGTTTCGCGCGCAGGAGATCAAAATGTTTTTTCCCCTTCGTATAGTGTTGCCATTTCTCGCTTTGAAATCGTTGATAATTTTTGTTGAGTTTGATAATAAAATATTCTTTAATATCTGATAAAATATATAATAAATAATAAAACAAATTCCAAATTAGAGCTTACAGATGCCCATATACCGTGGAGGATTACGTTATTCAAAATTTGATGTCTCTAGGTACCGTTGTTTTATCACATTGCGAGAAGCATACATACATTTATGCAGATGCTTCATTATTTAATTTCTTTTCATATAATATAGGGCTATAATATTTGGTGGCAACAATTTCAAAAGTGAATTAACGCAGAAAGTGAATCAAAGCAAAATTTCAAAATGAAATTTATATCCCTTCTGGCCTAATTATATTTACTAATGGGCTCTTAGCTTTAATTACACTGAGATGGTGGAAGTTTTAGTGCACATATTTAGAGCACATTATAAATTTCCAGTGAACATTTGCAGATTTACTGCGCTTACGTTAGATATCTTATGTAACTGCTTTAAATTAAAACAGTATCTTTAATTTAAAGCAATATCTAAGATTTAAATAAAGAAAATTAATTTTTAGAATACTGAAATAAGAATTTCTCTTGAAATTTTATAATATATATACGTTTAACAGAAAACAGAAACGTTTAAATAATAAATTCTAACAGCATTTATTTATGGGAATATTAAAATTTTTAATACCTTTTCACAGTGTAAAAAAATCACCTTATATTTTTAATGTTTTCTTTTAGAAGAAGTCTTTTAAGACCGAAGCCAGAAATAAAAACATTCGCTTAACTAAAGCAATAAAAGAAGAACATTGTTATCATTTTTATACTATCTCAATAATCTCTTTCAAGCATAATTTAATTGTCGTAATATTTAATATATCGATATTTCAACCGTTAAATCTTGCAAGGATATAAAATGTCTTGTTAATAGTAAACAATATACTGAAATATTTCCCCATAAGCATCGTCAGTAATCTCTAATAAAAGACCTTTTCACGCAGAAATCGATTTATTAGTTCTCGCAACTATCCTGCATATTTTATAAGATAGAAAATAGCAGTGATTCTAAAACTTTTTTTTTTGTCGAGGCACACTTTTAACTATTCCAAAATTTCGTGGCACACAAAGAAAAAGACAAGTTTAAAAGTTGTTTATTTACCTATAATAAATTGTGTAAAATAGTTTATGCTAATAATTGTGAATGTAAAATAAAATAATATGTACTACAAAATTAGCTGCACGTTTATTAAGGGATTAATTACACGTGAATAATAAGAATACTTTTAATGAGAAATTTGAGCTTGATGTTTTTTCATAATTTCATTTATATTTGGTTCTAAAAATCAGAATGCTACTATCATATCGTCCTCTACGTTTACAGTCTCGATCTTCTATTCGTTTTTATGTTGTTTAATACTGAAAATCTGAATTCACACAACTAGGATGTAGAAAACTGCAATAACATTTTTAAAACGTTTTTGGCCATCATGGGATAATCACATCTAATGTTAATCCAAAATAAATTACTTGATTCTTCCGAATATTTAAAAATTAAATCTCGATTATTACAAAGCGAAATTAGTTCTTCTTCTTCAAAGTTAATTAAATTACAGAAGTATTCGTTATCACAAATGGATTACTAACCTAATCAATTTCTTTATATCTAAATTTGGGAATAATAGTGAATAATTCTCTCCTCTAATGTCAAATGGTCAGTAACAATTTTATGAATAATTTTACTAAAATCTTTTGGGACTGATTCAAACTTTTCCAAATTGCTTTCCTTAGCTTTATTCTTCCACAAAGTTGTTTGTTTTTGGAATCCCAAATGCTTATCTGTTGAGTTTATTATATTTTTTCTCGGCCCTTGCATACTTGAATTTATGTTATTAAGAATAAGAAAAATGTCTGATAAGTAAGCTAGTCTCCCATCTGCACCAATCAGAACTTCTCAATTTAAATTATGTACTGAACATACGCGAAAATGCTCCGAAATGCGCTCTCCTCCAGAGCACCCAAATCAGCTTGGATGAAACAATTGGCGCTCTTATTAATATCTTAAAAATTACATTTTTCAAATTTGCATGTGTACCGTATACTAGGATTATTCCCATTCTAATTTTCATAATATACATTTCTAAAATTTGGCGGCCCACAAAAGTGCCGCGGCACAGTGGTTGAGAATAACTGGGCTATAGTATAAGTGTCTACGTGTTTAATAGAAGGTGAGCGCGTTGTACAACATAGAAATTCCTGCCAAATTATTTGCGATTTGGTTGTTTTATTTTGTGGTTGTTTTCTGTAGAGTTTGGAAATAATTTGTGGTAGTTTTCTGCATAGTTGTGGAGTTTGGAATTGTAACTGCAGTCCATCTAATGAATTATATTTTTCATAACAATGATTTGACTTTTTACAGGGAACTGTTGATTCTTTCACCATTGCCACCAGCATTAAATAATTTTAAAATTTTATTTCTTTTATTATTATTACATATTTAGTCTAGTCAGTATTTAAGAAGGATTACATTTCTCCTTATTAGACATAAGAAAGCAGTAGAGTGTTTAAGTATCTCCCAAGTATAATTAAAACAGAGGACTTCATATATTAAGTTTTTTATATTAAATTTATGATGTATTAACACCAATATATTTCCGCTGGATACTTTGTGTTTTATTACCATTGCTTTGTAAGGTTTTAGTTAAACTAACAAAGTTTTATTTTAATTTTCCTTTTTCTATCTGTTCTCATTTCAACTCCCCGTTAGAATAAGCGCGCGTTTTAGCTTTATGCTAATTTGACGTGGAGCCAAGTTATATTTAAACGAAAGGTAGAAAACTTTCAGTGTGAGAGAGCTTTTAGTCTCAGACCACTGTTACTCTGTTCCACTTTCGCCTGATTAGCTAATATTTAAATTCTAAGCCGTAGCGCTGTTACGTGAATACTTATTGAAGTAATTCTAAGTGCGTCAGTATTAGTTAAATCTTGCTACGCACCATTTAGTTTAGAGGCCAACCTCGTGTTATAGCTCTGTGAGCAACGACTATTTAATTTCTATTTAGCTTGATTTTAAATTAATTTGATTGTTCACTTTAGACCCAAGTGCGGTCTTTAATTTCTGTATCCTTCCCGAGTTGGGAAGTCGTTGTACATAATTGTGGTTTAATAAAAGAGAATTTTAAATCCCTCCGAAGTGTAAATCTTCTGCCACCTATTCACAATATTCTACCACAGAACATAGCTGCATTCAGCTCCCTGTTCAAGATCAGGACTTAGGACTTAGTTACTTTCACGAAGATGTTTGCCAAGAATATGCACCGAACACTCAGTCCAGACAGTTTTTTTTACCATTTTGGGGATATTTTATTTTTGATTGTTAAAATATTAAGTCATGAATATAGAAATATAAGGTAAGTCTGCAATTTTCTGGAGAACTGATACAGTTTTACGGAATAAAGTATTGTTACGTACTTTGTATATAATTTGCTATTTTTAGTAGAATTATGATTAAAATTGTTTTGCATCCCCGTGCAATGCAGCAAGAGACTTATTTGAAGAGAAGCCGGAAAAGTTAAAATACAGGATCACGCGCATTTAATAAATAGATATCTCGTAATTGTACTCTTTTGCTATCCAAAAAAATCGAGATAATACTAGAATGTTCTCGTGCATGATTACAAGTCTTATAAAAACAGCAGGAAAAGATCTCAATTCAGTTATTTATGAGTTGCTTACTTAGTGCTGTTATTGATTGCAGCGAATTCGCGGTGAGATCGGATTAGCTTTCTCTGTGCTTTGAAATGAGTTTTATTCAACGTTTTAGTAGTTTAAAATATAACTACTGTGAGATATTGTACGAATATCTCTGAGGAAATTTCAGCATTTCGTTTTATTTCTTGCGAAAAGAATAAATTT
This sequence comes from Stegodyphus mimosarum, assembly GCA_000611955.2. Lineage (NCBI taxonomy): Eukaryota > Metazoa > Arthropoda > Arachnida > Araneae > Eresidae > Stegodyphus > Stegodyphus mimosarum. The sequence continues at coordinate 353,528 of KK119054.1, read as the reverse complement.
TATTAACTTTTTATCGACTTGTGCATTCAATCCATTACGAACCCATACATACGTAACAGTATTATATATACACACGTGTGTGCGAAATAATACTAACTGTAATTATCGTGATGGCTGGGCGACAGCTGGAGCAGATTTGGACACTTGGATGATGTGTAACGAAGGAGAGACTTGTAGGCAGACGTGGCGAAATTGAACACAATTTTATTGCTGGAAAACGAAGTAATTATCGAAATATATTCTTCGTCACACATTGGACTCAATATGCACCCTACAGTTTTATATAGACTATCATATTTTAGATAAGGCGCAGTTAGCAGCAAGACAAGGCAAAGAGAGCGGCAAACCAAAGACAGGCCAGGAAGAAGAGTCGAAACAAAAGAGAGTGCGAAGAAACGAATCGAACCCTAACATTCCTCGAATATCGCGCAGAGCACAACGTGTTCGGATCAATGATACATATTGCCATAAATCATATAACATGAATGCAGTCATGATAAGTAGGATCTAGAAGGGAGTACCAGTAAGGGAAGACAAAGGGCGGAATGAGGATCATAAAATGATTCGACATCGCAAGTAAGGAAGGGCTAAAGTGTATGAAAAGGCAAGTCAATAGGTGTAGCAAAATTAACTGGCAGTGGTTTAAAGTAAGAAAATCTTCTCGTAGTTTAAAAGAATACAGTGCAAAGCAAGTACAATAAAAGACAAAACAAAAGCTAAACAATATGGAAGGAAAATGTGAAAAATAACTAAGTTAATAACTAGGAAGATCAGTCTTCTTGTGGTGTGAGGCAAATGGCCTTAGATCATAGTCCTCTTCAAGTGTTTTATAGCTGACGAGATTAAATGAATTTAAATATTGACATTTAAGTGCTTTATCGAAGAATTTTGTGTTTGTCTTGTTAAGATCATTTTCAGTGGTGTCAAATCTGAGATCTTTATGAAGTGTCACATTTCTGACATACTAATGTGCATTAGTAATAATGCAAAGGAAACGAACGATTTTGAATTTTCTGTAATTTCAGAAGATCATTTTTTGTAGCAGAGGTCCATGCAGCTGAAGCATAAACTAAAACTGGTCTGATAATGGAGGTGTAAACAAGATGTTTTTTCCTAAAATCCATTCTTGAATGTTTTTCAGTAATGGGAATTAGACTATTGATAACCTTATTTGCTTTGTTTCTAATCTTGTCAATATGATCATTCCATTTTAATTTAGAATTAAACGTTATACCCAAATATTTGGCAGCCTTGACTAAAGGAACAGTTTCTTTGAATAGTGTAAGCTAACAAGTAGGATTACTTCGGGATGTTTTCCTTCTAATCAGTAATTGAGATTTCGTCACATTGATAGCAATTCTCTATAAGGTGTACCATCTCTCCATATGAGGCACTTGATCTTGTAATTTTTTAATCGCATGGTTAACATTGTAGATCTAGCCACGAGAGCGGTATCATCAGCATAACACCCAAGGAAGTAGTGATAATCAAGATTTTCCTTGGGGAAATCGGTGACGTAGAACAAATAAAGAATAGGACCAAGGATAGATCCTTGGGGGAACCCAGCTCTAATCTGTTTGATGTCTGAACAGTCATTTCCTTAGGTTACGATGAATTTCCTTTTGGAGATGAACGAAATCAGTGGAATGATAACTGCTCTGTCAATATTCAGTTGAATAAACTTATTCATGAGCCCCTCATGCCAGACGCGGTCGAAGGCTTTCGCCACGTCCAGCATGAGTAAGGCAGCATTTTCTCTATTATGAAGGACTTCACCCGCAAATTCAGATAGTCTAATTAATTGTTTCGTGGCAGACAAACATTTTCGGAAACCAAATTCTTAGTTATAAAACAGACAAATAAGGTTATAATCGGCGATAAATAATTCCATCGAAACTTTTACTAAGTCCGACAAGAAAGCTTATGGGGCTATACTCATCCGGCTTAGTTGTATCTTTACCAAGTTTAGGTATTAATTTAATTTTTGCACATTTCCACAAATCCGGAAAATAAGAATGAGTCAGACATGCATTAATTGTACTGGTAAATTTTGTTATCGAGTTTAAGAGTAAATTTCTGAAAGCAATATTTGGAATATCATCCTGCTCTGGTGCATTCCTGAGTTTAAGTTTCTTAACAAATCTTGAACTTCATATGGTAGCAGCAATTTTGATAAATTTTTAATTGTGGGGGCACTGAGCCAGTCTTTGATTGTATAACAAACTCCGTAAGTGAAGTTAATATCTCTCTTTTTTTAGTAAACTGACTCTCTAAGTGATCAGCAAAGACTTTTTGAGTTTGTCAGCTTTGACATAATTAGAGAGGACTGCTCGCGGATTATGTAACTAGAGAGGTTGGATTACCACGGCATTTATAAAAAAATTTCATTAATCTGATTGGCTAAAAACTATACGCGATGCAAAAGCTTCAGATGAAATAATGCGGAATTAGTTTTCAGGTATGACGCAATTTCGAAAAGACTATGACCACTTTTAGAACGAAGACGGGGGGAAGGGCCCAAACCAAAAGGAGGAATCAAAGGACTACTACGAATTTAAAGTATAATTCAAAGTTACACATTTTTATCTCATATATATATATTTTTTACGAATTTTGTGCATAGATGTGGATGCTTTCTAAGGGAAACTGGCTCATGTACAAGTTACACATGGAGAAAACTACGAAAACGCCCATGCAGCCAGCCCGTTTAGTGAAATTCGAAGCACGAACCGAGCTACCAGTGTTCAACGACTTTACCGCTCTTGTTGCTTATGCTCACTTGTCTGACAGAGTCAGCCCAAGCCCACTAGAATTCTCGTGTCAAGGAGCGCAAGATTACGCCTGTCGTTGGCAACAGCTTTGAGCACCTAACAGGTGACTGTACGATTTGGCTCAGTTCCTCCCCCCAGTTTTGATGGAGAGCACTCCGGGGGGACGGGTCCAGGGGTCTCCCACCCCTCTCCCCTTTCACCAAACCACATGAGAGGGCTTTCGGCTCGCCGCATATTTAAAGTGCCGCCATGCCGCACCAACACTATATACATTTACAAACATCCATGCCTTCTCCGAGATTCGAACCCGAGCCCTTCGGCACTGCAGTCAGCGACGCTAACCACTATACCGGTTGGACGGGTTACCTAATAGTAAAGAGGATCCTTTGTAAAATCTGTTTATCGATTCCAGAAACGCAACGATTATCTTTATAAGGAACGAAATATTTCTAATATCAGAGCCCACTGGGAAAGAAAATATATATTTAAAACCAAACAGTGCTTCGAAAAGTGTCATTATAACAGAATAAAATCTTAAAAAGATACTGTCAAGAATAAAATGAATGACAGAAATGGAAGTGGTTACTACTGTATTCCAAAACGAGTCTACGATTCCTTTTTAATAAGGTTAAAGTCGTACGACTGTCACATCTCATGTTAGCTCTACCCGATATATCCGAGAACACACAAAAAGAATTTTAAAAAATCAATTTTGAAAGGAAAAATGCTGAAGCAAGAAATCCCGATTTAATATTATAAGAAACCTGAAGACAAGGAATCAATTCTAGAACACAAAGAAATAAATGAAAAAGTTAGAGAAGACTAGAAAGTACAAATCTGATTAAACTCCATGATGATAGAATAGGAAGATTTTTTTTTTTCGTTGAGAGGAAAGTTATTACAGTGCTGATATAAGATTATTCCAATAAAAGGCAAGCAAAACATAAAAATTGCTAGTAAATCCATAAAAATATTAAAAAATAGGAAGGAAACAGAAAATAACTTTAGGTGCAAAAATAATTATAAGATAAAAATAAGATATGTATTTCTCAATAAGAGAATATAAATAACAAAAAACAAAAATGTTGAGAGAAACGTTAGCAAAAAGCCAATACAATTTTCTCTAGGAAACCAAAATCTTCTAAGCATCATGGAACAAGAAAGAATAAACGAATTTTTTTTCGGGTTATTATTGGAAGAAAATTCTCTTTCCCCTAATCTGTCTTCAGATCTATCTTCCTAAGAGAACACATGAAAAGTACATATATTTCAGTAACTTCCAATTATGCCACCCTAATAGTTAGCGACGCCGTCTGCCGTAACGAAGGGCACGGGTTCGAATCCCGAAGAAGGCATGCGTGTCTGTAGATGTATAATGTCTGTGCGGCATGGGGTACTTTAAATATGCGACGAGCCGAAAATCATCTCGAGAGATCGTTGGTAGGGGAAGAAATTTGGAGACTTTCGAACCCGTTGCCTTGGGGTGGTTTTCTTCAAAATTGGGGGCGGAGCTGAGCAAATTCGTAGTGTCATCTGTTTGGTGCTCAAGGCTACAGCCATCCACGGACGCAATCTTGCGCTCCTTGCCACGATGAATTTCGTGGGCTTGTTCCGATATTATTGTCTAAGATAACTCACAACGACACTCTGAATCATACAGTCTCGTTCTGTTCGTTAACATAAACCATGAGAACATTACCTAAGACGAAGAGATTTATAGCTATGTCTTCCTATTACAACAGAATCTGTGAAGGGTGTAAAAGATCCTTTCATTTAACTCAGACAAAAGTTAACAGAAGGCAAGGTTGCGCTTACAAAACCAGCCAGCATTTATGGCTTAAATCAAAAATGTAATGAACTGAAATTAAACTAAGCTACTCGTAAGCTAGCCGAATAGGTTAGAAAGACGAAATATGCGCAAGGGCTCAAAAACCTAATATTGGCGTGACAAGTCAAACGGCGAGAATAACAGAATGCCGCAGGTAAACTGCTGTCGAAATAATCAAGTAGCCAACGTGGCCTTCAGCAGGCAAAACACGCTCTGATTCTACAATCTTTCCTTTAAACACCTTCTCTTTCTACCTCATGGAAAATGGAAAGCGAGAAAGACAGAAAAGCTAATTAATAGAAAGTAACTGGTTATCTAAAATAAACGAATACTCTACAGAATTACTAACAAACACAATTGAAATATCTACCGGTTCTTTATATTAGTCCTCTAACATTCTGGACCTTCAGAAATGTATTAATTAAAAGCAATTCAATCTTTAGAAAGGTGCTAATTAGTTGCTCAAAGTTCTATGCTTTTTTAGGGAGATAGCTCTAGTGTGCGCTACCGTAATCAACTAAACCAAACCTACACTTTATCATACAGTTGTCACCGAGTGGATAGGGCAATATTTTAAAATTTAATTGAGCAGTAATCTCAGTAAACAGGTTGGCTACACAGGTCTTTTCGTGTGTTTAGCCCAAAGGAGCGATAGCCCAGAAGAGCTATTAGTGCCGAAACGGCATTTTGCGCAGCGTAACTTAAATAAATGCGTTGTATCGCTTTTCATATTGTTGCCACCAAATATTGTCGCACTATATTGCATTTAATGAATTTAAATAATGAAGCATCTGCCTAAATGTATATATGTTTCTCGCATTGTGAAAAAACAACGATACCTAGAGCTGTCAAATTTTGAATAACGTAGTCCTCCACCCGGATATGAGCACCTCGAAGCCCGAATTTTGAATTTCGGATGTTCATATTTTGTAAAACTTTAAAAGTTTGATTAAAAAGCTCAATCCTTTCAAAGCTATCAGCGGCGACACTGCAGCGAATGAAACATTTTTATCTCTAGCGCGCCAGACTATCTATCGGAAATTCTAAAGACAGACTGTTTTTAAATATTTTAATGCAAAGAAAAAACTAGGCCAAATGCTCTCGAAACACATATATTCCTGTAAATGGAAGGTAACTGACTAGTTTGCAATTTGTTTGGGTTGCATGTTTCTCACTAAATATTAAGTAAAATCGAAATTTATTAAAATATATGAAAAATTCAATCATTAATACAATAACAACAATTAACAATTAACAATTAATATCAATACGTTAGCAATTTTCTTTGGTATTGTTGCGAAAAATTCGGCGGTTGCGCCTGTATGTAAGCTTTCTGGAATAGCACTAGGGTTGCCATAAAATAGTGTATGGTAGGGTTGCCAGATTGGCGACTTTATCGCCCATTTGGCGACCAAATTGGCGATATCCCATGGTCCAATCGGGAAGCTTCTAGAATAACTTCCTGTCGAGATATTTCTCGAAACGTGTGGAACTTAAAGAAAAGCTATATAAACCCTTGCGTTTCTGAGAGCAGGCAGATTGTAAAGATTGTGAAGTTGCATTGTGAGAATTGTGAGAACAGCTGCTTATTGTGAGAATAGCTTGTTACTGTGAGTGCTAAGCTACGCGAGAGTTTTGTGAACGGAAAGCAATCGAGATAGTGCTTTGCCGTGAAGCTACCTTTACAGTACAGCTTGACAGTGTATTGGTGATTGTTCCGCAGTGTTTTATTATAAGTTTAGTGTTGCCGTGAAGCTACCTTTACAGCCTGCTGATTGTTTCAGCGTATTTACTGTATTCAGCGTATTTATTGTAGATTTTCGACGCTTTTAAAGGTAATTTTGGAACTGTGCTGTAAATAGTGATTCCTGTAAATAAATTGTGCTTTTTATTGTTCTGCATCGTATTTTCATCGGACACTCTCAAATCCACGAACCCGTATAACGCAACAGTATCATAAAGTGTAACCGAACTTTAAGGAGTGTTGGAAGCCAAAAATCTTAAAAAAAATTGATTTGGGACTTTTGCATTTTCAAATTATCTACACGTTTAGCTTTCTAAAAATACTATACTTTAATCTCTATGAAAATTAGAACTTTAAAAATCTAGTTTTATTTTATCATCGAATGCTTTGATAAATGAGGAATGTTACATAAAAACGCGTTTTTCTCCAAACGTGATTTTTTTATACTCGAGGTACCTTTTCTCAGGAACTACTGCTCCCAGGTACCTAAAATTTGGCCTATTTATGGCCTATTTATTATATTTTCTAATATTTACTGAAATGAGCTTTTTGTGATAAATTAAGATAGAAAAATTTCACTTATTTTTTTGCGTGAGAAAAGTGCTAAATTTTACTATGCCTAATAAAATAGTCTATAAATTAGCCTAAAATTCGAAATGTTTCAAAAGCTCATTTCAGTATAATCAGATAGGTGTACGTTAATTACACAAAATATTTCGAGAGTATATCTACAGCAGATTTTGACAAAAGGTACATCGAAAATGGCCAATTTAACATTGTCAGTATAGAGTGTTCTGCCACCCCTTAAACTAACTTTTAAACTGACTGCCAACGGAAGCCCGTTTAAACAAAAAACGAACAGAAGGCACGCTTGGTGCTTATCATTCAGCCAACAAAATCAAATTTGAAATTTAATTTAAAGAAGCTGACAAGTCCTGCACAGATTAATTAACATTAAGTTGGCTCAGAAATTAACCAGTGTGGATATTTAACTATCGACAATTATAATACAAGGCAGAAGAAAAGTCTTACTTGATCTACCAACCGAGTAACGTGGCCTCGAGATTGAGAATGCACTTTGTTTTACAGTCTAAAACCTAACATTAAATACGCATTTTGGCGAGAAAACGGAATGAAAATGTGACAGTAAAAATCAAAACATAATATAGCTGGTTCATTAATATAAAGGAACCTTACAAAGTTAATAAATAAAAAACTGATGTACAATATAACTACAATAATTCCAAACATTTACATAAAATTGTAACAATTCATGCACATTTTGTAAACTTTATCTTTAATTCATTTTCTTTATTAAAATTTGTGTATCAAATACTGTTTCTGTTACATTAATCTTTAAATTAGGATGCCATCCATCTATCTACTTGACATTTTCCGTCTCAATAACTTTCCTTTACTAACCATAGTTCAAACGGCAAAACTGTGAAAAGTCACTAACGAAATTATATGAACCCGAGTCTAAAAATTAAACTTCTAATTTTAACGGCCTACGAGCGGCCGGGCGGTGAAGTCACTAAAAACTGGTAGTTCGGTACGAGATTCGAATTCTGCTAACGGGCTGGCTGCAGGGCGTTTTCGTGGCTTTCCCCATGTGTAAAGTGAATATGAGCCAGTTTTCCCTAGAAAGTCCTCCAAGAAGGGAACTTTCCCCTTCGGCAAATAGCCCTCGACGCTTTGCCGTAATTAGATAAACCAAACCAAAACAAACCAAACTAATCTAATATTGGCAAATGCTTTAGCTCGAAAAATACTGCTGATAGTGAATAAAGAAAACATCTGAAAAATAATTCATGATTCTGCTTTGCAACCGAAACTGTAGACCATAAACTCTTAAAAGTAATCAATCTTTTCTTGATTAAAATACATTTACATAAATATTGAGAAAAAAAATTAATTGAAGATTTTTATGAATCAAATCTCATTTTAATATAAGCTTAACAATTTCCTAAAACGCTTTTCACTATTGGGTTTAAAAGTTTTTCCCCGTTTTTTAAGAATAGATATAAAGTTCAGTTTTGAACTGCGCTTATAAAAATATTCTAAAGTCTCATTAAATACGTTTGGTATTCTGATTAAACGAAAACAAATGATAGTAGATTTTTTATAGGATTAATTATCATTAATGATATTAGATTGAAAATTCTTACCTCAGGTTTCGAGTCCGGATGCTTTTGCACCGTATTATTAAAGTTAAAATTAGGTTTCTTTTAAATTTTAATGAACTTGGGGAAGATACCTTTATTGTATAACATGGCAATAGATTTTTTCCGCAATGCTTTTCAACAGACTACGCCCACCAGCGGCCGAGCGGTAAACACGCTGAACACTGGTAGTTCAGTCCGAGGTACGAATCCCGCGAACGGGCTGGCTGCATGGCCGTTTTCGTGGTTTTCCCCATGTGTAACATATATATGAGGCAGTTTCCCTTAGAACGTCCTCCACGAAGGCATCCCTCCCTTTAGGCAGATAGCCCTCGTGTGCTTTGCCATAATTGAATAACCTAACGTAACCTAACCTTTCAACAGACTGCCTCACTCTTAAAAATGCAAATTAGAAATGCCATTTTGGGATTTAAATAATTGAACGAGTATTTACATTTTTAGAAAATGGTTCTGTTGTATTAAATATATCTGAAGGATTTAGTTAACAAATTAATATCTGAAGGCATAAAAGAATTCACTATTACGTTATTAGTTTTTTAAATGATCTTCTTTTATTTATTACAAACTGCTTCGTTTATTTTCAAAAAATGACCTAATAACAATAATAATAGTAAAAAAAGAAAATCTGAATCTTTAAGATTTTATATTACTCAAAAAAGAGCATTTTTTTGTTTTGCGTGTTACCTTAATTTATTAAACATCATGTTTTTCGCACTTGAACCACATAAAATTTTAATCAACAGCAACATCACAAAATATTTAAAAAGAGCATGTCTTTAGAATTTCTGATACACAGTCTCGAGCGCTGGAGATAAAAATGTTTTTTCGTACAGTGTTGCAGTTGCTCGCTTTGAAATCTATCAGTTTCCTAATAAAAAATTCGTTAAAGTTTTACAGAATTTGAAAAAAATAATAAAGCAAATTTGAAACTCAAAATTAGGGCTTCCAAGTGCCCATGTTTGGTTGGAGCATTACGTTTTTCAAATAGGTACCGTTGTTTTTTCACAGTGCGAGAAACATTCATACATTCATGCAGATTCTTCATTATTTAGTTTCTTTCAATATAATATATGGCGATAATATTTGGCGGCGACAGTTTGAAATGTTAACCAAAGCAGAAAGTGAAAGACTCAAAATGCTGTTTTGAGAAACAAATCATTTAGATAGGTTCCGGAGCGGTTTAAATGGATATTTTCGTTTAAACATGATACAAGAAATTTTTTGTAATTGATATATTTCCTTTAATCCGTACATTGAAGTAAGAAACAAAACTCATAATTTTACAGTTTGAAAATATTGTTCAATCAGGTTGCATACAATCCTTAAAATTGGTAAATTTTATTGAATTAATTAAATTTAGAAATTTAGAAAAGAGGTCTATTTTGGAATGTGCATATTTACTGACAAATCGAATTCTGTGATTCCCCCCCCCTCTTTACTTGTTAAGCAGTATTTACTCAAAGCTGCATTTCAAGTTAACATTAGCACTTAAAGCTCTCACAAATTGCTGCAATCACTATTTTTTTGCGTCGTTAAAACTATGGACAATTCCTAATGATAGATTTAAAGCAACTTTTGACTGCTAAACTCTTCAGAAATGGAACGAATTAACTTCATATCCAGATCATTAACTTTAAGTCATTTTTGAGTTCTCTTTTCTATCTATCTTTTCTTCAAACATCGATTTACTCTACTCATTAAACGCTCTAGGAGGATTCAAAGAAATCACTGTTCATCATTCGTTTAAATGTTTTCAAAGAATTATTAAAAGAACCGAAACTTAAAATATGCGTGTAATTCCCCTGCGGACTGCAGATGGGTTTTCATTCTAAATATGCAGCACTTAAAAAAGGGGAATTTCCTTTGCGGGATTTGAAACAATGGTGGTTCTTTTAAATTACTTTGCTGAGGTCTGAAATACGAAGAAAAGATTTAGCATAAAAAAATTCAAAGGAAGATTTTAGCTGCTCTTTGGTCTAATTTAATTTTGGAACTTTAAAATATAAAACAAAAGAATGTCAGAGAAATATTATTTTTATCTTTCCTTTTCCCATTGCATTCATTTTTCTTTTTGCTAAAAGCCTTTTTTTATACATTAATTTCTCAAGAGCTTAAAAGATTGTAGTGACTTGTTTAAAGAAATTTCACCATTTTGGTCGAACATCAAAACCTTTTATTTTTTCAACTTATGTAAACTAAGGCATTTTCAGTGCGAGTGTCTTTAAGCGAGGATCTTTCAAGGGCGAGGGCTTTTACATTTCTCACTAGATTTTTATTTCGGAGAAAGATTCATAATAAATATTCTAATCAATCAGTACTGTGCTCATTCATTACTTCTGCTATGCAATTTGGATTAAACTTATGATGCTCTAGATAAATTAGTCCGAGTGAATTATAAACATGTCACTTTAATCAATATTACAGTTTCTGTGTCTGAAAAACTTAACTTATTATCAGATTAAATAAAAATCAAACAGCAATTATATGAATAAAGTCAAATAGTATTTATTAGTTGAAACATTTTATTTTCAAAGCCCCTCAAATATAATGAACTGTAAACTGTACGATAACAACAGGCAATAATAAACCGCGTATTCTATTTTGTCATGCTAAAGATAAAAGCAAAGTCGTATTAATGAACCATTTTGCAAAAGTCTTTTAATATTCTGAGTCTTTTAGGCGAATTCTAAACGTAAAAGTTTTAAAACAGTGTTTAAATTTATGAATTTCAAAGAAGTAATTGAAAAAATATTTATTCCTAACTGCATTATTTGCAATTATCGCTTGGGTAAATAAGAATAAAAATTATGATCTGAAAAAGAATTTGTTTTAAAATTCCATTATTATTTTTCAAATGTTGCCACCAAATGTTAATCTTTCAGTTTTAGAGATGTTATGATGTTAATATAAAAAATGTGCGGCAAAACAAGTAAAAGGACGTTACCGCTGAACATTACATGTATGTACTATTTTTAAAGAAATAACATAGCTATTATAAAAAAATGCATGGCAACACAAATAAAAAAACTTTGCCACTAAATGTTATGCCTATGCATCATTTTTAAAGAGGTATTCATAAGGAATTTCGTTTTTACTTCCTTGCAGAAACAGAGATACTATTGTAATCACAAAAAGTTTCGAGGATCATATTTCAACAAAAATATCCACTTTTGACTTCTCTTGACACCCTTTGAACGACGTTTTAGCGTGACATCTGTACGTACTGACAGAATAAAGCCCTTCTTTTTCTAAAACGGATTGTTTAGTGAAATTAAAAAAGAATATAGAAAGGATTTTTCTTTCATGAAGTCTGCACGTACGTATCTCGCATAACTCAAAAACGCACTAGTAGAATAACGAAATTTTGTATATGGGACTGATATCACATCTAATTGTGCACCGCCCTTTTTCTTTGCAATCGGTCACACCAGACATATATATCCACCCTCTTACCCAGCGCGGTAAGCTCAGTGTTTTTATTCTTATATGTTGATAAAATGTGCATTTTTTTGCTTTAAAAGTGATTGAATTTCGTTGTTGTTATGTTCCGATAAAGTTTTTTTATGCCTTTCTTTATTTAGTCTGGATACACTAGTTACAAAATTATCACCAATATAAAAGTTTGAGTTGTACATACTCAACGAGGCCTCCATTTGTTTACATTTGAAACTCTTGTAGAATAGTGAATTGTGTCCGTTTGTGCACCAACTTCAGTGTGTTTTTGCCCAGTGGGGCAGAAAGTTAATTTTCCAATTTGTGCACTGAAAATTTGGTCTTCCTGCCCGTTGGCTGAATAGCTTGTTTTCCCGTAGGAATTCTAATTTTAATTGTAAAAACAAATTTTTAACTGTATTTTACAATTTTATGAATATGTTTTGAGTTTTTATGTATTTTGCCTTGATGTGAAGTGAGAACTTATTGATAGAATGAGAACTATATCTCTAATGAAATTCGACGAAATAAGTTTATATCAAGTGAAGCAAAAAATGCTTTTAATTTAATAAGCCGTAGAAAACAGTTTTGTGGTGTCCGCATCAGATACTTAATTCATAGAGAATATAAATCAAATGTATGGTGACATTAATACCACAAAATGTTATCACCATGCATTACTTCTAAAGAAACATAGCGAATATAAACTAAAAGTATGGCAAATTTAATCACATTATCGGGAGTTCTAAAGATAGCCGCTACAGAATATATCTAACATTCATACGATACTCCGTGACCATTTGGTGAAGCGCTAGATATTTACTTTTCCTTTAAATTCAATCTCCCTGTTGATTAAAAACTAAGAGATTTAAAAGCGATAAACGCAATTCTTTATTTCTTTTATTAATTCCAAACTGGAAAGCACAACAAAAATTATGCGACGCAAAAATGAGCTCCGTGAATGATAGCCCTTCTGGGCTAAAAAATACATGCCAATATTTTACAGTGTAACGGTAGTTCTAAAGATAGGATGTTTTTTTTTTTATTATTTCAGCATTTTGCTGTTGAATTTTATGTAGCGTAAGCGCAAAGAAAATGATGTTTAATAATGATGTTAGAAAGAATAATAATAACGTTAAAATGCATAAAACATGATAATAACATCATAATAGAATATAAAACAATAGTAACAGACATAAAATGTAGTTAATAATAGACATAATAAAGTTCAAATGATATAAAAACGTTATATTAGTTGAAGCGAGTCTAAGAGCAGACAGATAAACTGCGAGGTCAACGAGAGCTTAAAATACCTTAGCAAAATCACTGCACTGACGTTAAAATATGAATCCTTTCAGGTGTTTTTACTATCAACATTTTTAATTAATTTTTCATTGAAATTTTGATTTTGCTTCGGAAGAAGAGGGACCTTTATCTGATAATCCTCGAGATAGGCAAAATTTTATTCAAAATCTACGCCAAATTAAGCTTGCTTTATTCACTTAATTTTAAATTTTACATTGAAATGTTTCGCTTCCATTTGAAATCGTATATTGTTTTGAAAATGAAGTTTTTTTGCAAATTAGGCTAATAATAAATGTAACATACGCATTTCTATTTTATATTCCATTATCTCTTGAACTGTCGATTGCTACTTAATTTGCCTTTTTATTTAGCTAAATGTAACGAGAAATATGCTTATCATTTCAGCAATGAATTGAAAAAGGTTAAGGATAAAAAAGGTTAAAAAGAAAACTATTGTTTCAGTTGAGCTATTTGTTATAGCCGTGTTTGTTTGTATTTTAGAACTCCTCCTACTTTTGTTTTCCAAGTGGTTATCTTAAGAACATCAAACGCGAAAAAGCAACAATGATTTTTCAACTTCAGTGGTGAAGTTCGCAACTCCTTTTCTTCTAATATTTCTTTGAACAGAGAACAGATGAAATAATAGTTATCCGTTGACAACAATTCATAGCTTCGTTATTTTCTGCAAAGTGGTTTCACTGACACTAAGCAAGACTTTAATGGTATGCACGTATTTTTGATCTAAGTACTGTTTTGACAGTACATAAACACAAAGATAAATATTGCTTGATAACATGTATTTCCAATAAGAAACACTTTTGGGAAAACCAGTTTTTGGAACTTTTCACAAACGTACTCGTGCAGCTCGACAGAACACAATAAGTAGTTAGCACTTCAAACTACTAAGAACGTTAAACGCAACAAATGCAAAGAGCATCTAAAGAGACAATCTCGCGCGACGATTTCTCACTACTCAGAACTCTGCAGTAAAAACTGAGAATTAATGATCTCTCGGATCTTACAGAGTTTTCCCCAAGCCACAAATAAGATTTCAGTACCTTCGACTTCTCGAAATTGCTGGAAGGCATACACATTTACAGTCACATATAGGGCAGGATGTAGTTACATTTACATACAGAGATCAGACCAGTTACAGTTATATAGGGATCAGATCAAAATGTCATCAAATAGTCTCCAGGTTAGGGGCTATTTGGCAGGTTCTTGCCAAATTACCTGAATGTTAAATAGACTTGCCCCTCCAATCACATTTTTCCTCCGAAGCGTCGATTTACGAAGTATTCCTTGTTACTTTATACAAGAGCTACTATGATTTCCATATAATATCACTAAATTACTTACATATATACAAAATTCTTAATGGAAACATACAATTAGAGCAAAACTCTAAAAAGACAGCTAGTGACTCTTCATTGTGTACCAGGCGGAACCAACTCACGCTTACAGAAGCCAAGACTTTAGGCTTAAATAAAAGATAATGAACGAAGTAAAATGGATGAAGTATAGCCTAAAGGTTTCACGGAATGGCACAAACTAACCGAAGTCGGCGTAAAGAAACCTAACAGCAAGAATAACTCAACGCCGGAGATCTAATCGAGAGAATCAAAGTTAAGCAACGTGGCCTTCAAGCAGTCAGAACAAGCTCTGATTTCACCCTCCGAAACCTTTTTTTAAATACCTCTTTCATTCTTCCTAATTTGAATATCGCGCGCGCTGGAAATTTACATTCTGGAAGGGAAATGAAACAAAACGTGATAAGAAAGTAACTTAACTTCAAATAACTGGTTAGAAAACTAAAATGGAACCTCATAAATTTTACATACTTTTATATGAAGTTGTAAGGTTTTAGTTAAACTAACCAAGTTTATTTTAATTTAAATCTTTTCTATCTCCTCTCTGCTTCAACTTCCTGTCAGAAGAAGCGCGCGTTTTTAGCTTATGCTAATTTTTGAAGTTCAGCCAAGCACTATTTAAGCCAGAGGTAGAAACCTCTCGGTGTGTGAGAGCTTTGCCTCAGATCACGGTCACGCTGCTCAACGTTCGCCTGACCAGCTAGCAGTTTAAATTTATAAGCCATAGTGCTTACTACGTGATTGCATTGTAAAATAAATTAAAGTGCGGTAGTATTTAGTATACCTTGCTACGCACCCTTTTAGATAGAGGCCAACTTCCGCGAATTGCTCTGCGAAGCAAAGTTTAATTTAAGTTCTATTTTAATTTATTTAAATTTATTTGATTGTTAAGTTCGACCAAAGTGTGGTCTGTTACGTTCTGTATCTCTCCCGAATTGGGAGGTTTGTATTTAATAGTGATTGAATAAAAGAGGATTTCAAATCCCTTCACGTGCAGTTATTCTCCAGCCCAGCAGTTACATCAGAACATAGCGTACCTTCCGCTCCCTGTTCCAGTTCAGGACTTAGAACGTAAGGATAAGAACCCTTTACAGAATTTACCATGTTCTCAAAGAATACACACAGAATGCTAAGTCCTGATAGTGGCGCCCGCACAAAAAGAAGAGGATGGCCTCAACAACAAGAAGACGAACCTGAGACACCTGCTGTACCTGTCCAGAATCCTGAGATAGCACCTCCTGGCATAGAAGGATTCGGCTACATCGTACAAACCATGCGAGCAGCCATGAAGCCAGCGGCAAGTTTTGACGGCAAGACAGCCGTAATCAATTTCCTGGAAAAGCTAGACTCCCACTTCATGCTATATCCAGTCCACGAATTTCAGAAAGTCGCTCTTGCTACCAGCGCTTTGAAGGGCCAAGCGCTAAGTTGGTTCAAGTGCATCGGAAAGAATCTCTTGGGGGAACCAGGAAGCCCCACATACACGTATGAAAATTTCAAGAATTCTCTAGTGAAAGCATTTCCCGTGGTGCGAGATCGAGCCAGATTGGAAGCTGAACTGTTTAGCCGATACCAAGAAAGAATAGAAGATTTGTCTAATTTTATTTTGAGGAAAATTCAAGTTTTCAAGCTTTTGTATGGAAGTCGCCCGGATCCTGAAATTATTCAAGTTATACTTCCTAGGCTACTGCCCCAAGTTCAAGATTTCATCGAACTAAGAAATCCAACAACATTAGACAGATTATTTGAGCTCGCGGTACAATTTGAAAGCCGAAGAACAGCCGACAACGAACGACGACGCCAATTTGAGCGAAGAAGTCAGTGGAGTTCGCCAAGACCGCAGCAAAAGCAAAATCAAAGTTACGGGAATAAGGCGAAGCAATGGCCGAAGAAAGATGTGTCTCCTAAAGCGAGCGGCGAACGAAGGGAATTTAATAGAAGAACAAGCAAAGATTCCGAGGGCAACCAGAAGAAAAAGAATTTAAACTAAGAGGGATTTCTTCGAGGAAGGTGAAGAAGTCCGAAGCAGCGCAAAACCCTTCCAAAATCAATTTAAACACCGTGGTCGTTAAGAATTTGAGTTTGCCGAAGATTGAAGTTCTAATCAACAACATACCGGCGACAGCCCTCTTGGATACAGGAGCCCAAAGCAGCTTCGTATCGGAAAGATTCTTTAAGAAGCACTTTCGACGTTACAGAATTTTTAGTGCAAGAGACACGGATGTCATAGCGGCCCAAGGAGAAAAATGTAGCTGTTTAGGAAAAGTACCATTGTTCGTGCGTATCAACAACGAACAGGTAAGAATCCTGTTTTATATTGTGCGTAACCTGCAGACTTGTATTATTCTAGGTGTGGACTTTTTTAGTTTGGCAGAAGCAAAAATTGATTTCAAGGGGGGAGAACTAACATTAAATATGAAGCCAATTGAAGCGAAGAATGATAAGCCCCCGCAGCTGGACTTGGAACATTTACAAGCAGAGGAAAAAGAGAAAATCCAAGGTCTGGTAAGTCACTTTGCGAATTTATTTAGTGATGTACCAGGCTTTACGCAGGTGGTGAACCACGACATTGACACGGGGGACGCTCAGCCAGTTAGGCAAAAGCCATATAGATATGATAGGACAAAAGAAGAAATAATTGAACATCATATTAAAGAGATGTTAAAGAATAAAATCATCACGCCAATTTCTAGCAGTTATGCTAGCCCCGTTGTCCTGTGTAAGAAAAATAATGATTACCCGATTACGCACCCGAAGCGGTGGCGTTTTGCTATAGATTATCGCAAGTTAAATTCAGTTACAAAATATCCTGTATATCCGTTGCCGATAATTGAAGAAATTATTCGAAATATTTCGTCTACAAAATACATGACTACATTAGATCTCACGAGTGGCTATTTTCAGATTGGGGTAAAACCCGAGGACGTACACAAAACCGCGTTCATAACGAAATCTGGTACGTACGCATTTCTTAGAATGCCGTTCGGATTATCCGGCGCGCCGGCAACGTTCCAAAGATGTATGGACATCGTCTTAAGACCAGTCCTTGGTAAAAGCACTTTCATATATTTAGACGATATTATAATTACGAGTAGTACTCTAGAACAACACTTACAAGATTTAAGAAAAGTATTTTCATTGTTAAACGAAGCTGGTTTAAAGATAAATGCGTCTAAATGTAAATTTGCCGCAAAAGAGTTACGTTATTTAGGATTTAAAATTTCCCAAAAGGGAATCGAAACGGATCAGTCAAAAATAGTAGCCATTAGAAATTATCCTGTTCCTAAAACAGCGAAGAAATTATCGTCGTTTCTCGGGATGTGTTCATATTACCGGGCTTTCATTAAAGACTTTGCAAAAATAGCTGAGCCACTGCTAAAGTTGAAAAGAAAAAAAGCTAGGTTTTCGTGGTCAGCAGAAGCCAACTTGGCGTTTCAAAAATTGAAAGACGCATTGACTCAAGCTCCCGTCTTAAAATTTCCAGAAGGGGATAAAGGATTAGAGATTTCAGCGGACGCTTCAGATTTCGCGATTGGTGCAGTGCTTTCCCAAAATGGTCAGCCCGTGGCTTTTTTCAGCCGAACATTAAATGAAACCCAAAGAAACTATTCCGCAACAGAGAGAGAAACTCTCGCAGTGTTAGCATCAGTACAGAAATTTCGTGTGTTCTTTGGAAGTTCTCCAGTAACTGTATATACCGACCACGCGGCGGTCACTAGACTCTATTCTGGAAAAAATTTATCACCCAGATTAATAAGGTGGGCTCTCAAATTACAGGAATATAACCTAATAATTAAACATACGCCGGGAAAGGAAAATGTTGTGGCAGATGCTTTAAGCAGAATTAACTTAGATGAAAATGGAAGTGTAATTAAGATAGCCATGTTAACATCCAAAGTATTAGATTCTCGTGAAACAGTAATAGCCGAACTCAAAAAAGATCCGGAGTTCAAAAATATATACAATTATTTGGCCGACCCTGAGAATTTCAATCATCCGGATATTGTGCCGATAAGAAATAGGGCCGAAAATTACGAATTAATTGACGGACTGTTATTCTATACGAAAGCTACTAATGAGAATCATGAATATAGACCGGTTATCCCAGCTAGCATGAGGTTGAATGTATTAGAAGAGTTGCATGATTGTGCCATTTCGGCTCATTTAGGTATAAGAAAAACTGTTCAGAGAGTTCGCGAGGCAGTTTTCTTTCCAGAACTGCAAAAGTTTACTAGGGCGTATGTCCAGTCGTGCCCAACATGTCAATTAAATAATTATGTTAATTTCCGCCCGGCCGGGTTCCTAAATAGTATTAAATCAGAATTCCCAAATCAAATAATAGGCATCGATTTACTTGGACCTTACCCTCGAAGTAAAGTTAATAAAAGCCGATATCTTTTAGTTATAGTGGATCATTTTAGCAAATGGTTAGAGTTAATTCCGTTAAAACGCGCGTCTGCAAAAATTGTAGTAGATTCAATTCTAAATAAGTATATTTTAAAATACGGGGCGCCCCTAAAAGTTATTTCAGACAATGGTCCTCAGTTTGTTAGTAAAATGTTTGAGGAAATGTGTGCAAAACTGGGCATACGTCATCTAAAGATGGTCCCGTATCGTCCGCAGTCAAACATAGCGGAACGGGTGAATAGAAATGTAGTGAAAATAATTCGTAGTTATGTGAAAAACTATCACTCTACCTGGGATAGCCATATAAATGAATTTGCATTTGCACTTAGGACCGCCAAACACGATACTACACAAAAAACACCCGCTGAACTCTTCTTAGGAAGAAAGATCTTGACCCCCCTAGATAAACTGTTCTTTGTACAGGAAAGGGCAGAAGAATTTAAAATGAGTGATATACAAAAGTTAATACGGGAAGCGACGGAAAATATAGAAATGGCCCAAAGAAAACAGAAATTGTACTATGACCTAAAAAGAAGAGAGGTCAAGTACAATGTGGGAGATGAAGTGTTGAAGATTAAACACAACTTGTCAAATGCCCCAGAGGAAAAGGTGGGGAAATTTTTTCCGCGTTTTGAAGGCCCGTTCACAATTGAACAAATTACGGGGGCAGTGGTTATATTAAAAAGAAATGATGGTCAAACGCTCAAAGCGAATGTGGACCAAATAAAACCGTTCTATAATCGCAGCAAAATGGCTGTATTTAAAGATTCGTTTCAGGATCCGAGGCAATCGACTAGCCAGGAAGATATACGTCAGCAAAAACAGCAGGAACCAGCTACAACGGCATCGAAATGTCAGAAGAAGAAAGCTCCCCCCCAACAAAGAAATAAGAACCAAAAAGGTGGTTTCAAAAGAAAGTCTCACGATGCAGGTGAACAAATCTACGAACGGAATTACGAGCGCACCAAGAGAAGAAAGCAGAATGGGCAAGGGAAGCCCAATGTATCCAAAAGAACTGTGGAATCATCGGACAGGTGCCTGAGAAGCAAGAAACGTCGATTGCAGCCTGAGAATCAACTTCCCGAATACAGCAGGAACCAGGACAAGCAACGAGCAAGGGCCCAGGAGAGAAGGGCCCAGTCCACCAAACGTCCAGCGGAGCAACCTCCTCTACAAAGGAAATTGCCGAGGATACAACGACGGAATTTCAAAAGAAAAAGAGACGAGCAGGCTCCGAAAGAACAACGAAAAACGAGGAAACTGAACCAGGCCACAACTTACTCAAGTTTTAAAGATTGGGCCAAGAAAAGGATGGACGATCATAATAAGATAAGTACAATTTCGTATTCAAAAGTTTAGTTAATTTTTGAGTATACTGCAAGTTGCAGGGCTGATTTTACCTCAAGCGAGGTTGACTTTTACGCCAAGTGAGCGATAAGTCCTCATATGGAAAGTAAAATGTTTTGTTAAAAGAAATTGTAATTTTCAAAGATTTAAAATCACTTAATGTTTTGTAAATAGATTAATTCTGTAAAAGCAATGAATTGCTGAAAAGAATATGTTAACTAAATGATTTTGTATGACGCTTTGTCTAAAGACTTGTAAAATGTCTAGAATGAAAATTCGGAAAATTGAAAAACACGATTTAGTCTGTAGACTATTAATTCAATGTAATTTGATATTTCAAGAAAGTACCTTGAGAAAGGAATAGGAAGCACTTGCTGTAAGCTTAGAAATTTAACCTATATTTCTGTAAGCTTAGAAATTTAACCTCTATTTGCATTTCAGGATTGCTATGAAATTGTTAATGTGTTATGAAATGTAACAAATAATATTATGCTAGCAATGCACGTTAAGTGCAATATTAATGTGAATGTTGTGTGCAAACTGCGAATTTGTATGCATGAAAAGTTAAAGATTGACTATTTTAGAATGCAAGTGTTAATTAGGCTCTCCACCAAATACACTTAAAGTGTTAGACATAAAGCTAGTGAGAACCTTAGGATTAGCTGGTTATAGGGCGTTTTTTTCAGGTCTCGTATGTCAAGTTCTAACTAATGTTAGTCGATTGTAGGTGGAAGAGTTGAACACCCCCGAACACATAAAAACCCGCAATGGCGGTTTGCTTTACATCCAACACCGGTGAGAGAGCATACGGGGGAAGAATTTAATTGTGCTTGAATGATAATGTGTGTGTGCAAAATTACACAAAAAAAAAAAAATAAGGATTTGTACCACTTAGAATTATTCTGTTATTATGTCATACTAAAGTTGTTTTCCTTCCAGATTTTGCTGGAAGGAGTAAGACTGTTTGAAGAATAAGACTTGAAAAAAAAAATGTTGAAGATTGTTGTTCCAGAAAATTTCGTCTGTATTTTACACAAACATATATTGCCTTGTAAGAGTTGGCCTAAGTTTAGAACAGTGAAATTTTCGACTATTTAGAATTGCTAGTTTTCAACATGGTCCGTTTGGACCAAAGTAGTTTAACTATCGCAATTCTGGCGGGAAGTTTGTAAGGTTTTAGTTAAACTAACCAAGTTTATTTTAATTTAAATCTTTTCTATCTCCTCTCTGCTTCAACTTCCTGTCAGAAGAAGCGCGCGTTTTTAGCTTATGCTAATTTTTGAAGTTCAGCCAAGCACTATTTAAGCCAGAGGTAGAAACCTCTCGGTGTGTGAGAGCTTTGCCTCAGATCACGGTCACGCTGCTCAACGTTCGCCTGACCAGCTAGCAGTTTAAATTTATAAGCCATAGTGCTTACTACGTGATTGCATTGTAAAATAAATTAAAGTGCGGTAGTATTTAGTATATCTTGCTACGCACCCTTTTAGATAGAGGCCAATCTCCGCGAATTGCTCTGCGAAGCAAAGTTTGATTTAAGTTACATTTAAATTTATTTAAGTTTATTTGATTGTTAAGTTCGACCCAAGTGTGGTCTTTTACTTTCTGTATCTTTCCCGAATTGGGAGGTTTGTATTTAATAGTGATTGAATAAAAGAGGATTTCAAATCCCTTCACGTGCAGTTATTCTCCAGCCCAGCAGTTACATCAGAACATAGCGTAACTTCCGCTCCCTGTTCCAGTTCAGGACTGAAAACTTGAGAAGAAACACCCTGGTAAATATTTCACAATGTCTGCAAAGAACACGCACCGAATATTCAGTCCTGATAAAGTTCTAAGACTTAATCTACTTTTTAACATAATTTTCCTACATTAAGAAATTTATCGCACAGTTCGAATAGCTTTTATATTCTTATTTCATAGAAACCTACCATCTGATTTGTTAACCGTTTTTGGCTCTCAGCGTGAGTACACTTCCTATAATTTAAGTGTCTTTTCACAGTGTCACATAAAACACATCTTAGAACGTGATAATGCTTCGTTAAATAGTAATGAAATCATAAAGAGTCTATTTTCTGGAACCTTTTGAACAGCGTTCTCCATCAAATAATCATTAATAACTGATATTACTTATTTCAACCAGCGTGGGCAGGAATTTTTAACTAAAGCAGCAGCAAAAGATTGCAAAAAATGTTGCAAAAATCTCAAATGACGTCAGAGATCACGTGATTTTCTCTGACGTTATCGTTACGTACGCTCACATGACTTCTGACGTCGTCACACATTTAGCGTCTATTGGGTCCGTAGGTTACAGACTGTATTCGAGTCTTAGTCATTTTAATTATGTATCTTAGCTTTAAAGAAAATTTCAAAACTATATTGCTCATTTTTGATTACTTAAATATACATTTTCATTCAAAATATGCACTTAAATATACATTCTCATTTATTACGTTTATATTTTTAAATTAATTTGTGCATCTCCATTTTTAAGAGATTCCTCACGTTTGGATTTTTAGTGCTTTTGTACTAAATTGCTTGACCTGGCAACTAATTTTTTAGTTCTTTTTTTTAATTGTGAACATTTTAATTGAGGGCTACTTTTCAGTGAGTTCTACAGTCTGCACGGTGGATTTTTTTCTGATTCTGATCACTTAAGAAAGCCTTGTTCTTTCACTATTAAATTGAATTGTGTTGTTATTTAGGAAAAGGCCGTTGCTTTGATTTTTAAGTCATTTCTATTGCTTAGTTCTTAGCAATATTGTAAGCAGGAGAAGGAATTTCCTTTCTTTCTCTGTTTTGGTACCCAATATATGGCGCGCAAACCTCAAGTTCTTTTGTTTGATTCATTATCACCATAGAACTCGGGGGGGGGGGACTAATTGAAACAAAACACACGGATGGTGAGCGGGAGAAGGTGATAGGTCAACTTCTATTTAAGGGTAAATAAACAGTTTTCTTAACATAAATTATTTTTAATTGGTATATTATTTTAGTGTAGAAGCATTTTACGATTTATTAAAAAAAATCTTCGAAGTCGTAAAAAGTAGAATAAGGAAATGATGGATGAAGCAAAAATTTCGCAAATATGCAAATACTAAAAGTTTAGTAGTATAAGTTTGTCAAAAGTTCCAAATTTGTGAAAAAGCGCACGATATGGCAACACTGATTTCGACCCTTTTCATCTCACTCTTAAGTTCACATTACCGAATTAGGCGGGAGGTTCGAATCCCGCGAACGGGCTGGCTGCATGGGCGTTTTCGTGGATTTCCCCATGTGTAACGTGTATACGAGCCAGTTTCCCTTAGAAAGTCCTCCACGAAGGCATCCCTCCCTTTAGGCAGATAGCCCTCGTGTGCTTTGCCATAACTGAATAACCTAACTTAACGAAATTAGGCGGCAAGTTTCCATGCAGATTTAATTGAGAAACAGGTCGTACGAAAATGTCAATACTAAAAATCAGTTATTGTAGGTGAAAATTATGTGCTTTTTCATAAACATACGGTTATTATAATATTTCGCTTCTCTTTTTGCAATATCGAAACGACGCTTGCTTAAGAATCATGCCTCGCATATTTTTAAAGCCAAGATACACATGTTTTTTTTTTTTTTTAATTAAGTATATACAGATTCCAAGAAAATACGTTTTACCTTGGAAAGATATTACTTTACGAAACATAAAATCGTACGTAATACCTTCCTGTACCATCTCTAACTCATTTAATTAAAAAGGAGGCAAAAAATCAATTTAAAGTAAACTAAAAAACTGAATCATCAATTAATTAATTTTCTGAAGCACGAAATCATCGTGTTCTTCAAAAAAGTTATACTTTTCATAAAAAGAGCATATTTCAATTAGCATAGATTTTTATTTTTAAATAATCTATCTCATTTTCAGCTATTTCATTCAAGAACGGAAATTTAAATATTTGAGATCCCAAACAAACGGCGACATAATTTCACATTTTTGGACAGTTTAGAGAATTTTCGAATTTTTCAAGAAAGAAATTATTTCGAAATTATTTTGTGTAAAAGTATGGGTAAACAAGGTAAAAAGCAGGAGATAATTATGTTTACTACAAAAACATTAATTTTTTTAAATGCGAAGATCCAAATTCGTCGTCTTTTTTTTTTCAAATACACGTGTGTGTGGTTCAAATACGCGTTGTTCGTTCTTAACCTTCTATTAAGATGTTCGATTTTTATGACGATAAGCCAACATTTATTAAAAATAAAGCTTCTTAATACGTAGCGTATTCGGAAACTAAGTACCGTTTCATTCTAGCGCCGTCGCAGCGCTGTGGTAGGCGTCCCGCGCATGCCCACTAGTCTTTCTTGTTCACTGACTTTCAATTGTCGCCATTTTGGTTGCTCTATGTTGTGTTTTCAGTTTGCTGTCCACATTCAAAATGTTTAAGACAATTAGTTCTCCCGCTGACTGTGAGATTCGTGCAGTGATTAAATTTTTGAACCCGAGGAATGTTAAACCGGCTGAAATTTATCGTCAAGTGACAGAAGTTTACGGTGAATACGCGATAAGTGATGGAATGGTGAGAAAGTGGGTAAGAATGTTTAATGCAGGTCGAACAAATGTCCACGCCGAGGCTCGGAGTGGTCGGCCTTCTGTTGTCACCGATGATTTGGTAAGGAAAGTTGATGAAGCAGTTCATGAGAACAGAAGCTTCTCAATGACAACTCTTTCAGAGGCACTTCCACAAATTTCACGTACTGTTTTGTTCGAAATTGTGTCTGATCGCTTGAATTATCACAAACTGTGTTCCCGATGGGTTCCAAAAATGCTCACTGATGTTCACAAAACAAAGCGACTTGGGAGAAACAAAGCGAAACTTTTTATAACAAATTGTGACAGGTGATGAAACTTGGGTGTGTTATTTCACACCAGAATCCAAATAGCAATCGATGGAGTGGAGACACACTCATTCTCCGAAAAAACAAAAGTTCAAAGTGACAATGTCATCACAAAAAATCATGTGCACTGTCTTCTGGGATAGGAAAGGCGTTTTGCTTACTGAATTTCTTCCCAGAGGTGAAACCATTAATGCGGCACGATATTGTGAGACTAACAAAACTAAGGCGTGCCATTCAAAACAAACGAAGAGGAATGCTAAGTAAAGGAATTGTGTTGCTCCATGACAATGCTCGGCCCCATACTGCTGGTGTCACTCAATCGTTAATTCGACAGTTTCATCGGGAGCAGTTCGATCACCCGCTGTACAGCTCGGACTTGGCGCTGTCCGACTATCACTTGTTCTTGCACATGAAGCACGAGCTTGGCGGCAAGCGCTTTGGATCTGACGATGACACGAAAAAATGCTGTGGAGTCGTGGTTATCGAAACTGGCGGGAAGCTTCTTTGACGATGATATACAAAAACTGGTGACCCGCTATGACAAGTGTTTGATCATTGGCGGAAACTATGTTGAAAAATAGTTTAAGACATGTATTTTCACGTAAAAATAAAATTGGATTCGAAAAAATTGTTTTACTATTTTTTTTAAACGGTACTTAGTTTCCGAATACGCCTCGTATTATAAATTAGTTTACTAAGATGATTAATTTTTCTTCATACGTATTCGTGAACGTCCAATAATAGATCTCTGTCACATTAAATCTCTCACAAGACCATATTTGCACATCAAATGGTAGGAAGAGTCAGACATGTTTGAATTAGGTCAGTTATGGTACTGTCATCTGCTAAACGTAGGTGAATTTCATAAAATTTCCGTACAAATAACAAGGAACAAGTCACCTATGGTTTAATCCCTGGCTCTTCCCAAAATCTCGTTTAGTTCATCGTTGAGTTAAGATAAAAAGAATTAACGTAATATTCGTAAATTTACCGGGCTAGTTTCGAAGGCTTTAATATGGAACCTGCTTCTTCAGCTGCGGAAGTGCAAACGACGAAAGAGAAGCCTGTGTTCAGGAGATAACAACGACTGGAAGAAATCAAACTACTAGTCCCATCTATTGATGTGAAATAATTTCCTTAAAACCTGATGATAAACACCGACTGAAATTGAGATTGTTAACCAGAACTGAAAGATTTTTATGAATGTGAAATACCTCTAGAAAATCTAATCTGCAAACGGAAGTCGTTTTTTAACTAATTTTCTTGCCTTAACACCTCCAATAATTGCTATTCGTAGCGTTATTTTAAATTAGACATGGTTAGTTAGTTAATTAAAGGAACTGACTCTGCGGCCTAAGTATTAAAATGGGACTGACTCTGCCCGCCTAATCCGTGTTTATCTATATTAACCCTTGAAATATTCTTGTTCTGAATTACATTTTTTCCCATTAAAAGATTGCAGAGACATTAGGTTATTACGAAGCAGGAGAGGTGAAAAATAAGCAACGCCTTCGCCGGGAATCGAACCACGGACCTCTCGGTTACGCGTCGAGCATGCAGACCACTACACCACGAAGGCATGCGAAGAAGGCGGGGGAAATACCTTATAAACTCCTCCTTTTAAAGGCCGACTGGGGTTTGGGAGACCCAATCGCTAAATCGCGGTGGTAGAGAATCATCCACCACCTTTGTCCCTGTTCGGGAGCCAGTGTAGTGTCATTAGGTTATTACGAAGCAGGAGAGGTGAAAAATAAGCAACGCCTTCGCCGGGAATTGAACCACGGACCTCTCGGTTACGCGTCGAGCATGCAGACCACTACACCACGAAGCACGCGAAGAAGGCAGGAGAAATATCTTATAAGATTCTGAAAAAATATTTAATAAAAAATGGACGTTTTACTTAAATATTTCTGTTAAAGTGCATTAAAGCAGGCCTCAGGTTTAAAGTATTTGAATTATGTACTTCATGCACTAAATTTCATTTACATATTTTCCATTAATGTAGATGTAATATAAAGACTTCATTTATTTCTATAATAGTAGTCCTGTGAAGCGGTCCTAAGACATGATTAGCTGATCCTTCTCTTCTGCAACTATAACATGAAAATTCAGGATCAAAATCTCTGTAGATAAACTGGTATTTTTAAACATTCTGGACTACAGCGCTTTCATGAATGAAACCTGCGCAATCTTTATAACTGAAAAAACTGAAGTCATCAGTAAATACTACTTCCAGAAATAATGTGAATACTTCATCTTTTGTAACTGGGACAGAATTCGTGGCAAGTGAATAAACAATGCATACGTTATATAGAAGTATTCTAAATGCAGTATCCTAAAATTGCAAGAACTATTAAGTGGAAGAATTATTATTTTAAGTGCATTATCTAAAGCTGTAAAAATTGATTAAGTACAAGAAATGTATCGTAAATGCAAGAAATATATGTAAGTGCAAGAACTATGCATAAGTGTGTAAGGTTTATAATGTGTTTTCTAACAGTTATTTTAAGTTTTGTATCTTTCCTATTTTATTCTAATTTCAGCTTACAATTTCCTGCCAGAATGTGAAGTCAGAAACGCGGAGAATGCAAATGAGAATGAAAAACTATTTAAGTCGTGACTTAACCGACTTCAAGAGAGAGAGTCTGATTTCCCGACTAGCGCGCGTTTGCCTTCTGGCCACATCTCTGTTAGCTGATACTACGCTCGGCCATATCTAGGCCCTTGCTAGGCTTCGCCGATTCAATTAATACTTAAGGGCCAACTAGTTAGATTGTGATAGCTTCGGCAATATTATTTAAGAGCTTTAGTTAAGCTAGTTTTAGTTCAAATTCTTAGTATTTAAGTTCAAGCCCGAGTGGCGGCTTTATTGTAAAGTTCCGAGCCGGAACTGATTGTAAATATACTGGATAATAAAGAGTTTGACACCCTTCTCAAGTCTCACCTTGTTCTGTTCACACTTAAGCGATTATTCGCTTGTAAAGTGTTCGTGGGATTCTTAGTCAGAACTACAGATTTAAGGAGTTGAACCCTACAAGTGTCAAAACTTTAAGTAAACGTAAGATCCGTAAGAAACTAGATTTATATAGGTACTATATTAATGTATTTATGAAAATATTATACGCAAGTGTATGCATAATACTGTATATAAGTATTATACGTTTAGCTTACATATAATGCACTTTTGTAGGTTAAGCGTTATATATAAATTTAAATGCAACGGAACATTCAACGTAATTATTACATGTTAGGAGCTTTAGCAAGAAATATTACATTGTTTTAGCCCAAAGGAGCATTAGAGGCCCAGAAGGGTTTTTAGTCTCGAAACGGCATTCTATGTTGAATCACGTAAATGCTTTGGGTAACTTTTCAGATTGCTGCCAGCAAATTTTATTGCCGTGTATTATATTTAAAGAAATTAAATAATGAAGAATCTGCATGAATGTTTGTATGTTTCTCACATTATGAACAGCAACGGAACCTACAGTCATCTAAATTCTGAATAACATAGTCCTCCACCCGAATATGTGCACCTGGAAGCCCGAATATTGAATTTGTTTTATTGTCTATTTCATATTTTGTAAAACTTTAACGAATTTATTATTGAAAAAATTCAACAATTTCAAAGCGAGCAGTGGCAACAGTGTAG